>JBBDGP010002600.1:737500-1151309 GCA_037952835.1 Lithobates septentrionalis | reverse complement strand
AAAAACGTCACTGATTTTGCACTCTCCAGCTTTAGTAAATAAACCCCTATGTGTCCAATCAGCTTTTAGAGGCAGGAAAAAAACCACTGCATCTAGGCACAGTGAGGTTTAGGCAGAACAAACGCTTGGCACTTGCTAACACTAGGCATGTTTAGAGCTTGAGCATTCATTTCAATGGCCAGAATAAATCTTTATTCTAGCCAATAAAAAGATTTATCGCCCAAGCGCTTGACAATTTTACAAGCGTCAGGTGTCTTTCCTGCCAAAACACTGCTACCAGGAGAAAAGGCTTTTAGGAGAGTTTCCAAGACGTTCTGTGTGGATGAGGCCTAAATGTTGACAGCTCCAGACAGTTTTGAGACTTCTCGGGTCAAAAAGTTGGATAAAATATTAGTTTGCCACATATGTATATCAAAATTTATAAATGTAATTACAGTGTGCTGACCTGTTGCATGGTGTTTCTTATTACAGTTAACCTAATCAAATCCATGTTTTTTGTTTTCTTTTTTCGCCTCTTCTCTGGAACCCTCAGTTATGCCATGATCGTGGATATTTAGTGACACAAGATGAATTGGATCAAACTTTGGATGAGTTTAAAGCACAGTTTGGTGATAAGCCCAGTGAGGGTCGCCCCCGGCGAACAGATCTCACTGTGTTGGTCGCACACAATGATGATCCAACTGATCAGATGTTTGTATTCTTTCCTGGTAAGTTAGTCTGTCTAACGTGATGTGCACAGCATTTGGTAATATTCCCTAACCACTTGCCGACCGCCTCACACTGATATACATCGGCACAATGGCAGTGGTGGGCAAATGGGCATACCTATATGTCCCCTTTAATTTGCGAGGTTAGTGGCCATGCGCCCACTGCGTAAAGCGTGACCGGTCCCACGGACTTGATGTCCGCCGGTGTCTCGCAATCGTGTCACAGAGCGGCAGGATGGGGAGATGCCTATGTAAACAAGGCATTTCCCTGTTCTGCCAAGTCACATGACAGGGATCTACTGCTCCCTGTCTTCGGGAGCAGTGATCGCTGTCATTTCAGTGTTAGCCCATCTCCCCCCCCCCCCACACTTAGAATCCCTCCCTAGGGCACACTTAACCCTAGTGTTTAACCCCTTCCCTGCCCATGTCATTTACACAGTAATCGGTGCATTTTTATAGCACTGATCGCTTTATAAATGACAATGGTCCCAAAATAGTATCAAATGTGTCCGCCATAATGTCATAGTGACGATAAAAATCGCAGGTCGCCGCCATTACTAATAAAAAAAAATAAAATAAATAAAAATGCCATAAATCCTCCTATTTTGTAGACACTATTACTTTTGCGCAAACCAATCAATATACGCTTATTGCGATATTTTTTTGTGGTGGGGGAAATGTAGAAGAATACATATCAACCTAAAATGAGGAAATTTATTATATATATATATATAATTTTTTTTTTTTTTTTTTTTTTTTTTTTTTTTTTTGGGGATATATATTATAGCATAAAGTAAAACTATTACTTTTTTTTCAAAATTGTCACTCCTTTTTCTTTTTTTTGTGCAAAAAATAAAAACCACAGAGGTGATCAAATACCACCAAAAGAAAGCTCTACTTGTGGGGGGGGGGAACGTTAATTTTTTTTTTTTGGTTTAACATCGCACGGCCACGCAATTGTCAGTAAAAGCGAGGCAATGCCGAATCGCAAAAAGTGCTCTGGTCAGGAAGGGGGTAAAACCTTCCGGGGCTGAAGTGGTTAAAGTGGAACTCCAGGGGGAAAAATGCCTTTTGGCTTGGTTCATCTCCCCTAACCCCTTATGTTTTATGACTGAACAAAATTGGCCTCCACTTCTCTCTCCCTTTCACCACTAAGCAACACAGAATTCTAAAGACTGCCTTACACGGCTTGAATTTCAACCTATTCAAGCTGAATCGCCCAAAATTCAAGCTCTTGGTGGCCCTGTCAGCACCACCTGGCTTGACAAGACTGGATTGACTTTTGTTGAAGCAGCCACATGAAAAATTTGTCGACCGAACAATTCCTTTATTATTTATGTATTCTTAGAGCTGCAGGAGCCAGCAGAGTAGCTATGTTCATCTGCACTGTTTAGCATAGTTACTTAGTCTGCTTGGGAAAAGACACAAGTCCTTCTAGCTTAACCAATAAAAGGGTAAATCCTACATACACAATCCTATACCCACGGTTGATCGAGAGTAAGGCAAAAAACCCCAGCAAAACATGATCCAATTTGCTCCAGCAGGGCAAAAAATTCCTTCCTGATTATTGCCCCCCCCCCATAAATGTTAGTATTCAGTTATATTATGCACATTCCCCAAACAATCCAGCCCTTTTTTTTAAAGCAATCTACTGAGCTGGCCAGAACCACCTCTCAAGGAAGTCTATTTCACAATTTTACAGCTCTTACTGTGAAGAAACCTTTCTGTATTTGGCGATTTAAACCTCTTTTCCTCTAGATGTAAAGAGTTCCCCCCTTGTCCTCTGTGATGACCTTAAAGAGCATACCTCAACGCCAAGTTCAAAATGTAAATGGCTATATATTTCCTATAATTATATTGTGAATATTTTATTTTCAGAGGAGCCAAAGGTTGGCATAAAGACCATAAAAATGTACTGTCAGCGGATGCAGGAGGAGAATATCACCCGAGCTATCATAGTTGTACAGCAAGGAATGACCCCATCTGCCAAGCAGGTAACTGTCTTTTGCTAGGAGCATAGTTTTGTGTGTGTATATGTATGTATGCTAGAGATATATATATACATACACACACACACACACACACATACATACACACACACACACACTTTTTTTTTTTTCACTAAGCTAACTATTTAAGATACTCCTAATGTTGTTTTTGTGAGTGATTTTCTTTAACACAGCTTTATGGATAGTAGTGGCTTTTCCCATTATTTGTGTGGTCTTGACCCTTTAGTGCAACAGTAGGTTTTCTTGAAGTGTACAGTCCCCGAGTCTTTTTCAAAGCTATCAACACCTATGCCCTCCTTTTTAAAATGGTTGTGAACCCACAATTAAAAAAAAAAAAAAAAACCTGCAAGACAAAGGGATAATGAGCTAGTATGCTAGCTCATTATGAAATGCTCACCTTAGATCGAAGTCCCTGTAAAACCGCTCCAGCCGGCGACATCGCTCCCGGAGTTATTTCCCGGTATCGCGGCCTCCAGCGCTGTAATTGGCCGGAGCCGCGATAGCATCCCTCCGGTAACTGCACACTAGCTGAAGCAATGGCACTAACGTGCCGTTGCTTCAGTGCACATGTGCCAATGACGTCGGCGCATGCTGATACAGGGGATATCTCCTAAACCGTGTAGGTTTAGGAGATATCCGGGGTAGCTACAGGTAAGCCATATTAAAGGCTTGCCTGTAGTAAAAAGTGGTCTATAAGGGTTTACAACTACTTTAACCACTTCAGAAGGATTTACCCCCTTGATGACCAGGTCATTTTTTGCGATACGTTACTGCGTTGCTTTAACTGACAGTTGTGCAACGCTATACCCAAACAAAATTTATGTTGTTCTTCCTTTTTTTTTTTTTTTTTTTTTTTTTCTGTTTTTTTTTCTTTTCCTTACAAATGGAGCTTTCTTTTGATATTTGATCACCCCTGCATTTTTTTTTAACTTTTTACGCTATAAACAAAGTGACAGTTTTGAAGAAAAAATAATTTTTTTACTTTCCGCTATAAAACATTTCCAAAAAAAATGTAAAAAAAACGAACTTATTCATCAATTTAGGCCAATTTGTATTCTGCTACATATTTTTGGTAAAAAAAATCCCAATAAGCGTATATTGGTTTCCGAAAAATTACTGCATCTGCAAAATAGGGGATAGATTTATGGCCTTATTTATTTATTTTTTACTAGTAAGCCCCGGTTCACACGGGCGGCACGACTTGCAGGTGGCCTCACCGAGGCGACCTGCACACGACTTCCACGGCGACTTGCAAAACGACTTCTGTATAGAAGTCTATGCAAGTCGCCCCCAAAGTAGTACAGTTACCTTTTTTTAAGTCGGAGCGACTTGCGTCGCTTCTATTAGAATGGATCCATTGTACAGAATGGGAGGCGACTTGTCAGGCGGCTAGGTCGCCTGACAAGTCGCCCCTGTCTGAACCGGCACTAATGGCAGCGATCAGTGATCTTTAGCGGGACTGCAACGTTGCGGTGGACACCTAACTGACATTTTTGACACTTTTTTTTTTTTTTTTTGGAAACCAGTGACATTACTACAGTAATCAGTGCTACAAATTAGAGATCGTCTGATATGGGTTTTTCTTTGGCCGATGCCGATATTTAGAAATCGTGGCGGCCGATATATGATGCAGATTTTTTCGGCCGATATTTTAAGCCTTTTTTTTTTTTTTTTTTTGGCAGGTGGCATTGGTTGGCACTGGCAGTTTGCACTGGTAGGGGTCACTGGTTGGCACTGGCAGGTTTCACACAGAGCCGATTTGTCAGTTTCACGTTACACTATATGTAAAAATGCAGAGAGACCTTCAGCTATCAAAGGCCAGCCAATGATTGGGATGCTTAAGAGTGGGCGGGGCTAAACACATGTAGCGGCCAGCCCAAGTCCCATCAGCTGGTGTTTGATAGCTGGGTTCCAACATCACGCTGAATTCTCTCTCTCTATCTCTCTCTCTCTCTCTCTCTCTCTCTCTCTCTCTCTCTCTCTCTCTCTCTCTCTCTCTCTCTCTCTCTCTCTCTCTCTCTCTCTCTCTCTCTCTCTCTCTCTCTCTCTCTCCATGGTTATTGTACTAATGGCAGGGAAGGGGTTAAATGTGCTCTAACTGTGTGGGGGGAAGGGCCCACTGGGACAACGTACAGATCCGTCTTCCTGCATAGCAGAAAGACAGGATCTGTGTGATCTCCCCTGTCAGAACAGAGATTTGCCTTGTTTACACAGGCAGATCCCCGCTCTGTCACTGCAAGGGAACGATCGCCGGTGGCCGACGAACATAGTCCGCCGAACCCGCTGGCCAATGGAAGCGCCCACAGATCGCTGTGTACAAGCCCGACTTGCACCTACAGCGATTTGCGCAGCCAAACCAACCTGCCACATGCTAACTGCGGCGGCTGGTCAGCAAGTGGTTAAGGTCTGCTTTTGTTTTAATTAATCTTTGAGATTTGGTAATGAAATTAATTTAAGGCAATTTGATTCATGCTATTTTCTAGTCACTGGTGGATATGGCTCCCAAGTACATCCTGGAACAGTTTTTGCAGCAGGAGCTTCTGATTAACATCACAGAACATGAGGTGAGTTGCACAATACTGTTGATGCTTTTGCACCCTTCCTTGTTTTCTTTTGAACTTTTGGTTTATTAATCCTATCCATGTGCATGTAGAATAACGCTTCATTCTTTGTGCTTTTTTTTTGTTTTTGTTTTGTTTTTTAAACATGCTTGGATGAAAGGAGTTTGGGTAATTCTTCTGTTCCTAAATAGTTTGAGTACAATTTTGCTTTAAGGAATTAAAATGTCAGTCCCTGCACCCAACCTGGAATGGAATTTTTGTCAGTACCTGCTCCCACTTGTGCAATCCTCACCAAGACTGCAGGAGCAGTCACAAGGTGACGAAGGAGCTTGTGCATGCCCAGTGGGAGGCTGGCTGTGGTTCCTCAGGAAGCTACAGCCAACTTTTGCATCCAAGATGGCGGTCACCTGCAGCAGTAAAAACCACTGGCTGCAGGAAAACGGCGCTGGACTCGAGACAATGGTTAGTATCTGATTTTTGATGACAGGCGCTACGGTATTTGTAGCTGCTGACTTAAAGTGGTATTAAATACCAAAATCAAAAATGTAATATATTGCAGCTTACCAATTGTTAGATGTGGTGGCTGCATTTCTCTTTCTTAGGCTTTTTTTTTTCTTCTCTGTTTTCACCTTCACCTGGTCAGTAACACCTCCTCCTGTTTTCAGCGTGCTCCCACTCTGGGTGAAGAAGCACAGGTGTACCTTTGCACAGCAGCATTGTTAATTTGGGGGAGAGGAGTGTTCTGAGCACAGAGCAATGACATGCCTTGCAGACATTTTATAGAACAATACTCATTTGGAAGGCCTTTATCAAAAAGTAATATGTTCCCACTGTGAATGCAGTGATATCCATTTTATAAAATGACCATACCTATGGAAGATGCACTAGGGCAGGGGTAGGCAACCCCCGGCACTGGTGCCGCAAGCAGCACGCGAAGCCTCTTTAGCCGGGACTCTGCTCCCTCCCCATCAGCACAGCAGTGCAGGGAAGTGTCAGTGAGACACTAATGCATTCCAATTTCAGAATTTCCCATGCCGTACCTGCACAGGGCGGGGGGGGGCACTGTGCCCCACACATTGTAAAAGATGGGAAACATTGATTGGTTCTCTAACTTTGCTGTAGCTGCGATCGTCAGCTTTTGTGATGGGGAAGAGATTGGGTGCAGTACTGCTGGGAGGACTGTCCTGGCCACTGCTAAAGCCAATCACAGTCCTGCTAGCCCCGCCCACCATCTGGAGGAAGACGACTCGCTTGGTTGCCACTACTAATCTCAGAAAGATAGGGTTTTCACTGTGATTGAGAACCACAATCAGGTGACAGTCTGTGGAATTACTGTTGAGTTTCTGGGAACTTTGTTGAATTCCTAAACCTTTGCGTCACTTACTGCTGAACCCCTGCTCTCTGTGTGCCTTTAAGCCACAACCAGTATATTCAGCGCAATGAAAATCGCATCCAACCACTTTTTCTCAGCTGCGGGGGCCCAACTTATGATCCTGCACACAGGCCCACTGCTTTCAGAAAATGCCCCTGACCTGAGCTCATCATTGTGCATCCATTCCAGATGCTTGTATGTGACATCACACACAAGCACGTGGGATGGATGTGAGAGGTCAGCAGAATGAGTGCCAGGACAGGTGGATGTGTCTCATCTGTGCTTCCTTTCACCACTCTGCATATCATAGATGAGAAGAGGGTACAGCTGTGGAGCAGATGAGCAGGAGGGTTCTGAAGGGCAACAGAAGAGAAGGGAGGGTACAGCGGTGGGGCAGATGTGCAGGGAGTTGGTGGTGGAAGAGATGAGAAGGGGGTTCAGCAGTGGGACAGAAGAGCAGGGGGGTACAGTGATGGGCCAGATCAGCATGGGAGGTTTAGTGTCGGGCCAGATGAGCAGGGGGGTTCAGTGTTGGGGCAGAAAAGCAGGGAGATAGAGCAGTGGGGCAGATGTGTATTGGTGGGGCAGGGGGTACAGTGGTGGGGTAGAAGAGCAGGGAGGTAGAGCAGTGGGGCAGATGTGTATTGGTGGGGCAGAAGAGCAGGGAGGTAGAGCAGTGGGGCAGATGTGTATTGGTGGGGCAGTAGAGCAGGGGGTACAGTGGTGGGGCAGAAGAGCAGGGGGGTACAGAGGTGAAATAGATGCGCAGGAGGTACATTGGCGGGGTAGATAAAGCGGGTTACAGTGGTGTGGCAAATGAGCAGATGTGTTCAGTGTTAGGACAGATGAGAAGGTGATTCAGTAGTGAGACAGAAGAGCATGGGGATACGACGGTGGAGCAGATGTGCAGGGAAGTACAGTGGTGGGGCAGATGAGAAAGCGGGTCCATTGATGGAGCAGATGAGCAGGGGGATACAGTGGTGGGGCAGATGTGCAGGAGGTACAGTGGTGGGAGGGATAAGAATGGGGTTCAGCGGTGGGACAGAAAAGCAGGGGGTACAGTGATGGGGCAAAGCAGAAAGGAGGTGTTTTGGTGGGGCAGATGAGCAGGGGGTACAGAAGTGGGGCAGATGTGCAGAGGAGAAAGGAGGTACAGTGGTGGAACGCATGAGCAAGGGGGAACAGAGGTGGGACAGATGTGCAGGAGGTACAGTTGTGGGCCAAATGAGAAAGGGGGTTACAGTTGTAGGGCAGATGAGCAGATAAGTTCAGTGTTATTACAGATGAGAAGATGGTTCAGTGGTGAAGATATGCAGGGGGGTTACAGTGGTGGGGCAGATGTGCAGGGGGGTTACAGTGGTGGGGCAGATATGCAAGGGGGTGGGGTTACAGTGGTGGGGCAGATGTGCAAAGGGGGGGTTACAGTGGTGGGGCAGATGTGCAAAGGGGGGGTTACAGTGGTGGGGCAGATGTGCAAAGGGGGGGTTACAGTGGTGGGGCAGATGTGCAAAGGGGGGGTTACAGTGGTGGGGCAGATGTGCAAAGGGGGGGTTACAGTGGTGGGGCAGATGTGCAAAGGGGGGGTTACAGTGGTGGGGCAGATGTGCAAAGGGGGGGTTACAGTGGTGGGGCAGATGTGCAAAGGGGGGGTTACAGCGGTGGGGCAGATGTGCAAGGGAGGTTACAGCGGTGGGGCAGATGTGCAAGGGGGGAGGTTACAGCGGTGGGGCAGATGTGCAAAGGGGGGTTACAGCGGTGGGGCAAGTGAATGTAAATAACAAACGTCCTACATAGCTGCTCTGTGCAATGGTTTTGCACAACGTGGCCTCAATCTTCCTTGGTCCCCCTGCTGACGCTCCTGGATCTGCACCTCCATAGCAAACTTTTTGCTATGTGTGCACTCGTGTGTGCTTGCTCATGAGCCCCGCTCTGTGTCCGTTGATGCACACAGCGCGGCTCGACCCCACCCATCACCCCCCTCACTGGCTGTGATTGACAGCAGCAGAAGCCAATAACTCCCACTTCTGTGTCCGTGTCTCGATTGCTGGATTGAGATGGGGCTCAGGTTAGTATAGAGGGGGCTGGGGGGAGAGCTGCACTCAGGTTTTTTTCTTTATGCAGAAAATGCATTGAGGTGAAAAACCTTCTGCCCTTAGAACCACTTAGGTTAAAGCAGAGGAGTAGCTTGTGAGTCCCAAATTAAAAGTTGACCTGGGCCCCTTCCCAATACCACCTGCGTTTTTCCTCCGCGAGCCAATATACTCCAAGAGCCTAAAGAGTTATTTCATGTCCTTATGAACATGAGAGGGTAATTTTAAAAGATTTTTTGGAAACTGTCCACCTTTTGACATACATCTCCAATTCAAGGCTTAAAGTGTCACTTAACCCACAATTGTAAAATTGGCTTGTCTATGCAGTGAAGCATGCTTGTTATACTTATTGTGGAACCTAAGGGGTTAATCCTCCATTATGTAAAAGGGCTGTTTGATCCCGTCTCTTCTGATCCTCCCCTTCTTCCACTGTCCCCAATCCTTATAAGACAGAGCCTTTTAGAGTCTCTCTGCACATGCTCAGTTTGGTGTGTATTGCTAGAGGGTTTTTTTTTTTCTTGGAAGGGTGCATGTGATCAGTACAGGGCCAATCGACACTGTCAAGACAGAGTCAGGGGTCCTGCAGCCTCATATGACAGTAGAATAAAAACTCCTTCTACAAGCTTTATCCAGACATTGATAGAAGTCACGAGACTGCTATATACTGCTGATGAGAAAAGGTATTTAGCAGTTTATATTTACTAAAATACCGTATTTATCGGCGTATAACGCACTTTTTTCCCCTTAAAATCAGGGGAAAATCGCGGGTGCGTGTTATACGCCGGTCCCCTGTGATCCTGAGCTGTCAGATGTGAAAAATCGCCGACCGCGATTTGAAAATGGCGCCGCCGGCGCCGAAATACACCGTGCCGGTTCTCGGCCACTTTCGGCTTCACTCGAGCGCCGCCCGAACACTCGGCTAGGCTCGGATAGCTCCGCTCAGTCACGCCCATCCCGAGTGGAGCCGAAAGTGAACGAGAGCCGCTGAGGACCGGCTCTGTGTATTTCGGCGCCGGCGGCGCCATTTTCAAATCGCGGTCTGCGATTTTGAAGCTCAGCGAGCTGCAAGGCTGCACTGAGAAGGCTGCAATGATGGGCATTTAAATGTAAGTTTTTTTTTTTTTTCCCCTTCAACTTCCCTCCTAAAAGTTTTTTTTTCCTTAAAATTCCCTCCTAAACTTGGGGTGCGTGTTATACGCCGATAAATACGGTAATTGTATTTCCATGTTCTGTGTACTGTGGGAGACCAGATATAGTGAATGCAGATTCTGGATTTAGTAACACTTTAACTAAACAGTAAGACCCCTTTCACACTGGGGCGGTTTTCAGGCGGTATTGCGCTAAAAATACCGCCTGAAAACCGCCCCTAAACAGCTGCCGCTGTTTGTTCAGTGTGAAAGCCCGAGGGCTTTCACACTGAAGCGCTGCAGTGGCAGGACGGTGAAAAAAGTCCTGCAAACCGCTTCTTTGGAGTGGGGAAGGAGCGGTGTATTCACCGCTCCTTCCCCGCTCCTGCCCATTGAAATCAATGGGACAGCGCGGCTATACCGCTGTAATACCGCGGCTATAGCCGCGCTGTACGAGGGATTTAACCCTTTTTCGGCCGCCAGCGGGGGGTTAAAACCGCACCGCTAGCGGCCGAATACCGCTGCTAGAACGACGGTACAGCAGCGCTAAAAATAGCGCTGTTGTACCGCCGACGCCCCCACCGCCCCAGTGTGAAAGGGGCCTAAGGAAAACTTTGAAAAAGCTTAGAAAAATATGGCAAAACAAATGTCACTGTAAACATATAAACTTAGCCTGACAGTGTAAGACAGTATGGCAGCGGGATGGTGTCAGTAAAGCAGTAGGGCAGTGAATGGTGTCAGTAAAGCAGTAGGGTAGTGGATGGTGTCATGCCAGGCTAATGTTCAGACCTCATCTTATGTCCACTTCGGGAGTAAAGTCTTTTGGGCAGCACTTTGAGCTGCTTGCAGTTCTATTTTATCATGTGGGCCAGTTAGTGTTTTATTTCTGTGGCCCACCCCTCAGTTGGCCTCTGAGTACCTCTGTCCATTAAGCCTGGTACAAATAGGATGAATATTGGCCAGTTCAACAGAAACTGGCAGACATTTGACCCATGTGTACAGCAGCCTGTCCGACAGAAGCCGGATGAAAAATCTGGCTTCTATTGAACGGGCAAGCTGGAAAATCAGCATCCAATCAGCGTTCGCAGGGCAGTCCCCTGTTGAAACTCAATAGCTCAGCAGGAAGAGCTCTGAATTAACATTGCATAGTACAGGATCTCCTCGTGGGCTCCAGTTTGTTTTTTTGTTCTCACTGGGTTGAATTGGAAAAAAAAATGTTAATCTACAAATAAAATGGCATTTTTGTTCTTACAGTAAAATCTGTTAAGTGCAAAAATTTCCACTGTGCACATGTAAAGTTACAGAATTGTTTACGTGTGTATACAGTTTACAGAGAGCATTTTATCCAGGACCTTGCTCCAGCTTTGATGGGTATATTTTAGTATGTTTGAGTGCATGAGCCTTAATTATCACACAGCAGAAGATTTGTAATTTTTTTTTTTTTCTTTCCTCTGATCAGAATACCGGCAATACTTGGCAAGCTTTATAACCTATCATGATTGTCTTGACTTATTCTTTTTTTTTTTTTTTTCTCCGTTACTAGCTGGTACCTGAACACGTGGTGATGACCAAAGATGAAGTGACAGAACTACTGGCAAGATAGTATCCTTTTGTGGTGTACCTTTTTGTAAATAACATGCGAATGTTTGTCAGACTGATCAGTTATCTCAAATTCATAATTCAATCCATAACCTTTGGTAAGCAAAGGTTGGCTTTGAGTATATACAATATTTCAATTTTCTAATTAAGTAAAGTCTTGTTTAACCAATTGTGAAAGACTTACAATGCAGTCCCTAAGAAAAAAATAAACCCTGTAATAAGAATTGCTGATAATGGGCATTGGCAGTGGTTTTGGACAACAACTTGGCAATATACAGTGGGTAAAAGAAGTATTGAACACATCACCATTTTTATAGGTAAATATATTTCTAAAGGTGCTATTGACATGAAATTTTTACCACATGTCTGTAACAACTCATGCAATCCATACATACAAACCAAAACAAGCAAGTTCAGAATTGAAGTTATGTGTAAAACGAATAACGCAGGGAGAAAGTATTGAATGCGTGAAGAAAGGGAGGTGCAAAAAGGCATGGAAAGCCAAGACACCAGCCAAAATCTATCAGTAATTATAAAGCAATCCTGCCCCTTGTCAGTGCAAAATAATAATAAAAAAAAAAAGTTGCTTCTAGCGCTAATAGGTCTTCCAAGGTGTGGAGTAACAGATGTCAGATAAAATGGTGGTGTGAAAGGTATATATGGTATCTAAAACTGGGTGGATACTGCCTTCCTCAAATGGGGTAATCCGAAAGGAACTAGAAGAAAAGCAGATATGGAAGGTGCGCACACCTAGTGCATTACCAAAGATAATTTCATAAGGAATTTTTATATAAAAGTGGGTACTTACAAAAGACCATAAAAACAGTGGAAGGACATGTACAGCTAACGCGTTTCGGGGGTGCACCCCATTTCTAGCCTAGCTCTGAGGAAGGGGGTGCGCCCTGAAACACGTTAGCTTTAGCCCGTGTTCTGTGTATGTCCATGCACTGTTTTTATGGCCTTTTGTCAGTTACATTTTGTGAGTACCCACTTTTATATAAAAAATCCTTATTAAATTATCTTTGGTACTGCACTAGGTGTGCGTGCCTTTTCTTTCTGTTTTTCTTGTAGTGCAAAATAATACCAGCTAGTTCATTCTCAACTGATGGCCTATAAAACGGTGTCTCATTACCAAGGTGTCACACAAACATCTCATGATGGATAAAAGCAAAGAGCTCTCTCAAGACCTTTGCAACCTTATTGTTGCAAAACATTCTGATGGCATTGGTTACAGAAGGATTTCTAAACTTCTAAATGTTCCAGTGAGCACTGTTGGGGCCATAATCCGGAAGTGGAAAGAACATAATTTTGCCATAAACTGGCCACAGTGCTCGTCACAAGAGGAGTGAAAATAATTATCAGAAGAGTGTCCAAGAGCCAAGGACCACTTGTGGAGAGCTTCAGAAAGACCTGGAATTAACAGGTACAATTGTTTCAAAGAAAACTAATGCACTCAACTGTTGAAGCTTGTATAAAATTTGCTGCACAACATTTAGACACGCCTGTGAAATACTGGGAGAATATAGCCTGCTCAGATGAGACCAAAATTGAACTCTTTCGATGCCATAATAGACACCATGTTTGGAGGTCAAATGGCACTGCATATCACCACAAAAATGCTACATAACAGTCAAGTTGGGGGGTGGGAACATCATGGTGTGGGGCTGTTTTTCAACATATGGTACTGGAAAACTTCATGTCATTGAAGGAAAGATGAATGCAAAAATGTACCAAGACATTCTTGATAAAAATCTGCCATCTACCAGGATGATGAAGATAAAATAAGGGTGGACATTTCAGCAAGGCAGTGATCCCAAACACAAAGCCAAGGAAACTCTCAATTTGTTTCAAAGAAAGGAAAATAAAGCTGCTAGTATGGCCCAGCCAATCACTTGATTTGAATCCAATAGAAAATATATGAAAAGAACTAAAGATCAGAGTTCATAGAAGAGGCCCACGGAGCCTTCAAGATTTGTTTGTGTGGAAGAATGGGCCAAAATCGCACCGAGGCAATGCATAAGACTAGTTTCTCCATACAGGAGGCGTCTTGAAGCTGTCATTACCAACAAAGGATTTTGTACCAAGTAATAAATACATTTCAGTTAACGTGTTCAATGCTTTTCCCGGTGTCATTCAATTTTTTTACACGTAACCTAATTTCTGAACTTGATTGTTTTGGGTTCTTTATATGGATTGCATGGGTCGTACCAACGTGTACATTTCATGTCAATAGCACCTTTAGAAATAAATTTGCCTAGAAAAAATGGTGATGTGTTCAATACTTATTTTACCCGCTGTATGATTTTGGATAAAGATTGGGCAGAGAAATGTGACAGCTGAGCTTGTGTCATGTGACCTTAATTGTAAATGCAAAAAAAGTGGCAAACATTTTTTCCACCCATTTTTACTGGTCCTATATCCCTTACCTACAGTATAAAACCCTCCATAAGGACAAGCCCTGGCTCTAACTGCCGGTTCACACAGGGGCAACACGACTTGCAGGCCGACCTGCACACGACTTCAGCGGCGACTTGCAAAACGACTTCTGTATAGAAGTCTATGCAAGTCGCCTGAAGTCGCCCCAAAAATAGTACAGGAACCTTTTTCTAAGTCGAGCGACTTGCGTCGCTCCTATTAGAACGGTTCTGTAGTACAGAACGGGACGCGACTTGTCAGGCGGCTAGGTTGCCTGACAAGTCGCCCCTGTGTGAACCGGGGCTTAAGTTTGAAGGGAAAATGGGTAAACCTTTTTTTTTTTTTTTTTTTTCTCAATCACTTGGCTTGAGTTTGTCGGGTCTAATTAGGGCAGTGCAATTTTGAGGTTTCCATGTGTTACCGTAGATGTAAGGGCATTGTATTCAGTTATTCAATTGCAAAAGGCACTTGTAGTCCTGAAATACCACTGGAAAACTGTATGCATGCATTATTCCCTGTACATTCTGCAGAATACTGCAAAATCGGCAGGCAAGTTGATTTTGTTGCAGAAGAGACATTGCATGTTCGTAGTTTTTGTTCCACTTAAAGTGGTATTGATACATCTAAAGCTGGGTTCACAGTTGTGCGAAGTTAGACATCACATGCGATGTCTGTGCAATGCGAATTCAGCCATACAGATTGTATGGCTGAATTTGCATCACATTCGCACCAAAATGGTACAGGACCTTTTTTTTTTTTTTTGGCCCCCACTGGAATCGGCTCGCATGAGTGTTAACACCCATGCAATCCGATTCCTGCACCATTTGACAGTTCGCACTGTGATATGCAAACAGATCTGGGGGTGTTATTAACTTTCTGTTGACACCCGCAACAGTTCGCATAGGGGATTGTGAACCATCTGCAAGTTCTATGCGATGTGGGAACCAGCACTGGAATCGTGCTGGTTTCTGCATCACGCTAGTGTGCACCGAGCCTAACACCAACACTTTTTTGTTTTCTTTGCTGTATTTGTTCCACTGGAATTCCCTTTACTTCCTGTATCCAGTCACAACAGTGAGATGAGATCAAATTAAGGGAAATTCCCTCTTAGTTGTCAGCAGACGTGTCTCTATTGAACGATTGCCCACTCTAATCCACTTCCAGTTACAACTAAATTACAAAATGTTAGATTTTATCATGGTTTCAGCCTTTGTAACAGTGGCCACCAGGACAAATAGACAGGGTTTAAACCCCCCCCCCCCCCATCTAAAACTGTGCCTTTGGAACTTCACTCTCTCAATCAACATTGACTATTTTAAATCTTTATGCTGCTCGCATTAGTAAATAGAAAAGTATATCCTATTTACATGTTTTCAATGTTTTTCTTGCATCTCTTCAGTTACTTCTTGGTTTCCAGGCCTAGGCAAATTATGTCATACACCCCATGAGTCATCAGGAGGGGTTTTCTCAACTAACCACACCCTCCTGCCTGCTTGCTTGAGCTAAGGGCAGATGGATTCCAGGAAGTAAATGCTACACAAATCATCTGCCCTTATTAAAGATGGCCACAGCCAGAAGTGCTTGATGGTTTTTCAAAGCGATTTCTCAACAAAATAAAGCATGGAGACATAGGGGGATGGGGGTTGCTTTGAATATTTAAAAATAAATGAAATGCTGTTTTTGGTTTGTAGTGCTCAGATGCAGTATAGTTCCACTTTAAGCTTGGAAAATCATCTTTTGTTGCCTTGTTTCTGTATGTACCTCAACTATCTATTCAGTAAATTACGAGAATCCCAACTCCCTCGCATTCAGGCGGGAGACCCAGTGGCAAGATATTTTGGTTTAAAGAGAGGCCAGGTAGGTTCTGTGTTTTATGTAAAGAAGGTTTGAACGATTAATCAAGTCAGCTGGGCGGTATTTCCGCATTGGATATTATGTGCCCAGGAATGAATGCTTGAAACTCTTACTGCTTGTGGTTCCAAACATTGCCCTAAACATACATACTGCTAGGTGCACTGCTCAGTTCTGTCCAGCCACAGCAGCTGTCACACTCTCATTAAGTTTGTTAGACTGCTGGCTGTGGAGCTCAACGGTGCACCTGTGCCCTCCAGCTACAGTTAAACGCCGGAGCCTCCTGCATCGGGGCTAAATGCCCTGTGTGCATGAAGCCTTAGTACAACACTTCATGTACACATGTGGTTTATTGGTGTGACTATGACCTAAAAATTTGTCTTAATATGTAGGACCATATGTCAGCTTAGAAAATAAATGTAATGCAATTTTACATTTTGTATGCCCACTGTGGGACACAAAAAGAAGGCCACCAGAATTCTCTAAATCTCTGCCCTGCAGACATAAGGAAGACCTTTCAGGGAATGGAAAAAACATAGATTAGGGTGTACTGATCTCAGAGTCACCAGCATATCCACTGATTTTACTATAGAGGATACCTTTTACCTGGAGACCAACCTGCCTGGTTTGTTTTGAACCTTGAGTCCAGGAGGTCCACCTTTTTTGTAGTCCTGTTCCCCAGCTAGTCAGCTTCAGCTTGAGTGGTTCCCCAAGGTATTGGCCCAAGTACAATCCATTCTGCGTTCTTGGGGCATTCCCATTGTGGGATATTTAGATGACTTCCTGTTGACTCAGATATTGGAACACCTCTGAGTTGTAGGGGCCAGATGTTGCCAGCTGAGGAAATCTGTCTACCAGTTGTCTATGCCTGGCATGTAAATACTGGTAGCCAACAAGCCTGGAACATGAAACTCTATTCAGGGCAGGATTCAATCTACCACCCTTGCTGTGGCAAGGTATTTGTTTCCGCCTTCATTAATGTATGCCATTGCCGTGGCATTCCCGGGTGCATCCAGCAGGATGGTCCAGAGATTCCCAAATCGCAGAAAGCTCCAGGATGTTGATTCTTCTGATGTCTGAGTCCCTGCACCAATTGGATGCTCAGGACTTCTTCCTAGCCCAACAGACTGACCTCTATTGTGAAGCTCTTCAGAAAACTGAAAAGACCTTCCCTGACTCCAAAGCTTGGATTTCTGAGCTATCAAACCTCTCTTCAGGTTATTTCAAATCTCTGTAGAGGAGGACTTGGAACAGTTAATGTGCTGGGAATGTCTTTGCAGTCTCAGGGGCTAATTAGTTATTGTGTGTTTGGGCATTAAAATTCATTAACCACTTCCAGCCCAGGCCAATTCTGTCATTTCTATCCTACATGTAAAAATATATTTTTTTTTTTTAGCTAGAAAATTACTAAGGAAAAAAAAAAATTTCTTGTAGAATATAAGATGTTATGCCAAGTAAATAGATACCAATTATTTTATTTTACACTTTGCCGCCTTTAATCTTTTTTTTTTATCACTTTTATTCCTATTACAAGGATTGCAAACATCATATAAGGCATGACTGGTCCTCTTTATGGAGAGATGTGGGGTCTATAAGAAGGAAAGCATAAGATCAAGAAAAAAATCGATCTCAGGCTTTCCAGCAAAAAACTGGCAGTGTTTACATCTGCCAGACTCGGACGTAATGTTGGTTCCGGCCTCCCCGTGTCAGATGGCCGGGGACCATCTGGTCAGCAGCCAGCTCTATAAGTAAACTGGCAGTGCCATTGGACCTCTGACTCACTGATCGCACGGGTAAGGCATCGGAGAGCAGGGGATGTCCCCTCCTGCCTGTAAAGGCAATACAGCAGCTAATCAGCTGCTAGGATGGCTTTTACAACACAGGGAATCGTTGACTGAAAAAAACACATCTGGATGATGCCTGTAGCTGTAGGCATCATCCAGATATATGCACTCAAATTCCAGGATGTCATATGATGTCCACCCAGAGGGAAGTAGTTGAGGTGTATTTTTTTTCCCAAAAAAACCCAAAACAAATTGAACCCCTAATGTTTAGGGGTTCTAAGCCATCTTCTAGCAAAAAAAAATACAGATTTTTAAATGTAAACAAAGTGTCAGAATGTGCCTGGTCTTAAAGTGGTTAAGAGATGTCTTTCCAAATGAAAACCAACATAAAAAAATCCTCTATTCTATCCCAAACCTAAAGCTGGTCAGGAATGTACTTTCTAGCGCTTGTGGGAGTGATCAGATTTTTGAGTGGCAGCAAAGGAGTTTAGGTTGAACTCCACCCTTATCTTTAGTCTTACACAAGTGTACTGACTCCTCCTGTACTGTAATTACTTTGATCGCACCACACAAGTGAGATATTGTTGTGAATGTCAGAGCGAGAGCAATAATTCTTGCACCAGGCCTCCTGTGCAACTCTAAACTGATAACCTGTAAAGGTGTTCAAAGCGTTGCCTATGGAGAATTTTAAGCACTGTGGTTTGCTGCCATTCTACGAGCAGACAGTTTTGATATATTCGGTATCTATTTACGCTGTGTAACATCTTTCACATTTATACCAAAAAATTGGGCTAACTTTAGGGTCCCCCCCCCCCCCCAAAACAAAAAATTGCATTTGAAAAACTGCTGTGCAAATACAGTGTGGCATAAAAATGTGCAACTTTCTAGCAAAAAAGTTGATCTTTACATGTAGGAGCAAAGTATCAGAATTGTCCCGGATGGCAAATGGTTAAGCAAGCTGCAGCAATGCTAGCTTGTTGAAAACCATTTAATGCCTGGCAGCAGTTGGGTAAACTGACCTATAAAATCTGGAAAATCTCATTGCAAGTTGCTGTTTTTTTCACCAAACTTCATATTGTGTGGTACTTCTATGTTGTACGCTTAAATTCTTTTGTTTGCTCTTCCATAGGTGGTAAAGATTATTCGTCCTAGTGAGACTGCTGGTCGTTACATTACATACCGATTAGTCCAGTGAGGTGGTTTTTTTTTTGCCCTGGGAAAACAAGAAACCTTTTAAAGGAGAAGTGCAGTATTTGAAGATGGAGGCAAATCCGAGCTAGCCAGCAGAAGAGACTCCAAGAACATACTCAGATTCATGAAAAGTGTGAGATAAACTCTTGACACTTAACTGAGCAACTTACAGAAGCACTGTCATTTAGCAGGCCCCTCTATTTTTTTATATTGGGAAAAATAAATATTACATACTCTGACGGAACAACTTAATTAGGAGTATAATTTTGTATTTAACATTATTTCTTTCTGTAAATGGGGCAGGTGACATGTATTTAGCTTTTATAAAGTGGTTTTCATGCCTAGCACCCAATAAATGGAAAGCAAATACGAGTTTTGTTTTTTTATTAGAAAAGTGACCCTTATTTTCAAGCTAATACATTTTATCAGACACACAAGCTTTTATAATTATATGCACAATCTCTTAAAAGTCTCTGCATGACCACTGATGCAGAGCTAATGTCTGTTCTCTTGTACCATTTATGGTGAGGTTACAGGTTCATGTGGATTCTGTACACACATAGCTGAAAGCTGCTTCTAAAAAAAAAAGTGCCCTTTATGCATCAAGCCCAACTCCAGCCAAAAGGCTTCATCTCTTCTCCATTCTAACCAATGTTAAAATAGCATGGCTGTTTAGACTTTAAGGGAGTTCTGTTGCAAAGTAGTTAGTCCTTGACTTAAGCTGCATAAATTTTCTGTGACAGTGAATTTAATTCTAATTCACTAGGCCACTTCCCTGGAACTATAATACCGGTAGAGGTGAAAAGGCTGCATCCAAAAAAACTAGCTAAAACATAGCTAATTTAGGTAACTGGATTGTAAAACGCACATGGGAGGTTTCAATGCCCTATACAAACTGAGGATAGCGGCCAGATGAAGAGCTCAGTGTGGATCTTCCTTGTAACAAACGGATAACAGGAAGTTACGCTGGCAATGCAAAGGGCTCCTCATAGGTTTAGTGGTTAATCGCACATTGTTAGACTGATTTGTGTTGCTTCCTGCTAGATCTTGACTTTTAGAATTGTCTTCTTCTGATTCAGACTGTACATCTGTTCCAATGTAGGGAATGTCATCTGTGCCAGTTTCAATGGCTTCTTTTGGAAGCTGACCACAGGCGGCCATGGTTTCCCATGGCCTGGGCAAGTCTTCGCCACCGTCTGATTCAGTGTCTGAATCCACAGATCCAACTGACTCTGAAACAAAAATAAAGGTCATTAATTAAAGTCTGCACTGATAAAATGGAGGCTGCCATTGCGGTCCTTCTGCAAGTGCAACATGCTTCTCTGTCTGGCACACATGTAGGCTGAGCAGGAAAGTCAGAGTGAAGTCACAACACTGCCTTAATTCTGATCTGAAGTCAGCAACTTAGAAGGTACTAAAGTTTAACATTTGGTAGTAGCCAGGCAACTAGCAATATATAAAAGACAGAAGCTAAGCTTTAAGGAAGGAAAAATAATCCCTTGGTGTGTCCTATACGGCTGAATTATCAGAGGCAATGCATGATCTTGGTAGTGAATCCGCAACATTTATGGTATTGACTTTGGTATGTTAATGTATCCTTGATTTTACACTCAATCTGGGGAGATTAAGTAAAGCCTTTATGACCATCTACATGCTTACCCTATATTCCACACCCTAGTAACAAACAGGAGAATACCTCACACGAAGCTAGGGATGAGCCGAACACTCGCCCCCACCCAGCAAACAGACAAAAAATTTGTGCAAACAGTCTATGGGACACAAACGTAAAAAATCAAGTGTTAATTTTAAAGGCTTAAATGCAAGTTATTGCCATAACAAAATGTTTGGGGACCGGGTCCTGCCCCAGGGGCCATGTATCAATGCAAAAAGTTTTTAAAACTGCCCGTTTTTTCAGGAGCAGTGATTTTTTTAAAAATGCTTAAAGGGAAACAAAAATTTAATATTCCCTTTTAAATATAGTGCCTTGGGGGTTCCCTTTAGTCTGCCTGTAAAGTGGCGCATCTTTCTCAGACATTTTAATGTGCCGTAGCAAAATGACATTGCTAAAAGGAAAAAATTTAATTTAACTGCTTGTGGCTGTAATGTATTGTCGGCTCCCGGTAATATAGATGAAAAAAAATGGCGTGCGGTCCCCCCAGTCCATACCAAGATCTTCAGTTCTGGATATTAAGGGGAACTCAATGCCAAAACGTAAAAAAAAAGGCTTGCGCCCCCCCCCCCCCCCCAAAAAAAAATCCATACCAGACCCTTATCCAAGCTAGCAGGCCAGGAAAGGGGGGGGGGGCGGAGACGAGCGAGCCCTCCCCCTCCTGAACCGTACCAGGCCACTTGCCCTCAACATGGGGAGGGTGCTTTGGGGTCCCCCCCAAAATACCTTGTACCCATGTTGGAGACAAGGGTCTCATCCCCACAACCCTTGCTTGGTGGTTGTGGGGGTCCTATCGTAATCTGGAAACCCCCTTTAACAAGGGGACCCCAGATCCCATTCACCAAAAAGCGTCAAAGTAAAAACGACAGACTATTTGACGATTTATTTATTTTTAAAAAAAAGGGGCAATCAAATTGTTTCCTGACGTTTTTACTTTGACACTTTTTTTGACACATTGGGGGGGGGGGGGGGGGGGCGCGCTGGGATCTGAGGGTAAATGGAGCTTCAAGATTCTGATAAGTCTCCCACCAGCAGACCCCCACAACCACCGGGCAAGGGTTGTGGGAATGAGGCCTTTGTCTCCAACATGGGGACAAGGTACTTTGGGGGGGACCCCAAAGCACCCTTCCCATTTTGAGGGCAAGCGGCCTGGTATGGTTTGGGGGGGGGGGGGGTGGCGTTCTCGTCCCCTCCCCTTTTCCTTGCCACGGCTGCTTGCTCGGATAAGGGTCCGGTATGGAATTGGGGGGACCCCCACACCATTTTTTGTTTTTGGCGTGGGGGTTCCCCTTAACCACCTCAATATGCTGTGTTATATAGATAATACACTGACTGAATATATAGAGTCTACACTAAATGCAGTGTGTATGTATATGTGCTATATATATATATATATCTCTATTCTATATTTTTATCTATCTAGAGATATAGACACACACTCACTAGCCTGCCTAATCTAGCTCAATCTATCTCCATCCACAGTCACATACTATACACGGCCGCTATGTAAGCAGCCTTATATAGTGTGGGGCATTGACTTGGTCCCCCTGAGCCATGATTGGCCAAAGGCACCCTGCCTTTGGCCAATTATGGCTCTCACAGCAGAGCATGCTGTGATTGGCCAAAGCATGCAGGTCAGGTGCATGCTTTGGCCAATCAGATGTCACTGCGATATGGGGTGTTCCGCGGTGCTCTAATTCCCCATAAACGAGGCATAATATTCGCTGTTCAGTAAACATCGAGCTCATCCCTAGCAGAGACCAGGCAAAAAGGAAACCACAGGTGAATATTTTGCCAAAGGCCCGCATGATTCTCAATGACATTGTGCCCTTTGCACTGGAGCAAGAACCAGCTCTAATGCCGCGTACACACGGTCTGACTTTTCGGCTACAAAAGTCCGACAGACTTTTGGCGGACTTGCGGCAGACTTTTTAACGAACGGACTTGCCTACATACGATCACACAAGTCCGACGGATTCATACGTGATGACGTACACCGGACTAAAATAAGGAAGTTGATAGCCCGTAGCCAATAGCTGCCCTAGCGTGGGTTTTTGTCCGTCGGACTAGCACACAGATGAGCAGTTTTCTGGGTCCGGCGTAGTTACGACGTAAAGATTTGAAGCATGTTTCAAATCTAAAGTCCATCAGATTTGCGGCTGGAAAAGTCCGCTGAAAGTCCGGGGAAGCCCACACACGATCGGATTGTCAGCTGTATTGCGTCCGTCGGACTTTTGTAGACGAAAAAATCAGACCGTGTGTACGCGGCATAACACTGATCTCTACATCCAATTTTAGCTTTATTTCAGGCATGCAACAAGCAGCCTACTTGACCAAAGCAGAGAGTTTTCTACATCAATGTCACAGTTCCTTATTACAGCCATCTTTGCACAGGGCTCAAAAACACCACACATCTCTTCGCCTGCTCCCATCTCTCTACAGTACATGAGTTGGGTCCTGATATGCCTGCCATAAACCAGGCAGACAGAAGGGAATGAGAAGGACATAGAGGCAGGAAGCTCAAAGGGCTTTTTAACATGGAAAGGCTCCATGCTGCTGTCCCAAGAAGCTTGCGATTGCCCTTGTCCTGCCATGCCCCTTTTGAGTACAAAGAGTCCTGCACACTCTTTTAAGACATTGAACAAAAAGAATGTACAGTCTATGACAACGGAATCACTCCAAACAGGATTTTTACTTCTGCCAAACTATCCACTGAAACAAAAGTTCACAAAGAAACAGTCAATTCCTTGTTAGACATGTGCACTGCCAAAAAAGGTGTTCGTTTTATTCATTCTGTTTGTTTGTTTTTTTAGTATAATTTGTTATGATCAAAATTTGGAAAAAATGTATTTATTCGTTCCGTTTCATTTGTTTAGATGCGCATTAGCTATTTCGGATAAAATGGAATTCATTACGTTCACTAAAGGACAAATTTGAAAGGAAATTGCCTATAATTTATTAGTAATAATTATTAGTTATTTCAGATTTTCGTTCTTATTTTGGAAAAATTTAGTTAAATGGATTTTCCTTAATTTGAATATTTCCGAATTGACTAATTTGATGAATTTTATAGACAAAGGGAATTCGGACCAAAAAGGATTGCACATGTCTAGTAGTTGATCCTGCTGTGTAAGTATTAAAGAGCTTTCTGAATATATTGAAGATGTTTCTTTTTTTCAAAGATTCTGCAGATAGAAAGTCTGAGATGCTTTTAACCACTTCGCGCCCGCGCTATAGCCGAAAGACGGCTGCAGCGCGGACGCTATCTGCTGGGTGGGGGTCCCTGGACGTCCAGCTGTTTACTTCCACAATGCGCGCTCCCGCGGGCGCGCATCGTGGAAGTTCTGTGCTGGCCGTGTCCCTCGGACACAGCCAGTCACAGATCGCCATAAACGGCCAATGACAGCAGCCGTTTACAGTGCGATCGGCGGTGCCAATGTGAGAGGATCTCATATGTAAACATATGAGATCATCTCTCATCGCCAGCTCTCCCTCCTCACACAGAGACAGCGTGTGAGAAGGGAGAGCGAACCGCTGCAGCGGTGTGTGTAAAAAAAAAAAAAAACTGAAAAAAAAGTAGTCAGTGTCTCCTGTCATCCCTCCCCACTGTCTGCCGCCAGTGCCATCCCTCCCCAGTGTCACGTGTCATCAGTGTCACGTGTCATGAGTGCCACGTATTAGTGCCACGTGTCGTCAGTGCCATGTGTCATTAGTGCCATCTGTCATCAGTGCCATGTATTAGTGCCATCTGTCAGTGCCACGTATTAGTGCCAAATGTCATCAGTGCCATCTGTCATCAGTGTCACGTGTCATTGTCCTGGTGCTCCAGGGCCTTCAAAAGTGTAATAGGTAGTCAACAAGTTAGAATTGTAATTTATGCTCCTAGAACACCTGATAGTTCTCCCTGCATGTTGGGTCTCTGTATGTGGCCAGGCTGTGAAAAAGTCTCACACATGTGGTATCCCCATACTCAGGAGGAGTAGCAGAATGTATTTTGGGGCGTTATTTGTGGTATATACATGCCATGTGAGAGAAATAACCTATTACAATGACAATTTTGTGGGGGGGAAAAAAAATCTTAATTTTGCAAAGAATTGTGGGTAAAAATGACATCAAAAACCTCACCATGCCTCTTACTAAATAACTTGGAATGTCTACTTTAAAAAAAGGGGTCATTTGGGGGGTATTTGTACTTTCCTGGCTTTTTTGGGTCGCAAGAAATGAGTTAGGCCGTCAGTACTTCAGGTGTGATCAATTTTTTTATGATTTGCACCATAACTTGTAGACTTTCTAACTTTCACAAAGACCAAATAATATCCACTAATTTGGGTTATTTTTACCAAAGATATGTAGCAGTATAAATTGTGGCCAAAATTTATGAAGAAAAATTAATTTGCAAAATTTTATCACAGAAACTAAGAAAAATGCGTTTTTTTCAAAATTTTCGGTCTTTTTTTTATTTATAGCGCAAAAAATAAAAAACCCAGAGGTGATCAAATACCACCAAAAGAAAGCTCTATTTGTATGAAAAAAAGGACAAAAATTCATTTGGGTACAGTATTACATGACTGAGTAATTGTCATTCAAAGTGTGAGAGCACCGAAAGCTGAAAATTGGTCTGGGCAGGAGGGGGGTTTAAGTGCCCAGTAGGCAAGTGGTTAAAGGTGCTTTTTACTCTTGCAGGCCCAGCCCTGCAACCAGTTCTTGATGCAATTTCAATATGCCAAACTGCAGCTAACTAGACTAGGGCAATGAACAACCAACATGACCCTGTTTTTCAAGATCCCCATCTTAACACAGCAGCTACACTCTGTTCTGCAGACGTTCTGTCGGCTGATGTCGCACAGCCGGCCCAGGCTGGGGCAAGATTGTGACAATATGGTCCGGATCCACCCATAACCTGGACCGGCACCTGGCTCAGACAACAGTGACTGATAGTCACCAGCTCTCCACTCTGAAAACCGAGCGATCAGCAGTGTTTGCTCGGTTTTTCAGTCTTAGAGCCAGCGGGGAACAGATGCAGCATTGGACCTAGGTGACTATCTTAAAAAGAAAAAAAAAAAAAATGAAAAACCAACACTACCACCAAACGACTGGATGTGTAAATGCACTACATCCAAAGCAACTTTAAAATAAATCAACATAGTCTATATAACTATATATGCCCAAATAAATGTGTGCAACAATTCATTCATTTCAAATAAATTAAAGACTGCAATAAAATTAATACAATAAATTTATGAAAATCTTGTGTAAAAAATTAATGCAATGTGTCTATGTTCTTCAAAGTGTCACATGCAATAAAAGATTAAAAAAAAATCATTCTATAAATTGTCCAATGCAATAAAAATCCTGTGTAATCCGTCCCTGAAGGCATCATCACTATGAACCACTTAGGGTGGGGCGTCATCCTGTTGGTGAGTGTGCACTCGTAGCCAGTGTGTGCGTCTGGTGCCAGCATGGTTTAAATTGATATACTGGTATACTTTAGTTGGGAGCCTGATAGGCCGGGTTCACACCTATGCGAATTTCTCCACATCCAATTTGCATAGCAGGAGAATGTGACTGGCTCCCTGTGGAGCTGGTTCACATATCTCTGTTGCGGCTGCGGAGTGCACTGCACAGAAATGCTTTGGCTCAGTTTTAGGGCCGAATTCAGGCATAGATTCTGCCCTGAAATGGGGAACAGAGATGCACAGCACTCCTGTGCGTCTTTGGCTCAGTTTCAGGGCCGAATTCAGGCATAGATTCATCCCTGAAACGGAAAAAAAAGGGACGCACAGCGCTCCTGTGCAATCCGCAGCTGGTTCCAGTGTGAACCGAGCCTAATGCTGGCCATACACTATACAGAAAATCGGCCGAACCCCTTTTCGAAAAACGAACGTTCGACCGTGACCGCAAACGATCTTGCCATCATATAATGACCGATAATCTGTTCAGTGGACATGAATAAATAATTTTGTGTTCGTTTTTTTACATATACCTAGTGCAGAAAGTTCGGACGGGAAACACATTAACCTTGCAATTTATCGTACGTTCGGCAGAAATTTACCAAACTTCCTGTTCGTTTTTTTACCACAAAAACGTCACAAAGATTATCGATTTGTGCCCACTAACTTGCCGAAAAACGAACGAAGTGTCCATTCGAACGATTTTTCGGCCGATTTTCTGTATAGTGTATGGCCAGCATTAAGCAATGCACCTGCAATCAGCAGATCACTGGTACCATGCAGAACTCCTGCAGATCTGTCTGCTCGTACAGGCAGGAAGAGAGAATGAACTACCACAACACTCAGCAGCGCCATGGTAGTTCATTGAAAACTACAAGCCGACAGCAGCAATGGCTGTCAGGACTTGTAGTTTCCTATTCACGGAATGAATGAATAATGTAGCCGGGCAGAGCCCCGCAATGCCATGTTAGTTCAAAAGCGTGACAACATGCACTCGGAGAAGATGCCCACCCGCTCGCTGTTCCTGGAGATGTGGGGGAGAGGGGAAATGACCTGCAGCTGTAACATGTTACATGTTCCAAAAGGTGAATTTATCCTTTAAATATATATGTGATCCATGGCGTAAAAAAATACTGTATACAGTGGCTATAAAAAGTCTACACACCCCTGTTAAAATGTCAGGTTTCTGTGATGTAAAAAAAAAAAAAAAATGACACAAAGATAAATAATTTCAGAACCTTTTCCACCTTTAATGTGACCTATAAACAGTACAACTCAATTGAAAAACAAGCTGAAATCTTTCAGGGAGGGGGAAGTAAAAATAAAAAATGAATAATGTGGTTGCATAAGTGTGCACACCCTCTTCTACCTGGGGATGTAGCTCTGTTCAGAATTAGGCAATCACATTCAAACTCATGTTAAATAGGAGTCAGTACACACCTGCCGCCATCATTTAAAGTGCCTCTGATTAACCCCAAATAAAGTTCAGCTGTTCTAGTCGATCTTTCCTGACATTTTCTTAGTCACATCCTAAAGCAAAAGTCATGGTCCGCAAAGAGCTTCCAAAGCATCAGAGGCATCTCATTGTTAAAAGGTATCAGTCAGGAGAAGGGTACAAAAGAATTTGCAAGGCATTAGATATACCATGGAATACAGTGAAGACAGTCATCATCAAGTGGAGAAAATATGGCACAACAGTGAATTTACCAAGAACTGGACGTCCCTCCAAAATTGATGAAAAGACGAGAAGCAAACTGGTCAGGGAGGCTGCCAAGAGGCCTACAGCAACAATAAAGGAGCTGCAGGAATATCTGGCAAGTACTGGCTGTGTGCTACATGTGACAACAATCTCCCGTATTCTTCATATGTCTGGGCTTTGGGATAGAGTGGCAAGACGGAAGCCTTTTCTTACAAAGAAAAACATCCAAGTCCGGCTAAATTTTGCAAAAACACAACTGAAGTCTTCCAAAAGCATGTGGGAAAATGTGTTATGGTCTGATGAAACCAAGGTTGACCTTTTTGGCCATAATTCCAAAAGATATGTTTGGCGCAAAAACAACACTGTCATCACCAAAAGAACACCATACCCATAGTGAAGCATGGTGGTGGCAGCATCATGCTTTGGGGCTGTTTTTCTTCACCTGAAACAGGGGTCTTAGTCAAGGTAGAGGGAATTATGAACAGTTCCAAATACCAGTCAATATTGGCACAAAACCTTCAGGCTTCTGCTAGAAAGCTGAACATAAAGATGAACTTCATCTTTCAGCATGACAACGACCCAAAGTATACATCCGAATCAACAAAGGAATGGCTTCACCAGAAGAAGATTAAAGTTTTGGAATGTCCCAGCCAGAGCCCAGACCTGAATCAGATTTAAAATCTGTGAGCTGATCTGAAGAGGGCTCAGGAGGGCACAGGAGATGCCCTCGCAATCTGACAGATTTGGAGTGTTTCTTTATCGTACATCACGGGACACAGAGCCACAGTAATAACTGTATGGGTTATATGGCACCTTCAGGTAATGGACACTGGCACACCTTAACCAGGAAGTTCAATTCCCCATATAACCCCTCCCCTTACCGGGAGTACCTCGGTTTTTTTGCCAGTGTCTTAGGTGTTGATAACGAGTAAAGATGTGCTGTGCTGAGCTCCGCTGAAATATTCCTTGCTGGGGCAAGCTATGCAACCGGATCCATTCAAAGTGTCTTTTCCAGGCCGAATTGAATGGTACCCGGGCCTTGTGTCCAAAGAAACAAGGTTTTGCCTGTAATGCTTCTCTTTTTAGAGAGCTTGACCCCGGCATCCAGTATTTGTTTTTTTCAGCCATTTTTCTGGCGGGGTGCTTTACAGGCCCAGGGCTGTGGATTCCCCTATAAAAAAGGGGGCCCCAGTTCCTGAAGGTTTTTTAATGGAGCCCACCGTGAGTAGGTAAGGGAGATTCCTAAGGAATTTTTCTAATTCTTGTGCGTTTTCTCCTTTAAGTAAATGTTGTCATGCCTATAGTCACCACCGGGGGCTGTCAAGAGCACGTACCTGTTCCATGCTTGTCAGTCTCGCTCTATGTAATAAGTTGTACGCTTTCTCTGGCCCAAGCTCCAGGTAAAGATGTGGGAAGGGGGTTTTTTCTCCTAGGAATGTCCCCCCACCTGGATAGCTTTACTCCAGGCAGAGGGAGCATGGCATCAGTTGGCAGTGTGCGGTTCCCATCGGCAGCTCTCCTCTTCTCCACCCCAGTCCTCCTCCATGTGATCCGGTCAGGATCGGAGCCCGCTAGCGCGGGAAAACAATCTATTTTGAAATAGATGAGGGGGGTGCGGTGAGTGGTTGGAGGAAGGGGGCGAGGCTTAGCAGCGTTGGCCTGCTTTAGCGTCCACAACACGGGCTGTATAGCTATAGAATGCACCTTTTTTCAGGTGCATACAGCTGAAGGAGGGACATAGAGCGGACGGGTAGCATGTGAGTGTGGGTGACACAGGCATTTCCAGGCACATTTACTTAAGCATCAGGCTGAGCTTAATGGCAGCGGCAGTTGCTGGACTATTGCTCAGCAGTGGGTGAATTTTTTTGGTAGTACCTCTGCACTATGACCAGACGGGGTGGTACAATAGCCACAAAAAACAAGGGCACAAAAGGGGTTTCCCTCAGGCCCTAAGGACCCTCCCTATGCAAAACAATCCCCCCCTGAAAGATCTAGGGAGGCTGGTCAGAGTGAGCCATCGGGTCGTCAGGGGCTGCAATTGCTTCCGACACTTCAGCCCCTGTCTATATAACTGAGCAGGTTTTCTCCTCAGCCATGAGTGGATTGGAGGAAAGATTAGTGGCTTTAATCACATCTTCATAGAGTGGAAGAAAACGCATTAGGTCCCCTTCTACCACCCAGGATCCTCAAACAGAGGAACAGTGGGAGAGGGAAGATGATTCTCCCTCAGGGGACCATGAAGAGGCTGATGATTCCTCTTCTGAGGGATCAAGTAAGGAAGGACCCTTTTCAGCTTCACATGCTGAGAAGTTGCTGGTGCATTCTCTTACTGAAATGGTCCGCTCCACATTTAAGCTACCCTTAACAGAGTCGGTTGAAGAGCCCACTTCCTATTTGGGTTCACTAAAGCCTCCTCAAGCTGCCTTTCCTGTCCATTCATTACTAGAAAAGCTTATATATTCTGAGTGGGATCACCCAGAAAAGCACATTTTCCCTCCTAAAAAGCTTTCAACACTTTATCCTATGGCGGAAAAATTTACTAAGATGTGGAGTATACCAGCAATTGACGCTGCTATATCCTCTGTGAATAAAAGTTTGACTTGTCCGGTTGACAATGCGCAAATGCTTAGGTATCCAACTGATAAAAAAATTGGAATTCCTGTTAAACATTTTCTACTTGGCAGGTTCAGTGGCTCTACCTGCAGTGGCAGCAATTGGGGTATGTCAGTCCTTGAGAGACCATTTGAAACAGGTGCTCAAGGTGTTCCCTGAACAGCAGGCCCAGGAGTTAGCTGAGCTGCCAGCAGCTTTGTGTTTTGCAATTGACGCAATCAGATTCTATTCTTCAAACCTCTCGCCTTACGCTTGGGTTGGTACATATGCGTAGAATCTGATGCCCCGTATACACGATCAGTGGCCCCTACCACTATGTACAGACCTGCTATCACAGGGACCAGTGTTCCATCCTACTTTACAAATGCTAAATTTAATGGTTTGGCTATTGAAACCCACACTCTGAAGAATCGTGGGCTTTCAAGCTCAGCGATACCTACCATGATTAATGCAAGGAAGCCAGCTGCCAGAGTCATTTATTATAGAGTCTGGAAGGCATATGTTTCCTTGTGTGAATCCAGGGGTTGGCATCCTAGGAAGTATGTCAGAGGTAGAATTCTTGCCTTTCTGCAAATGGGGCTTGAGATGAAACTGGTCTTGAGTACTATCAAGTGTCAGGTCTCGGCCTTATCAGTATTGTTTCAACGTCCGCTTGCTTCGCATTCTTTGGTCCGAAGCTTTATACAGGGGGTAACACGGCTTAATCCACCGGTTAGAGCACCCCTGAACCCTTGGGACTTGAATTTAGTTCTGTCGGCATTACAGAAACAGCCTTTTGAGCCAATACGACATATTCCTTTGGTCCTTTTGACAAGGAAGCTAGTTTTTCTGGTAGTCATTTCTTCTGCAAGAAGGGTATCAGAGTTGGCGGCTCTTTCTTGTAAAGAGCCATATTTAATCGTTCACAAGGATAGAGTAGTATTGCGTCCTCATCCTAGCTTTCTGCCAAAGATGGTTTCAGGTTTTCACCTAAACCAGGATATTGTTGTACCTTAATTTTTTCCAGAACCATGTTCTAAGGAAGAAAAGTCACTACATTCTTTGGATATAGTGAGAGCAGTCAAAATCTATTTGAAGCCGACTGCTCAGATTTGGAAAATACATGTTTTGTTCGCGTTGCCTTAAAGTCCTAGGAAAGGACAGGCAGCATCGAAATCCACTATTACCAAATGGATTCGGCAAGTAATTATTCAAGCTTATGGCTTAAAGAGGAAGGTTCCACCTTTTCAAATCAAATCACACTCCACCAGGGCTGTTAGTGCTTTGTGGCCAGTGCATTGCCAAGCCTCCATGGCTCAAATCTGCAAGGCCGCAACCTGGTCTGCAGTCCATACATTCACCAGATTCTATCAGGTGGATGTAAGAAGGCATGAGGATATCGCCTTTGGGCGCAGTGTGCTGCAGGCAGCAGTATAGGTCCTCAGGTCTAATTGCACCCTACTTTTGTTTGTGTCCCCTCCCCTCAGATGGCATTGCTCTGGGACATCCCATACAGTTATTACTGTGGCTCTGTGTCCCATGATGTACGTTAAAGAAAATAGTATTTTTATAACAGCTTACCTGTAAAATAATTTTCTTGGAGTACATTCCTTCCCTCCCCTCTTTCTGGTTACACGTGTATTGCTTTGCTAAAAAACTGAGGTACTCCTGGTAAGGGGAGGGGTTATAGGGGGAATTGAACTTCCTGTTTAGGGTGTGCCAATGTCCATCACCTGAAGGTGCCATATAACCCATACAGTTATTACTGTGCTGTGTCCCGTGATGTACTCCAAGAAAAGGATTTTACATGTAAGCTGTTATAAAATCCTATTTTTTTCAAAGAAGAGTGGACACATATTGCCAAGTCAAGATGAGCCATGCAGATAGACTCATACCCAAAAAGACTAAGTGCTGTAATAAAATCAAATGGTGCTTCAACAGTATTTGTTTAACCACTTCCCGCAAACCGCTGTAGCTGTACGTGGGTAGGAGGAAGTAAATGTATTGGGATATAGCCTTCAGCTGCAGGCTATACCCTGGTACTGTTTTTCAGAGGGGGCGGTCGGCTATCTGGTAATAACGGTCGACCCGGCTCGGCAGCCACTCGGCCGTTACCCCAGGCAGCGGGATGTCCCCCTCCCGCCGCCTTCTGCCGCTCTTCCCAGGTCTCCCGTCCCACCGGAAGACACGAACCACCATCCTGCACGTCGGCTTACCAGGCTGAGACCCTAAACGAAGCCGGAATCGGCTTTGATCGGGTCTCCGATGTAAAATCCCGGAAGCAACGTCACTTCCAGTTTACTCGGCTGCCAGTGGCTCCGTTTAAAAAAAAAAATTACAGTATTCAGAAAAGCTGATTTTGGCGGTCTGAATCCTTTTAAGTGCAAAGGGGGGATTTGGGGTATTTTAGACCCCCGATCCCTTCATAAAGAGTACCTGTCACTGCCTATTACTGTCACAAGGGATGTTTACATTCCTTGTGACAGCAATAAAAGTAATCAGATTTTTTTTTTTTAAAAAGGGACCGCGTTAAAAAAAAATAAAATTAAAGAAAAATAAATGAAATAAAATTTATAAAGGCCAGTCACCTGACTCGCAGCCGCTTTACAGATACGAGACAGGGCTTCTGCGGGCGGAGCTGAGCGGCCATGTGATCTCCCCGGCTGTCGTCAAAGGGAGATCATGTCCCCTCCCGCAGAAGCAATCCATTGGAGCTGGAAAGCGGCCGCGAGTAACGTAACCGGCCTGAAGACAGCTGAAAAACGGTATTTACACTAATCGATTTTTAAAATGCTTTACACAGTGTGGTATGCCAGCCTCTAATAGAGGGGCTGGCATAGACTTAGACAAATGGGTTCACAAACCCTTTAAGTGGTTAAGGGTGTGCACACTTATGCAAACATATTATTTTCGTTTTTTACTTTTACTGCCCTCCACCTAAAAGATTTCCGTTTGTTGTTCAACTGAGTTGTACAGCCAGTGTTGTATTTTGGCCTAGGCCAACAAGGCCCAGGCCTAGGGCGGCACTTTGTGGGGGGGCGGCGGCCGCCCCCCCCCCCCCGCACGGGAAAAGCCCCCCTTCTGCCTCCCGAGTCAGTCCATTGCTTTGCTGGCCGAGCGTCTCTCACATGGAGCACACACAGCGTGTGCTCACAGTTCCCCCCTCCCTCCCCCTCTGCACTGACGGAGAGAGAGAGAACTTGTCAGCGTCTACTCAGGTGTTGTGATTCCAGGGTTGGTCGGATTGTGTCTTCAGTGGACAGACTCAGCTACAGTCTGCATATCCTGGAGGGTGAGAATAAAATCCCCATCCTCTTCACTGTCTCCCCTAAACCTCACACAAGGCTTATCTGTGCTTTGACTTTGTTTCTCTTATCATCTCCCTGTTCTCTGAAATACAGACTCTCTGATAATTAACCCTTTGTGTCCTTGCTGTGCTTTACTACTCTGCATTAATGGACACATGTACACTGCTGCTTACATATATGGTTAACTCTTTACAGCTCAATATCTGCAGGCTGGTGATTCTGGAATCAATGGCATTTAACACCTTAGTGTCTGCTTGTATATGTGGTTAACCTTTCATAGTTCCCTGTATTTCTAAGCCCCGGTTCACATTGATGCTACTTTGAAATCACGCTATTTCACTTGAAGTAGCGCGATTTCAAAGTAGCAAGGTCAGCGTGATTTCAGGTCCTACTTGATAGACATTTGTGTGGCATCATTCACAGATGTCTATTGAAGTTGCACCTGAAATCGGCAAAAATAGTACAGAAACTACTTTTTCAAATCGGTGCGACGCTGCAAAATCAGTGTCGTACCGATTGGAACAGTGCCATTGCCTCCAATAGCCTGCGACTTGTCATGCGATTTGATCTCTCAAATCGCATGACAAATTGCTCCAATGTGAACCTAGGCTTAGGCTCAGTTCACACTGGCTTTGATGGGCACTGACGAGGCTGCACTGATGAGCATTGATGAGGCTGCTTTGAAGGGCACTGATGAGGCAGCTTTGATGGGCACTGATGAGGCAGCTTTGATGGGCACTGATGAGGCTGCTTTGATGGGCACTGATGAGGCTGCTTTGATGGGCACTGATGAGGCTGCTTTGATGGGCACTGATGAGGCTGCTTTGATGGGCACTGATGAGGCTGCATTGCTGGGCACTGATGAGGCTGCATTGATGGGCACTGATGAGGCTGCATTGATGGGCACTGATGAGGCTGCATTGATGGGCACTGATGAGGCTGCATTGATGGGCACTGATGAGGCTGCTTTGATGGGCACTGATGAGGCTGCTTTGATGGGCACTGATGAGGCTGCTTTGATGGGCACTGATGAGGCTGCATTGATGGGCACTGATGAGGCTGCATTGATGGGCACTGATGAGGCTGCATTGATGGGCACTGATGAGGCTGCATTGCTGGGCACTGATGAGGCTGCATTGATGGGCACTGATGAGGCTGCTTTGATGGGCACTGGTGAGGCTGCTTTGATGGGCACTGACGAGGCTGCTTTGATGGGCACCGGTGAGGCTGCTTTAATGGGCACTGACGAGGCTGCACTGATGGGCACTGACGAGGCTGCACTTGGTACCCACTTTTAACCACTTCAATACTGGACACTTTCACCCCCCTCCTTCCCAGACCAATTTTTAGCTTTCAGCGCTGTCACATTTTGAATGACAATTGCACGGTCATGCAACACTGTACTCAAATTACATTTTTATGTTTTTTTTCACACAAATAGAGATTTTCTTTGGTGGTATTTAATCACTGCTGGGATTTTTATTTTTTACGCTACAAATAAAAAAAGACTGAACATTTAAAAAAAAAAAAAAGCATTTTTCTTAGTTTCTGTTATAAAATTTTGCAAATAAGTATTTTCTTTTGATAAATTTTGACCAAAAATGATGCTGCTACATTTCTTTGGTAAAAATAACCCAAATCAGTGTTTATTTGGTGTTGGCAGTGATGGGGGACAGACAGATGTTTTATGGGGACACACACATATGTATGGGGACAGGGGTGACAGGGATGCTTGGTGTACTGTTTGTGGGGTGATCTGTAACAGCTCTCTGTGTAAAATAATTCTCGCACAGAGAGCTGCCACAGATCTGCAGACCCCCCCCCCCCTGCACTGAGCTTGGTGGGGAGAACTGTCACAGAGACATGCGTCTCTGTTTACATTGTGACGGCTGTGATTGGACACAGCCGTCACGTGATCAGGAGAGCCGATCACAGCGCCCATATCCCGATCTCTGCTCAGCTGGATTCTGTGATCATAATGATCACAGGACCAAGCCGCAGTGCGCCTTGTGGCCGTGCTGCGAGCACTCGCTCTGGGGAACGTTCCTGAACGTCCACTCAGGACAAGGAAATGACCACCCGGCCGTTTATGTGCAGTGGCCGGGTGGGAGGTGGTTAATGTACAGAGAGAAAGAGGTGGAGCTCTAAAAAGAAAAGGTGGGGCCTAAAGAGGAAAGGGTGTGGTTTACAGATGACAGGGCGGGTCTTAAACAGGAAGGGGCTTGGCATTGACAGGAAAGGGTGGGTCGTATTTAAATGAGGGGGTGCACAAGTTTAGTCAGGCCTAGGGCAGCACAAAACCTAAATACACCTCTGTGTACAGCTTATAGGTCACATTCAAGGTGGAAAAAGTTCTGAAATGATTTATCTTTGTCTTTTTTTTTTACATCACAGAAACCTCACATTTTAACGGGTGTGTAGACTTTTTATATCCACTGTATATACACCTTTCTATTGCATGATCAAGAGCTCTAAGAAATTTTGATAGATGGCAAGATCCAGCTTATGACCACCATATCCAGACAACGTAAAGTGAATAAAAGCACTCTCTATAATTGTTTATATGTGTGCCTTAGCTCACCTCTGAATGTTGCACTTCGGTACTCCCTGGTCACACTGGTCTCTTCTTCTTCAGTAGTGACTTGAAGCCTGGGGACAGCTCCTTGTGATGATGTTTCCTTCAAAGAACATGTGGTGGTAAGACAACAGTTGTGAAATATTTGATTAAGGCTGGGTTTACACTATCGCCGCAGCTGTCTCACAGCAGGGGACCGGTGCATCCCGGTTCACCATTTCAGGACTGATTTCAGCCCAAATTTTGGGCTGAATTCGGACCTGAAATGGACCAAAAGACACACAGCGTTTTTGTGCAAAACGCACCGAACCTTCTGCTGTAATATATGATCCGGCTTCATAGAGAGCTGGTCAAAATCTACTGCTATTATGAATTGGATGCGGAGAACCCACATCCAATTTGCAATAGCGTGAACCCAGCCTGAAGGTACGTAAATATAGTATATTACTTACATCACTGTTTTTTGACACCCTGTCTGGGTCTAAGGGTGGCTCCTCAAAGATTTCATCATAGAAGACAATGAGTGCCTCAATAATTCGTGCTTGATGAGGATAATCCACAAGAGATGATAGAGATACAGTGGCATCTGTGGGACGTGGTCGCATCAATGCAGGCCCGAAAACGATACCTATGTTGCTTGGGCTCATCTTGTTCTGTTGTTCAAGCTCTGAAACTCTACATGGAAAAATGATCATATGTTGGTATTAAAAGTGTAATTTTTAGAATACAGTAATAGAGGCTGCTATTGCTGAACTCTCCTTTAAAATACTAATCCCATTACTGTTTTAGCTCTGAGTCAGAAGAAAGTATAGATTTAAGGAATTCTATCAACAGCTTGCTTGTTCCGCATCTGTGATGTAAAAGTACTGCCAGCCAGGCAACTAGCATTTTTAGAAGTAGGCCAGTAATGGCATCCCACACACTTCTCACATTACAGGGTTACTAAAAAGAAAAACTGTGCTTTGCCCATGCAGAGCACCTGTACTTTATGCATGAATTTATATATTCCCTTTTAGACCCCCTTTCACACTGGGGTGCTTTTCAGGCGTTTTTAACGCTAAAAAAAGTGCCTGGAAAGCGCCTTTCATGCCTCCCCAGTGTAACCGCCCCAGTGTGAAAGTAGCCAGTAAAGTTTCACACTGGGGTCGGCGTCAACGGTAAAGCGGCGCTATTTTTAGCGCTATTTTTAGCGCTGCTTTAGCGGCGCTACTTGGCCGCTAACGGGGTGGTTTTTAACCCAGCTAGCGACCGAAAAAGGGTTAAACCCGCCCACAAAGCGCTGCTGCAGCGGCGCTTTCCCATTGTTTTCAATGGCCGGGGTGCTTTAGGAGCGGTGTATACACCACTCCTACAGCACTGCAAAGATGCAGCTTACAGGACTTTTTTTTACCGTCCTGCAAGCGCACCGCCCGAGTGCTTTCACACTGGAGAGACAGGAGAGGCGCTATGCAGGCGCCATTTTTAGCGCTCTAGCGCCTGTAAAGCGCCGCAGTGTGAAAGTAGCCTTAGAGACAAGTGTGCCATCATCACAAGGAAGTGTTGTCTATTTTGGTTCATGTGTAGTAGATTAACACCAGTCGTCATTTGGTATTTATAATCTTTATGACTAAAAGAGTTCATGCATAACCATCACTGGTCCCCAAAAGCCAACATACCTGCACAGATGCTTTATCAAATACTCCAGCGTGACTTTGTTTTCATGAGGCAACTCCATAAGCAGCCCCTTAAGTTTTTCCACCATGGCTTGTACCTCTGGTTCGGTATCTGGTCCTTTGTTCTCCAGCCGGGATGGCTTACCTGTCTCGGAGCCTCGTAGGCTTTCCTTTGCTAGACCCATAAGGCCATTGTACAGCCGGAATGGCATTAGAGGCTCCGGTAGCTAAATAACAGTAAAATGCTAAGTGTTACTAATACGAAATAATGGAGGTGCACACGGCAAACCTTAACTTCATATCTGTGCTGTATCTTACCTGTCGGAGATAAAGTTTAAGAACATTACTCAAATCATGAGGGGATGCCTGAGAAAGTTCAACTAGCTCCTTGCCATTTTCAAAAGCTTGGCACAGCTTCTCCACACGAGTCTTTACCCCATTCACTCGGTATATACCCTGCAGAACAAGCACAGCAGGATAAGCACTACAAAAATTCAGCTAAAACCAAACACAATTTTTTATAGCAAGCGGAACATTAAAAAAAAACACAGGTGTCACCTTCATGGTTAGCGCACGTGTTTCTATCTCAGAGACACACTTGTGGATAAGAAAAGACACTCCATCTGGAGACCTTTGTGCTGCCTCTGAGAAGTTTCTGCCAAACAGAAGAAGCCGACCCTGTAATTTCTTGTGTCCACACTGGATAGCCAGAGTTTCCAGACATTTCTTGTGACAAGCAAGGAAGCACTAAGGAAATAGAAACAATAAAATGAAGAGCACATAGCAGAGTAGATGTGTTCTATACAGTAAATACAATTTAGGAGTTATATGAAATATATAGATACGAACACCCGGAGTACTCAGGCAACAACAGAATGATCTATACATTGGCAAGCCTGGGTAAAGGGTTTTATTCCATACAAAGAGTAAACAGGAAAATGATATTGAGAACAGCATGATTAGTTGGTATACTTGCCCTATTTAGCAACTATAATGTGTAATGCCATCTTATAAGTCATTCTGAATTTTAATCACCAAACACAAAAGTCACGAAGTTGGGCCTAGTTTAACGTGTACCATGGCTAGAACAGTCATCAACTGTATCTTCCAATGGTGTTTGTTACCTGTAAAATTAGGAATACACACTTTTCTGTACTCATAATAAGTCCTGTAAAGCTCACAGATATTCCCTTCATACTTTAAAAGGAGAAGTCCAGCCAAAGCTTGTTGGGCTTCTCCTATGGGTCACAGGAGTGCAATTAGTTTTGCACTCCTGTGACCTGTTTTCAGCAGAGTGCAGACTGAAGTCCATCTCTGCTGACATCACCAATGTCAGTCCAGGCACCGCGTCATCCCGACAATGGGAGTCTGGATCAACCAGGAACTCTCAGTGAGCCGCTGAGAGCCTGAGACGGCCGCTCCGCCCCCTCCACAGCTCAGCGATCCGGAGAGCTGCTGATTGATAGTCAGCAGCTCTCTGTTTGGGGAGCTGTGAGAACCGAGTCATCGGCGATAGTCGATCACTCGGTTATCAGTGCAGAGGTGCCAGGGGACCGATGCTGCATCCACCGATGTAAGTATAATGGAGGAAAATCCCCCAAACCCATACTTCTCTTTTAAATAGACATATTTGAAGTGTTATTCCTAAGCTCACCTCCTCACACTCAGCTCCCTGGAAGTACACATAACTGTTACACTCCCGACATTTGCTTGGCGTTCGCAACTTGCGCAGCTTGTGTGTTCGAGCAGCCCGAGATAAGCCAACATTACGAAATGGCCCAGTGTGCACGGGCACTTCCAAAGCAGCAGGGATCCCATTAATACCTTTATTAAAACAAAAGAAAGCAGAAAAAAGCTAAATTATAGTTATTTATATTGTTTCAACATTTTGGCCTATTGGCTACAAACTTCATTAAGATAACCAGATGTTCTAAACAAAAGCTTTTTATACCTGTATATAACCTTTGAAGTAATGACACTGTTTTTGCAACCATGTTTCATTTTGAGTAAGAGCCAATCCACATGGCAAGTGATCAGCCCTAGACGCAGTCTGTGTCCAGGGCCGATTACATGCATGTGATCACTGCCTGAGCAATTACATGCGAATAAATGGGCATGATTAGCTGCGGGAGTTGGCAGCCTCCCATTGCTTTCAATAGGGCTGCCTTTTGCAGGTAAATGCGGGGAAACCTCTGCTGGGGTTTTTTGCATCTAATTGCCCCTTGGGGGCATTTGCAAGTGTGAATGCACCCTTAAAGCTTTTGCAGCTGCTGACTTAATGAATCCTGGCGCAGAACAGCAGACATGGAGCCTGTACCTTTTCTGTTCAAAAGGAGCCTTTACACACACACACACATCCACATTTCTGCTCTGTCAGGAGCGATCGCGGGTGCCCAGCGGACTGGCTCCTCAGTGACGCGGCAGGTGCGCGCGCTCCCCTATACCGGCGGGAAGCGGAGGACATCATATGATGCCCACCCAGGATGGGAGATCCCATCTGTGGACATCATTTCACGATACGCCGGGAAGGAAGTGGTTAAACAACCACTGACACTGTTCCTTTTAAAAAAAAGAAATAAAAGAAGAAGACTAGCCATGACTGTATACAAGAATCTGAATATTCTCGCTTACATTAGTACAACACTGCAATCTCTGACCCCTTTTTTAGCTTTCTTTACATCTTCTCATCCTGACTCTCCAGCTTGTGTCAGGGAGTCAGAGGTCACCTGAAATCTGTCCCTGACAACTGCCTGACCCCTAGGAGGCATTCATCAAGCAAATTAAAGACACGTAAAGCAGGCTGCCTTACATTGAGCAACCTCTATACAACAACTGTACTATGTATTTGTGATCCCTGCATCTGTAGTTCTGAGCAGCCAAATGCAAAAGATTTATCTTTGAAGATGAGACATAATGTCATTGAGGTCTCATTTACATGGGCGTACCTAAGTGTACACCCATGCGAGGGCCATATTAGCCTAGGCAGGGATGCACAGGTGTTCCATACATCCCTGTGCAGGCAATCCAAATTATGTCAGTTGAGACGAAGCGGCTGCCGCTGCTCCAAATTGACGTCCATGAGGGTGCAAGTGCTTGCGGGTGCCTGTCCCCAAACTCACATTGTCTGCATTCGGGAACCTGCACCCACAGCCACATGGATGTCATATTGGGAGCAGCGGCTGTGACCGTGCAGCTACTGTGTCCCAATTGACATGTATAGGACTGCCCACACAGTGATGCACAGAACACCTGTACATCTCCATTTGGGCAAACACGGCCCTTGCACAGGTGTACGCTTAAAGTGTACTAAACCCAGGACCCTGCATTCACTATATCTGGTCTCCAATAGTACACAGAACATGGAAATGCAATTATTTTAGTAAATATAAACTGCTAAATACCTTTTCTCATCAGTAGTATATAGCAGTCTTGTGACTTCTATCAGTGTCCAGTCAAGCACTGGTTAAAGCTTGTAGGAGGAGTTTTCATTCTCCTCTGACTGTCCTATGAGCCTGCATGACTCCTGACCCTCTGTCTGGACAGTGCTGATTGTCCCTTTGCCGATCACATGCACTCTCCCAAATGCCCCCAAGGCTCTGTACTATCAGGAGATGGATTGGGGACTGTGAAAGAAGTGGAGGATCAGAGAAGACAGGATCAAACAGCCTTTTTACACAGTGCAGAGGATTAACCCCTTAGGTTCCACAGTGAGTATAACAAGCCTGCTTTACTGCATATACAGACTGATTTTACTGTTGTTGGTTTAGTACGCCTGTGTGAATAAGGACTAAACAGACAAACAATTAAGTGGTCAAGATCAGATTTGAGTTTGTTGCAGTGCTACTTAAAGAAGCAGAGGGGAAAATGCATTATTTAAGCTGAAACCTTGTCAGATATGGGTCATACAAGCTGTGCATTATAACAGTCATATGTCAGATTGGCTTTGACTAATGTGTCAGGTTTAGACAAAGTAAAGAAAGCTGGAAAAAGATAGATATATATATCCTACTGTGGTAAATTCTGAGGGCTAGTTGTGTTCTGCTGCAATCAAATTTTGGTAGATATAGGAGCAGCTAAGGAGAAATGACAAAAGAACATAAACTGGTCGCTGGTAATGTGCAAGTTCTCACTCATTTAAACTGGCTTTAAAGTTGTGAGAAAAAAATGTTAAAAATGAAGCGATAAAAAGCCATGTTGTGCAACGGCATAGAGCCCTTATCTTATTTAATTGCATAAAACACACAGATTTGTGAAGCAATGTACAATACATGACAGTATATCATACACTGATCAGCCATACACATTATGCTTATTATGATTAGCCATAACGTTACCCACCTAATATTGGGTAGGTCCCCCTTTTGCTGCCAAAATCACTCTTTTTCTGCTGCCAAAAGCAGCTCTGACGTTGCTCTGCGGTCCAGTTCTGATGGTCGCATGCTCAGGTGCTTCTGTTAGCATGGGCACCCTGACCGGTCTGCGGCTACACAGCCCCATGCACAACAAACTGCTATGCACATTTTTTCTGCTTTCAACACATTAACTTTACAGACAACATGTTTACTTGCTGCCTAGTATATCCCATTGAATTTTAGCCCAGATTCAGACTAGTGTGAACACAGACAGCGCATGTGATTTGCACCCGCACTGCGGTTGTTGATCGCATGCAATGTCTGTCCAATGCGAGTTCAGCCATACAGTTTTATAGTTGAACTCGCATTGCATTTGCATGGAAATAGTGCAGGGACTTTTGTCCCGCACTGAAATCGGATAGCACGGGTGTTCTCACCTATGCAATCCGATTCCTGTGCGGGTTCACAGTTCGCTCTGCGATCTGTGAGCCGATCTGAGGGGTGTATTGGCTGTAATTGTGCTGGTTCCCGCATCGCACAAGTGTGAACCTAGGCTTACAGTAGATGCCATTGTAACAAGATAATCAAGGTTATCCATTTTACCTGTCAATTATCCTAACGTTATGGCTGATCCGTGTATATACCATATATATAAACCATATCTACCTTGTTCTAGTGATGTCAGTCTTTTATTTTCAGTGTCTTCAGTGGGGGTAGGAGGCTGTATTAGCTTTTCTGGGAAATCTGTTGGATGATATGAAAGTTAACATTTTAGAAATTTTAATTTACATGTCCTTTATTTATTAATCACTTCAGCCCTGGAAGGATTTGCCCCCTTCCTGACCAGGCCATTTTTTGCGATACGGCACTGCGTCGCTTTAACTGACAATTGCTCGGTTGTGCAACGTTGTACCCAAACAAAATTTATATGTCCTTTTTTCCCCGCAAATAGAGCTTTCTTTTGGTGGTATTTGATCACCTCTATGGTTTTTATTTTTTGCGCTATAAACAAAAAAAAAAGTGACAATTTTGAAAAAAAAAAATAACACAATATTTTGTACTTTTTGCTATAATACATTTTCAAAATGTAAAAAAAAAGAAAAAAGAAATTTGTTCATCAGTTTAGGCCGATATGTATTCTTCTACATATTTTTGGTAAAAAAAACAAAAAAAAAAAAAAAATCGCAATAAACGTATATTGATTGGTTTGTACAAAAGTTATAGCGTCTACAAAATAGGGGATAGATTATGGCATTTTTATCATTATTTTTTTTTTTTTTTACTAGTAATGGCGGTGATCTGCAACATTGCAATGGACACATTTGATACTTTTTCGGGACCATTTACATTTATACAGCGATCAGAGCTAAAAAATAACCACTGAAAACTGTATAAATGTCACTGGCAGAAAAGGGGTTAACACTAGGGGGTGATCAAGGGGTTAACTGTGTTCCCTAGGTGTGTTCTAACTGTGGGGGGAATGTGGCTGACTAGAGGAGGAGAGAGATAGTTGTTCCTACTTAGTAGGAACACACAATCTCCCTTCTCTCTCCTGACAGAACCGGGATTTGTGTGTTTACACACACACAGATCCCGGTTCTCACTCTGTCACGAGCGATCGCGGGTGCCCGGCGGTCATCGTGCCCGCCGGCACCCGCATCTGCTCTGGGGGCATGCTGCAGGCATGCGCGCTCACCGCCAACGCCGCGCGCTGGCTACAGTGCCTTAAAGAGCCGACATACAGCTACGACAGCTCGCCTATGGGAGCCAACCTGCCACAGTATAACTGCGGCGGCTGGTCGGGAAGCAGTTAAAGTAAAGATGGCAGGCAAAGTAACAGACATAGGGGTTATTTACTAAAGGCAAATGCACTTTGCACTACAAGTGCACTGCAAGTGCACTTGGTAGTGCACTTGCTGTAGATCTGAGGGGGGACATGCAAGGAAAATAAAAATCAGCATTTTTGCTTGCACATGATTGGATGATAAAATCAGCAGAGCTTCCCCTCAGATTTACAGCGACTGCACTTACAAGTGCACTTGCAGTGTAGAGTGGATTTGCCTTTAGTAAATCAACCCCATAGCCATCTACTGTCAGAGCCCCATCTACTTCCCTGATTCACTACTAAAGCCAAATTACATTTCATTCATAAAAAAATCTGTGCTTGCATAGGGTTAGATTTGGTTACTGCCCTCTTGCTTCAGTGCCTCGGCCTGGCAATAGCTTTCTCAGGCACCAATCTCATCATTCTGAAAGGTAAGGAAGTGTGTAGACATTTACGGTTTGTTTCGTTCTGAAATAACGAAAAAAATTCGGGCGAAATTCGAATTCGGAATGTTTTCAAATACTTTTCAAAATTTCAATAGTTTTCACATTTCCAAAGAAAAGAAAATAGAATAGAAAAAAAAAAAGAATAGACTGGAAAAGAATAACAGAAAAGAATAGAATATAATAGAGTAAAACAGAACAAAATAGAATAGAAAATAAAAGAACCGAATAAACTAGAATATAAAATAGAAACAAATAGAACAACATAGAAAGAATATAACCATCTTCTGAAATTCTAATTTCAAAAAGAATAAATTTGAATACATAGGATAAGAATAAAATAGAAAAGAATAGAATAGCTTATAATAGAATAGAAAAGAAAAGAATAAAAAAAAATAGAATATAATAGAGTAGAAAAATAACCATTTCCCAAAATTCAAATAGAATCATTTTGAAAAGAATAGAAAATAACAGAATAGTATAGAAAAAAAAACAGAATAGAAAAGAATAGAAAGAATAGAACCATCTCCTGGAATTCGAATAGAAAAGAATAGAATAGAAAATAAATTAATAGAATAGAACAAACAAATAGAAAAAGAATACAATTAAAAAAACTAAAGAATAGAAAGAATATAACCATTTCCCAAAATTCAAATACAATCAATTCGAATTTGAATAGAATAGAAAAGAGTTTGTTAGAATAGGAACATGGTTATAATAATTCTATTGTTATTTTCTATTCTATTCTACTCTTTTCTTTTCTATTCTATTCAAATTCAAATTGATTATATTTTAATTTTGGAAAATGGTTGTATTATTTCTTTTCTATTGTTTTTTAATTCTATTCTTTTATATTCTATTCGAATTTCAGAATATGATTTTAATCAATTAAATTGTATTCTTTTTATTCTATTCCTTTATATTCTATTATATTCCATTCTATTCTGTTCTTTTATTTTCTACCCTATTTTGTTCTGTTTTACTCTATTATAGTCTATTCTTTTATTTTCTGTTATATTCTTTTCTATTCTATTCTATTTTTTTCTATTCCATTTTACTCTCTTTGGAAACTGGAAAATGATTTGAATACGATTCGAATTTGAAAACTTTTCAAATCGATCCGAATTTGAATAAACTAAACGAATTCCAAAAACGAATTAAACAAATTTAACTAAACAAATTTATGTACATAACTAATTGAAACTAAACCAATGTTTTCATTCTGCACATGTCTAGAAGTGTATATGTATGTATATACAGCATCTCACAAAAGTGAGTACACCCCTCGCATTTTTGTAAATATTTTATCATATCTTTTCATGTGACAACACTGAAGAAATGACACTTTGCTACAATGTAAAGTAGTGAGTGTACAGCTTGTATAACAGTGTAAATTTGCTGTCCCCTCAAAATAACTCAACACACAGCCATTAATTAAACCGCTGGCAACAAAAGTGAGTACACCCCTAAGTGAAAATGTACAAATTGGGCCCAAAGTGTCAAATATTTTGTGTGGCCACCATTATTTTCCAGCACTGCCTTAACCCCCTTGGGCATGGAGTTCACCAGAGCTTCACAGGTTGCCACTGGAGTCCTCTTCCACTCCTCCATGATGACATCACAGAGCTGGATGTTAGAGACCTTGCGCTCCCCCACCTTCCGTTTGAGGATGCCCCACAGATGTTTAATAGGGTTTAGGTCTGGAGACATGCTTGGCCAGTCCATCACCTTTACCTTTAGCTTCTTTAGCAAGGCAGTGGTCATCTTGAAGGTGTGTTTGGGGTCGTTGTGTTGGAATACTGCCCTTTGGCCCAGTCTCCGAAGGGAGGGGATCATGCTCTGCTTCAGTATGTCACAGTACATGTTGGCATTCATGGTTCCCTCAATGAACTGTAGCTCCCCAGTCCCGGCAGCACTCATGCAGCCCCAGACCATGACACTCCCACCATTATGCTTGACTGTAGGCAAGACACACTTGTCTTTGTACTCCTCACCTGGCTGCTGCCACACACGCTTGACACCATCTGAACCAAATAAGTTTATCTTGGTCTCATCAGACCACAGGAGATGGTTCCAGTATTCCATGTCCTTAGTCTGCTTGTCTTTAGCAAACTGTATGCGGGCTTTCTTGTGCATCATCTTTAGAAGAGGCTTCCTTCTGGGACGACAGCCATGCAGACCAATTTGATGCAGTGTGCGGCGTATGGTCTGAGCACCGACAGGCCGACCCTTAATCCCTTCAACCTCTGCAGCAATGCTGGCAGCACTCATACATCTATTTCCCAAAGACAGCCTCTGGATATGAAGCTGAGCACATGCACTCAACTTCTTTGGTCGCCCATGGCGAGGCCTGTTCTGAGTGGAACCTGTCCTGTTAAATCACTGTATGGTCTTGGCCATCGTGCTGCAGCTCAGTTTCAGGGTCTTGGCAATCTTCTTATAACCTAGGCCATCTTTATGTACAGTGACAATTCTTTTTTTCAGATCCTCAGAGAGTTCTTTGCCATGAGGTGCCATGTTGAACTTCCAGTCACCAGTATGAGAGAGTGAGAGCGATAACACCAAATTTAACACACCTGCTCCCCATTCACTCCTGAGACCTTGTAACACTAACAAGTCACATGACACCGGGGAGGGAAAATGCCAAATTGGGCCCAATTTGGACATTTTCACTTAGGGGTGTACTCACTTTTGTTGCCAGCGGTTTGGACAATAATGGCTGTGTGTTGAGTTATTTTGAGGGGACAACAAATTTACACTGTTATACAAGCTGTACACTCACTACTTTACATTGTAGCAAAGTGTCATTTCTTCAGTGTTGTCACATGAAAAGATAGAATAAAATATTTACAAAAATGTGAGGGGTGTACTCACTTTTGTGAGATACTGTATGTACAGTGCCTTGCAAAAGTATTCGGCCCCCTTGAACTTTTCAACCTTTTGCCACATTTCAGGCTTCAAACATAAAGATATAAAATTTTAATTTTTTGTGAAGAATCACCAACAAGTGGGACACAATTGTGAAGTGGAACGAAATCTATTGGATATTTTAAACTTTTTTAGCAATTAAAAAACTGAAAAGTGGTGCGTGCAAAATTATTCGGCCCCTTTACTTTCAGTGCAGAAAACTCACTCCAGAAGTTCAGCGAGGATCTCTGAATGATCCAATGTTGTCCTAAATGACTGATGGTGATAAATAGAATCCACCTGTGTGTAATCAAGTCTCTGTATAAATGCACCTGCTCTGTGATAGTCTCAGGGTTCTGTTGAAAGCGCAGAGAGCATCATGAAGACCAAGGAACACACCAGGCAGGTCCGTAATACTGTTGTGGAGAAGTTTAAAGCCGGATTTGGATACAAAAAGATTTCCCAAGCTTTAAACATCCCAAGGAGCACTGTGCAAGCTATCATTTTGAAATGGAAGGAGTATCAGACCACTGAAAATCTACCAAGACCTGGCTGTCCCTCTAAACTTTCATCTCAGACAAGGAGAAGACTGATCAGAGATGCAGCCAAGAGGCCCATGATCACTCTGGATGAACTGCAGAGAACTACAGCTGAGGTGGGAGAGTCTGTCCATAGGACAACAATCAGTCGTACACTGCACAAATCTGGCCTTTATGGAAGAGTGGCAAGAAGAAAGCCATTTCTCAAAGATATCCATTAACAGTCTCGTCTAAAGTTTGCCACAAGCCACCTGGGAGACACACCAAACATGTGGAAGAAGTTGCTCTGGTCCGATGAAACCAAAATCGAACCTTTTGGCCACAATGCAAAACGATATGTTTGGCGTAAAAGCAACACAGCTCATCACCCTCAACACACCATCCCCACTGTCAAACATGGTGGTGGCAGCATCGTGGTTTGGGCCTGCTTTTCTTCAGCAGGGACAGGGAAGAGGGTTAAAATTGAGGGGAAGATGGATGTAGCCAAATACAGGACCATTCTGGATGAAAACCTGTTGGAGTCTGCAAAAGACCTGAAACTGGGACGGAGATTTATCTTCCAACAAGACAATGATCCCAAACATACAGCAAAATCTACAAAGGAATGGTTCACAAATAAACGTATCCAGGTGTTAGAATGGCCAAGTCAAAGTCCAGACCCGAATCCAATCGAGAATCTGTGGAAAGAGCTGAAAACTGCTGTTCACAAACGCTCTCCATCCAACCTCACTGAGATCGAGCTGTTTTGCAAGGAAGAATGGGCAAGAATTTCAGTCTCTCAATGTGCAAAACTGATAGAGACATACCCCAAGCGACTTGCAGCTGTAATCGCAGCAAAAGGTGGCTCTACAAAGTATTAACGCAAGGGGGCCGAATAATTTTGCACGCCCCACTTTTCATTTTTTTATTAGTTAAAAAAGTTTCAACAATCCAATAGATTTCGTTCCACTTCACAATTGTGTCCCACTTGTTGGTGATTCTTCACAAAAAATAAAAATTTTATATCTTTATGTTTGAAGCCTGAAATGTGGCAAAAGGTTGAAAAGTTCAAGGGGGCCGAATACTTTCGCAAGGCACTGTATATATATATATATATATATATATATATATATATATATATATATATATACATATACATACACACACACAATATATATATGGTGTGTGCTTTCATTTTATCAGTGTGCATGTATACCCAGTGTGACAAAGCACTGCTTTTTGTTACATAGGGCTCCAGTAGTGGATCCGGAAGACATAAAGCATTGTAACAGCGGCAAAAACCAGCAGCAGTACAGCATCTTTGTTACTGCTGTGTACATTACAGGTGTATTTAAAACTGTAACTATAAATAATATAAAAAGAACAGCTGTCAGTAGGAGCAATAAAACAGATGACTCAAGATGCTTTAGATCAACGGTTCCCAACTTTGGCACTGTGATATAAAGGGGACTGCATTGTAAAGGGGCACTGTAATGATTTGAGTGCAGTCCCCCTTAGAATAATTTTAAGGGGACTGCACTGTAATGGGGAACTGTGATGTTAAAAGGGACTACAATGTAAAGGGGCACAGTGCTATAAAGGGGACTTCACTGTAAAAGGGCACTGTAATGATTACAGTGCACATTTACAGTGCAGTCCACTTTATATCACTATGCCCCTTTATATTACAATGCCCCTAGCAATCACAGCCCCCCATCGCAGTGCCCCTTGCAGAAGATTTTTATTGTTTTTGGTGAGACCGATTATCGGAAACATTTTTCTCATGTCTAATGAACACTGTCTTGTGTGTGTAGCCCAGTCTGCAGCACTGACAGGAAAAGGATTCTGTTTCTGGGAGCACAGGAGACCTTTAAACAGGCACATCTATAGAAGGGGACTCTTATTGTAGAGCCATGTAAAGCTAGTGTTGACCCCACCCTCTACCCAATAGGGAGGCACACAGGATATGAATTACAAGGATTTTGGGAGGTGTACTTCTGACAGACTGAGCTAGCTTGGTGAGCTGGGAGGAGAAAACTGCAGATCCCACAAAGCAATGGGGAAAGAGGTAGGTGGTTTCCTTCTGCTTTTTCTGGGCTCAGGAGAATTGTGGAGGCTGTATTAGAAGACTGAATGCACCTTTGGCTGCTAGCAGACCGCTCACAGTTGCGCCCGATAGGGAGAGAGACACTGCCCCAGACATCTGGGGACATTGGAGTGAGCCAAAGATTTTGATGGAGCTCACTGCCTGACCAAGGGTGAAGGACACTGCAGACAGCGGTCACTTGCTGACACAGGAGTGGGCGAGAGGCTGCTAGCCAAAGCCGCACTACACTTAGACACTTTGTTATCTGTAAAGCTGGGCCCAGGAACAGGGGACTCAACACATAAAGCAGCTCCTTCAAGGGTAAGCGCTATATGTGTAAAAGGTAGCCTTAGGCTGGAAACGCATGTTAAAGTTTGATTGTCCAATCTCTGAAAAGACTGGATTTTTGTATACACCATAAAAATATGATTCAGAGACAATTGGGTTAAACTGCCCTCTACAGGAGGATTTGGACACTGGCAAACAAAAAACAGTGACCAGCCTGGAACAACTTTCTCACTCCCAGCAAACCTCAGTTTTGTAACAAGTATTGCTGAGAGCAAAACCATAAACACAGAGGGGTGTGTCCCTCAATGAACTCCAATAAAAGGATTATACAGCGAGTACAGATTTCTGGTTTTCAATCTTGTTCATTGAGGGACTCGAGATTCAGTGACAATTGGGACATCCAAAAGCTAAGGGGTTGGCAACATAACAAACAAAACACTAACAGGCTCATTTATAGCAACACAAAGAAATGGGAACTGCTTGAGGTTCAAGATGCTGCGTGAAGGACCCTATGCCCCAAGGTGGCATCTGATAAGGTCTGAACATCCACCTGGTAAAACCTAGAGAATATGCGAACAGAAGGCCAGGTGGCAGCCTTACAAATCTGGAAAACAGTTGTCTGATGCCAAAAAGCCAAACAAGCACTCATAGAACTATTATGCCTTGATAGGAAAGGGTGAAACCCAATAAGCTTGCATAGTAAGCTGTGTGAGCCAATAAGAGGGTTCTGGAACAGGTCTAGGTGTAGGAAACATTTCTCTGGGGTCCAGGCGCTGCCAGCTGCCTGTAGTCTATCCACCAATTGTCTATACCTGGAATGTGAATGGCAAACAAGGCTGAAAGGCAATGATCTGCCCAGTTCTTTCTACTTCTCTTGTCTTGATAAAATTTCAGATTCCTCCTTGTTAGTTGATGTACGCCACTATTGTGGCATTGTTTGACTCGATCCTGTATGGAAGACTCTGCAATTGCAATGTTCAGCGTTATAGGCAAAACCAAATAACTCAGGAGCTCCACAATGATAATTGGGGGACAGGATTCCTCTGTCGTCCAAGTCCCTGCACCAACAAGGAGTCTAGGACTCCTAAGCCTATCAGGCTGGTGTACATTGTGATGACCTTCCAAGAGATTGAAAGGATTTCCTCAAATCCATAGCTGGATCTGGCATGACAGGCTGCAATGCAGGGCCTACAGATGAAAACAACATTTTGGAGAGATGCCGCACCCTGCTAGCTCATTAGGGGCATAGCTTAGGACCGGCTTCTTGTTTCCATATGCTCCAATGCTGCCTGGATTAAACACTTAACAGCCCGCATCCATTTAATACTGTGAGATACCAGACTTGTCTGTCACTAGAAACACCTAGAACGGCACTAAAAGATATTGCAAGGTATCACAAACGTTTTGGACAGAGTCTCCAAACGTTTAGCTATGGGATCCTTAAATACTGGCACATCCTCTATTATTTTTATAAAGGATTTATATAGCACCAGCAGTTTCTGCAGTTCTTTGCAAAAAGAATTGGACACTGTTGGATCAACTGTGGGAACAGCCTACTTCCCAATAAAGGCCTCCAAACAGGTACTGAAATGCAATACATTTGGGTGGTGTAAACAGTTTTATCAGGAGCTTTCCAGTCATGCAAAGATTAGTGAGACTCTTCATCAGATAAAGCTCCCTCAGTGGAAGCCTCAAAGACTGCAGGCAGGTCAGATAAACATTCTACAGGGGAAGGCTAATACCGCGTACACACGAGCGAACTGTCCGGCAGAAAAGGTCCGACGGAACGATTTCGTCGGACATTCCGATCGTGTGTGGGCTTCATTGGACCTTTTCTGTCAAAAATTCAGAGGGACCTAGAAATAGAATATGTTTCAAATCTTTCCGACGGACTTGACTCCGATCGAAAAATGTATGCTAGTCCGACGGACAAAAAAGGACGCAAGGGCAGCTATTGGCTACAGGCTATGAACTTCCTTATTCTAGTCCGGTCGTACGTCATCATGTTCGAAACAATCGGACTTTGGTGTGATCGTGTGTAGGCAAGTCCGTTTCGTTGGAACTCCGTCGGAGCTCCTTAGAAAAGTCCTTCGGAGTTCAGGCAGACGAGAAGTCCGCTCTTGTGTATGCGGCATTATACTTATGGCCTCTGAAGTCAGAGTCAGCAACCAAAATTACAATTTGGCCCATAGAATCCTATGTAACTTCAGCATTTAGGGTCTGAAGTATTGCAGGTTGTCAGGGTCAAGCCCTTTTAGAGGTGAAGCTACACGTATCTTGCTATAAGGTGCAGTGGCGCAGAAGTGCTACCTCATGCTGAATGTTTGGGATGGACCAGTACATGCACTACACAATACTGAATGACATACCTATTTCTGACAGGTATTAACTCCCACTTCCACTCCGACTGCCTAGGCGATTGGAGTGGAAGTTTGAAGTGATTGTAAATGATCACCTTGTAAAAAAAACCCATTCAGTTTAAAACTGAAATGAAAGGCAAAACATTTGCGTAGAGACATAAAAAAAAAAAAAAAAAAAAGTTAAATATCTTTTTTCCCCCTTTTTTTTTACAAGTGATCACATAATGTCTGTCCCGCTGCAGAAGAGCCGGGGGGAGGAGAAGCACCAGTAAACTGAACTCTCCAGTGAATAGCTGTGCGGGGGGGAGGGGTTTGGGGCGTCAGGACAAGTCTGATCATTGAAGAACAGGCTGAGTTCCCAGTATTGCTAGAGAACTGACCACGGAATGTTCTCCTGCTTAGTGTGGTCAGTTTCTAATAGGAAAGCAGAGGGACTTACAGGAACGCCAGGGATTTCACACAAAAGGAAGCGATATAAATAGAACAGGATACTGTTCCATACAAGTACATGGTACAGCAGGCATATTTCAGGTATATGAAATTATGAAATCCTGGGGTAACAAACACTTTAAGCCTGGTACATTCCAATGCCCCGTACACACGATAGGATTTTCCGATGGAAAATGTTCTATGGGAGCTTGTCAGAAATTCCAATCGTGTGTAGGCTCCATCGGACATTTTCCATTGGAATTTCCGACACACAAAATTTGAGATCTGGATCTCAAATTTTCTGACAACAAAATCCGTTGTCGGAAATTCCGATCGTGTGTACACAATTCCGACGCACAAAGTTCCACGCATGCTCGGAATCAAGCAGAAGAGCCGCACTGGCTATTGAACTTCATTTTCTCGGCTCGTCGTACGTGTTGTACGTCACCACGTTCTTGACGTTCTGAATTTCCGACAAGATTTGTGTGACAAGTTTGAGCCAACATCCGTCGGAAAAAAATGTGGATTTTGTGGTCGGAAAATCCTATCATGTGTACAGGGCATAGCAGTTTTTTTTTTAGTACAGGAGCTCAGGAAAAGCTGATGTACTAACAATCTGATGTTAGTACAGCAAACTTCCTCAATGAGCTATTGTGTTCTGACAGGTGGACTGCCCCCCATCCCCAACCAGAACACGCCAGACGGCGCTCTTAGCCATTGACTGAGAGCGCTGATCGGGTGCTGCTCATCAGACCTTTTTCAGTCATGCCCTTTCGTCAGAAGCCGGCCGAATGAGCACTGCAGCCAACTAACACACTACACAGATGTCTGAAAAGCGTCACACTGGCAGAGCCTAGCGCCTGAAGCTCAAATAGAAATACATAAAAGATGGTATAATACCGAGAAGATTGAGATGGGATGTATCCATCAATAAGGGGTTAAAAGATAAGGAGTCAATTGATGAGTGGTATCAAGTTTTGAATGGAAAAGGAATAGAGGTGTTGAAATTTCTCATTAAAAAGGGGCAAAGGAATATGAAGAAAATCAAACAACAAATTGCAGATTATAAAGAAAAACTGACACCCCTGAAAGAATTACCAGAATTCCTAACACTCACTAAGCAATTGAGCAGAGTCTTGGAGCAAAAAGACCAAGAGGTTATAGAAAGAGGAAAAAGTATTTAGGAGATATTAATGATTTTAAGACCGAACAGATGTATAAACGGCAAATGAAATTACAGGAACATAGTCCTCTATCAGCAGAGACTAATGCTGGCCATACACTATATTTAAAATCGTCCGAAATTCGGTCATTTGGCCAGTTTGTTCGTTTTTCAGCCAGTTCATGGGCACAAAATCGATAATCGTTGGGGACAATTTTGAGCCGAAAAAACGAAGGACAAGTTTGAAAATTTTCTATTAAACGAACGATAAATTGAAAGGTTAATGTGTTTTCCGTCCAAACTGTTTGCACTAGGTATATGTAAAAAAAACGAACAAAAAATGGATTAATTTATGTTCACTGAACGACTATATCAGTCATTACATGATGGCACTATCGTTTGCTCTCACGGCCGAATGTTCGTTTTGCGTAAATGGGTTCGGCCGATTTTTCATATAGTGTATAGCCAGCATAACCCAGAGAGAGAGGTTAGAATCCAATTACCACAGAGGGATGTGGAGCCGGATACAAGACACCAAGTAATAAGAGAATACTAGGAGAAGGAGTCCTCCACATCAGTGGGGTGGATTTGACCAAAGATGAATTGAGGGTCCTAGATAAAGGCTTGAAATATGCACCTAAGAAAGGTTTAAATAAATTTGAAGCATACATTCATATACAGAAGTATACCAGAAAACTTAACATAAAGAAATATATGATGACTAAACCCAATGATATTTGTATAAAACAAATCAACTCAGCAGGGCTATATAGAAGTCTTCAAGAAAATGGTTACACAGATTTTAAAAGAGAAGTATGGGAATGTTTTTTTTTTGGGAATCATACTTGCTTAGGTGGACCCCCCCCCCCACCGGCTCTAAGACTGAGAACCGAGCAATCAAACAACGCCGATCGCTCAGTTGTCAGGGCTCCCTGAGCAGAGAGCTGCTGCCTATCAGTCAACGGCTCTCTACTCTACATCCCCCCCCCCACGCTTATTGGAGTGTTGTGCTGTGGAGGGGGCAGGAGCACTGAGAGGCTGAGCCGAGTGCCGTTCTAGGCATGTAGGTGGATCCCGCCTGTATGGTCACAATCTTTCCCAAGCCTGGACTGGCTCTGCGATGTCAGTCGACAGCAGGCTTCAGCCCGCTGTCTGCTGAAAACGGGTCACAGGAGTGCAGAACAAACTGCACTTCTGTGATCCACAGAAGTACAGCCTAACAATCTGTATATGATCTTCAGTATCCATGTAATTTACAATATATAGGTTGAACAAAAATGCTATTATGGAAGTGCATAGGAGAACATAGCCTGAACATTTATAAAGGACAAAAAGAAACACAGTATATCTAAACACTTTGCCCAATTCCATGAAAAAAATCCAGCTCTACTTGCATTCTCGGGTATAGAAACATTTAAACCTCGCTGGCGAGGAATTCATAAAATTATTAAACTAAGACAATGTGAAACTAAGAGGATTTTTGAAATGGAGACACTTTACCCCAAAAGGATACAATATAGAATTTGATGTTAATTACTTTATTTCCGATTATTAAAGTGGATGTAAACCCGAAATTTTTTTTATTTTTTTATATCATACTGTAGAGTATAAGACTTCCTATAATTTGAGCCCAGTCTTGCCACACAGAGTTAATCCATCTCTGAGCAATCCTCTTTTATTGTTCAGTGAGAGAAATCTTGACAAACTGAGAAAAACTTTGTCAAATCCTCCCCCTTGCTGTGAGTGACAGCCTATGACACAGGCATGATTTTTTAATTCCCTCCCCCACTCCTTTCTTCAGCAGCTCTGCAAGGATTGGCTGTTCCACACCTCACCATGATTTGGCATGCTGAAGTCATGTGGTTACTTTCCTTAGAAATACACAGGGGAGTGTAGAGGTGGGCGGGGAGTCTACTGACATCACGACTCCACCCACCGAGCTCCAGACAACAGACCCACCCACAGAATATGCAGTTTTTCGGGGTCTAATAACAGACAGAGGGGAGACATTTGACAGGTAAAGATACATGCAGGAGGCATGTATATCCTTATAGATAACCCCTATGGCAGTAGTTTAGAAAGGATGACATTGGGTTTACATCCACTTTAAGTTTGCCAAGTGCAATTAGCAATTCAGCCACAAGAGGGAGTATAGTCTTAATTTTGTTATATGGAGGTTTTTGCAGTGTTTTGTGTTGTTTAGGTTGTATCCAAAAGGTCTGATTATATGGAGGAATATAGTTCACCTTTGGGAACATGTTACATGTTTTTTAGGGTGGAACATGTAACATGTTCCCAATGCTGCAGCCGCTGCCCTCTCTCTCCCTGTGGCAGCAGTAATGGCCACCTCATTCATTCACAAAGCTCTGTGTTTGAATGAACTACAAGCCCCGGCATCCTTTGTGGTTGATCGGCTTGTAGTGCATTGATTTGTTCCTGTCACTGTATCTGCCTGCCCGTACAGGATTGAAAGGGTGCACAGATATACTGACAGATCTGAAGGAGACCTACGTGGCACCAGTGATCTTCTTTACTTGCAAAAAAAAAAAAAATGTGCATTTCTTATTTTTTTCTAAAAGGTGAACTTATCCTTTAATACATGAACACATTTGAGGTTAATGATAACAACAATCCTTTAATAAATATGAATTTTAATATAAATAGGTTTCATCTTTACGTATTTACTTTTTTGCCATTGCCATAATTGGAGGAGGGTTCTAGCATAGTAAGCAGCTGCAACAGGTTACTATAACAACCAGTAAACAACTGCAGCTTTATTAACCCGGCTGGCGTCACATGGCTCCAAACCCTGAAGAAGTCACGTGATTAGTGACGCAACGCATCGAGTGGAGCTGGTGATGTCACTTCCGGTCATGCGCAAACCTGAAGCGTGGTGAGGTTCTCCAGGTTTTTGGTCAGAATACTGCTCTATGCATTTTATTTCATGTGAGTGTATATTTAATGCAATAAAAACTTTTTAATTACAGTATGGGGTACGCTATGAGAATTCTCCCCTCTCCTTGAGCAAAAAAACAACTAGAGTTAGCGAGGACAGTTCCCTTAAAAGGGACCACACATGGGAAGTAGCTGCAAAAAGTTGAAGGTGGAATCGCACAGATCACTTACCAAAGTGCAAATGACCTATTACGTGTAGGTCCACTATCACAATGTTTCTCAACTCCAGTCCTCAAGTACCCCCAACAGGTCATGTTTTCATGCTTTCTATTATTTTGCACAGGTGATTTGATCAGTTTCACTGCCTTAAAAATTACCACAGCCGTTTCATCTGAGGGAAATCCTGAAAACATGACCTGTTAGGGGTACTTGGGGACTGGAGTTGAGAAACATTGCACTATCAAGATGAGCAGGCCTGAAGGGTTTTAGCAAGCTGATGTTTTTTGGTTTGCCAGTGTCCAAATCCTGCTCTAGGTGTTTGTAAAGCCCATCTGTCTCTGAATCTGATGTCCCACAATGAACCAAAAAAAATGTCTTCTTTCTATTACCCAAAACTTTATATTCATCAATTAAATTTGTATTCAGTCAGGCATATCTTGAACTACACAATTCCTGGCAATTTAAAGGAGACTGCATCCATGTGTCAGCAACTAATACTAGTTCATTACTATTGGTGCTACCCATGGCCATGTACTGTTGAAGAGTTCCTATGCATGAGAGCTAAGGAACCTGTCAAACTCCTGTCTAAACACACTGAATACGTGTTTACACATATATAGCAACTTGACATTTCCAGAACATGCAATAAACTCAACTTCATTAGGGTTAATATACCTTCTGCTTCCTTTCTCTCAGCTGCATCTCCCTCAGGCAGAGCACTTGGCCATGATTTATGTACCTGATGGCCTCTACCACCTGCAAACAGAATGAAGGCCAATAGTATTTTAGCTTGAAATAAAAGGAACCGATCATGATATAAGTATGGGAACTGCCATTGCTGACGGTTTTCTCAGCGTACACAGCCTGGGGCTGATATCTTTATTCCTCCATTAGTGCTTAACCACTTCCGTACCAGGCCTATTCTGGCACTCCTCTCCTACATGTAAAAATCATAATTTTTTGCTAGAAAATTACTCAGAACCCCCAAAAATTATATATTTTTTTAGCAGAGACTCTAGGGAATAAAATGGCAATCGTTGCAACTTTTTACGTCGCACGGTATTTGCACAGGAATCTTTCAAACGCGTTTTTAAAAAAAAAAAAAAACAGTTTCATGAATTAAAAAAAAACAAACAGTAAAGATAGCTCATTTTTTTTGTATAATGTGAAAGACCGAGTAAATAGATACCTAGCATGTCACGCTTCAAAATTGCGCACACATTGGTACTTAAAAATCTCCATAGGCGACACTTTAAATTTATTACAGGTTACCAGTTTTGAGTTACAATGGAGGTCTGTCTACTCTTGCTCTAATGTACACAGCGATACCTCACATGTGTGATTTAAACACCGTTTACATATGTGGGCATGACTTGCATATACGTTTGCTTCTGTGCCTCTCTTTAAAAAAATAAAAATAAAAAAATTGTAAACATTCCTTGTAATAGGAATAGTGCGTGAAAGGTCCTCTTTATGGTGAGATGTGGGGGCTATAAGACCCCACATCTCTCTTCCAGGCTTGTTTTATAGTGCTACTGGGATATGGCTCTCACTCCCATTGGAAGGCTGCCCTGAATGTGGATTTTACACTTTATTCCTGCTTCCTTCATCTGCAGTGTTACAACATGGACTAACTTTTTTATCGTTATGGAATTTCCTTTTCCTTATTTTTTATGCATATCATTGTAAACTAGGATTCGTTTGTCTTTTTTGCGCCGACTACTTGTTGTATTGATAAAAAAAAATGAACTGTCTTGGCCTTTCCAGCCGAGTCCCTGGCTTTGTTTACATCCACCGGCCCGGGCTTGACGTCATGACGTCGCGCCCGGGTCTCCGAGGGTTATAGAGATGACTGGGGACCAACTGGTCACCAGAAATCTCTATGATCAAATTCTGGCGGCGACCGATTCCTTCTCCGGCTCGCCAATCATACAGGCAAACCCAGAGAAGCGCCGGAGGGAGGCGGGGGGGGGGGGGGGGGGGGTTAGCTGCCTGTAAGAACGATCAAGGAGCTGAACTGCCGCTATAATTGTTCTGCACAGAATCGCCGGCCGAAAAAGATGATATTTGAATGATGCCTGTAGCTGCAGGTATCATTCAGATATCCCCACTTAAAGTCCAGGACGTCATATGATGTCCTTGGGTTGGAAATAAGTCAATATTTGCTTATTTTGCGTCAGTTCATGCTTGGTCTGAGTAAGCTACCCACCATATAGCTAAAATGTTTTTAAAGCAAGGATGGTATAGAATCTGTGTCAGGTTTTTATTGTTTTCTAGGTCCTCGTTGGAGCTTTTGCATCACTTTCTGTTCATACTGTTCTGTACTATAACAGGAGGTCAGTGGGACAAGAAGTAAGAGGAAATTTTTGTTATGGGAAGGTAAGAGTGTCTATGGGGCTTTTTATTGCGGTCTGTGCCTCAATAGGCAGGGATAAATAGTGAAGAAAATCCTCCCCAGTGGAGTCAAACAGCAACAGAAACCTGACAGTTCTTACCGCTGGCCATTACCAATCAATCACAAGCAGAACAACCTACTTTGGCCATTCTGATGCTCTCTGTGTTCTGCAGGAACACAGGATAGCAATAATGAGAATGTCAAATGGCAGGTTGATGGATAGGTGGCGAAAAGCAGGATATTAGTAAAAGTGTTTTGGTAGGCTATAAGCCAGATATACAATGTTAACAAAATAATCAAATCTTACAAAATATAAACTGTACAGCACAGAGCAGATTAGACTACATTAGGAGAACATGTATTCCGGAAAAGCATAGGTGTGCACACAGGGTGTGCCAGGTGTGCCCAGGCACACCCTAATCACTCTGTGAAGCATAAATTTCCCCTATTGCCCTGCCCCCCACCCCCCATTTCCCCCACAGCGCTGCCGGCTTTCCTCCTCTCCTTTCCCAACGGCTGCTGCTGCTGGCACACACGGGGATGTTTTAGGATGAGTGGGGAAAGTGGCTGGTAAATATGTAATTTACCGACCCCTTCCTTTTCTAAATGAACACAGTGAGTGATCAGTAATGTGTGTTTGAGCTTTGGGGTGCACACCCTAATGCAATAGGCTGCGCACACCTATGCGGGAAAGCCATGAGTCATCCATGTAGAAAGCAGCTAATGTCTCAAACTTGGGGACTCTCAGAATCTGGAGGACTGGAGGAATGTCACACTGCTACTTAAAAAACACGTCTGCCTCTCTCCAAAGCTATCCAGAGACATTACTCTATACACAGTATATCTATGAAGGAGGCCAGCATCATAACTCAGTGGTAACAGTAAGGATCAGGAAGAAACGTCTAGGCTGTCCAATCCACTGTTCTTTAGAATGATCATCTTATTTTCTACTTACAGACTCTATAACAGTCACTCGATTTTGTAACACTAATTTCTTGTATATGGATACCTTTAGATAAGCACAATTTACATTACTGTCGCTACCAAGCGCTAAAATAAGGTTTACAATTTTCATTTCACATATAATCCTACTGTGTGATCCTGTCTCTTCATATCATACCTCTTCTCTCTACAACTTTCTCCTCTGCTGTAGGTTCCTTATTTTCTGTAGAAGGAAAATCCTGGGACGATAGACTTGACTTTCTAGCCCGAATGTATGGGGACCTAGAAAAAAAATTCCTATTGGTACTGACATTTACTAATAAATTTATATAATCCTAACAAAAAAACAAAAAACTAAGCCCAAGCAACCTAAAAACAAACAACAAAAGGAAGGGCCACTAAGTAAGGCTTTATCCAAAAGTAAGCTGGCATCCGTCTTCCCTTTGTTATTGCTTCTGCATCTACTCCTACTATAGAGGTGGATACAGATGCAGTGGCTACATGGACTCAGAATTTGACATACGGGTAGGAGCGGGTACACAGGATCTGTGCATCTGCTCCCTCCTGCATGTCAAATTTTGACTATTAGCTGTGTCTGTGCTGCTGCTGCATCTGTATGCACCTCTATAGGCTGCCCACGTGCAGTCTGGGGTGGATGGAAGTGCAATAACAAGCAGGACGGGTGTCAGTGCCATCCGAATGAAGCCTAAAGCTTGACTTTTATAAATGAGTCTAAAAGCGACCTGTTCAGTAGATTCCAACAAAGTTTAAATCCAGAAAAACTGGAAACTAAATTAGAATCAAACAAAAGAACATTTAGGCGAGGTTCACAGTTTTGTGGGAATGCATGTAAATCGTATGCATTCCCCCACTCACAGGCAAAATAAGCTGCTCTTTAGAGATGCAGCGTGCTTTCAGGTGCATGAAGCCTCAAAGCACCATGTGGTTTCCCTGTGACTGCAGTTTTGAGGGACATTTTCTGCAGGTGCAACAGCCCACTCAAATGCATGGGCTGCTGTGGCCACGCAGGGAACGCGTAGATGTGAACCTAGCATAAAGCAAATCAAACCATACTAGATTTGCATATCAAGACTACAACATTTATTCAAAAGAAATGAGTAAACAGATATAATAAAAACTTAAAGCGGAGGTCCGCCCAAAAAAAAAAAAAAAAGAAAGAAAGAAAGAAAAGCCAGCAGCTACACATACTGCAGCTGCTGGCTTTTAATAATAGGACACTTACCTGTCCTGGAGTCCAGTGATGTCAGCACCGCAGCTGATGTTTCCATCAGCTGTCGCGTGCTGCCACCGCCATTGCGGGTAAGGGAACCCAGCAGTGTAGCCTTACGGCTTCACGCCGGGAACCCTACTGCACATGTGTGAGGCTCCGCTCCTCTCTCCTACTGGCCCAGCAACAGGGGGAGGAGGAGGGAGCCCCACGGTGACGTCATGGGCCATGGCATGGACTCTCGGAAGTGGGAACAGGATACCTGTCAAAGACAGGTATCCTGTTCCTTCCTCCCCCCTAAAAGGTGCCAATTGTGGCACCGGAGGGGGAGAGGAGACAAATGAGCGGAAGTTCCACTTTTGTGTGGAACTCCGCTTTAAAAAGCTAAGTCAGTGAAAGGAGCCCTTTCCCCATTCAAGGTGAATAAAAATAGTAAACATTATCTTGGTCCACTGGACCTAGTACATAATAGGATCCCTTGTAGAATGCCAGAAATCTTATTTATAAATTGCTGCTCAATTTTTAAAACCTTAGTGGGACTATAAAAACATCAGTTGTACATTCAATTTTATCAGGGGCTCATATTAACTATTTACTAAAGAATCAGGTCTTGTGGACCAAGATAAGGTTTACTTTTTTACTCACTGTGAATGATGAAGGGGTTCCACCCATAGACTTAGTCTTTCAAACATTTTTAATGCATTTGTATACACTTATTTGGCATCTATATTAAGGTGGGAAACTGTGTTGTGTTTTAACTGTTTTCATTTTCTTTAGATATTCTTTTTGTTTTTTATTTTATTATTTCCTATAAATAATGCATTTGTATACACTTATTTGGCATCTATATTAAGGTGGGAAACTGTGTTGTGTTTTAACTGTTTTCATTTTCTTTAGATATTCTTTTTGTTTTTTATTTTATTATTTCCTATAAATAATTGTATGCTTAAGCTTATTCCTGATTGAAATGTGTCAGAGGGAGGGACCCAGGCATAAAGAGTGATAGCTTGAACAATAAAGTTATTTTTTTCGGATGATGGGATAGAAAAACACTGAATTAGACGGGTTGTGGAGATGCAGCATCCAGAGTCGTAATGGAGCACGGAAGAAGTGTGGAATGGCGAATACTTTTGGCTTTTTTCAATTTTAGCTATTTATCTGGATTTAATCATTGATAAAAACCAACTGAAAAGATCTATTCAGACTCCACTTTATATAAAAATTGAGCCTTTTTTTCAGCTAATTTTCCTTCTTCCTTTTGTGGATATTGAGGAATATTCTGCAAAACAATAAATAATTAATTAACAATTCATACAATGTTATCTGTGGTGTGTATGGCTGGAAGTCATAGGATGTTTCTCTCTCCGCATCAGATCCAAGTTGTCGGACATATGATGCATATTGTTGTCCCAGGTCATAGAGCTTACTGCTTTCACACAGCGTTTGGAATCCAACAGGCAGGGGCGCTGTCTCCTTGTGCATGCTTTGATAGTAGGATATAGTGGCCTAGAGAGAAGCAAGGAAGTCACTGTGCGAGGGAAAATGGATAGGGGTAAAAAGGGACTAGATAATAATACTGACAATTGAAGGAGAATATTTAATTAGAAATAAAAGTGTGTTGAAGATAATTTGAGAAGTGAGACAGCTAGTAACGTTAGAGCTAAACAGAAAGACGAGCATATGAGTAAACTTCTTTCTTGTACCGAACGTAGGATCTGGTCTGTCTGTTTGATGAGCTCTTGTAGCTGACGAAGAACATTCACTTTCACATCTTCCAGCTCCTGCTTCTGTGTCTTGGCGTCTGCAATGCATGTCCGGTAAGTGGCCATTGCTTCTTCTGCCTGTAATAAGAGAAATGTGTAAAAGATAAGATTGGATCTGGAATGATACTGTAGAGGGAGCCGGCAAATAGGATACATTTAAAGCTAGCTCTGAAGGAACAGCTAGACTACTGTATTTAAGATAGCTAGATAGGGAATCTAGTTATATTCTTCTTCCAATCTTTTGTTGTTCTCCCATTAGGGAGGTTTCATTTTTCCCAGCCCCTTTCACACTGGGGCGGGGGTGGCGGTAAAGCGCCGCTATTGTTAGCGGCGCTTTACCGTCGGTATTCGGCCGCTAGTGGGGCGGTTTTACCCCCCGCTAGCGGCCGAGAAAGGGTTAAAAACCACCGCAAAGCACCTCTGCAGAGTCGCTTTGCCGGCGGTATAGCCGCGCTTTCTCATTGATTTCAATGGGCAGTATAGCAGTGAAGGAGCGGTGTATACACCGCTCCTTCACCGCTCCAAAGATGCTGCTAGCAGGACTTTTTTTCCCGTCCTGCTAGCGCACCGCTTCAGTGTGAAAGCCCTCGGGGCTTTCACACTGGAGAGACAGCAGCGGCTGGGTCGGTTTGCAGGCGCTATTTTTAGCGCAATAGCGCCTGCAAACCACCCCAGTGTGAAAGGGGCCTAAAGGGCTACTGCTATGAAGTGGGTGGATTCTTCCTTCTTTATGGCAAGCTAAAATCCCAGAAATCTACCTTGACCCACAATAAATGGTAAGAAAAATATGCGTAATAAGCGATTCATATTAATATAATAAAAATTTACAGTGTTTGCACATTAAGGTAGATGTAAACCCTCTCCTATACCCAGTGAAGTGAACAGCCTCAGATGATACACAGAGATGAAACAAATCTCCCTATATAAGTTTTACATGTATATCTGCTGTCTTCTGCTTTACCTACTGTTTAGAAAGTGCATGTCCTGTTAGATTTTTCACTTCCTCATTCATCTGTAGAAGGAGATCATTGCTAGACACTGTGAGATAGCTGATTGGAGGAAAGGCACACATCCCCCTACCCACACATGCGAGCGTGCCTGTGAATTGTTTAGCTGGCTGCTAATCTATTTATAGCAATCTCCTCCTACACACAGGTCTGTCACCAGAGATCTTGTCAAAAGTTATCAGGTTGATAACAGAGGAACTGGGCAGGGCAGAGCTATGAGACTAAGTGCTTTGAAGAGAGATAAGAAAACACTGCGGACAGAAATTTCGCTTGATTCCCCCAGTGTTGATGCAGGAATCCGTCCTTCCGGGCCATTGTTTTCTCCTGGCAGGGGAGAAAACATCCCCGCCTAGAGAAGACCGTAATTTTTGCTAGCGGCTATAGCAGCTGCTAGCGATAATCGCAGGTCAAACCCGGCATGCCAGTTGTACCCAAGTTGATCGATCAACTTGGTACATTCAGCCTGCCCATATACAGTTAGAATCTTGTCCAGTTCCTGCTGAATCGAGATTCAAACCGTGTATGGTCTGCCTAACCCAGCTCTATAAGGTATAAGATGTATTCCAGATAATGTGCTGTATTTGTTTTCCTGCCTTTTCACTAGTCTTACTCTGTTTTTAGCTTCTTCCTCTGCTCTCCTTTTTTTGTCAACCGATTTGGCACCGCTGTGACTTTGCTCCTCTTCAGCACGTGCTGCATAATACTGTGCTTTTTCATGCTCTTCACTACGTTGCATATATATCTGCTTTGCTTTTTTGAGGTTGACTTCTGCCTCCATCTGACAGAAAAGGAAAGAATATGAAGTTATATAAAGGAATAATTTATGGCAGTTCAATGTGCTATACAGAGAGGGACTATAGCAGGTGCAGTAGTAATTTGGCTCTATGTTTACCAGAGAATGGCATAAAAGGGCGCAATTCATTTGTGCCTATGCACGTGGGTTCGCGGCCACCCCCCTCCCCTCTCCTTCCCCTAGTAATATTCTGTTTTATTAATGCTTCACTGATGAGGTGGTATCCTTTGAATCATGAGGAGTTCCTTTCCTTCTCCATACTCTTCTCTTCCCATCACTCTGGTACAAGTTGATCTTGGTCTCATCTGTCCATAGGATGTTGTTCCAGAACTGTGAAGGCTTTTTTAGATGTTGTTTGGCAAACTCTAACCTGGCCTTCCTGTTTTTTAAGCTCATCAATGGTTTACATCTTGTGGTGAACCCTCTGTATTCACTCTGGTAAAGTCTTCTCTTGATTGTTGACTTTGACACACATACACCTACCTCCTGGAGAGTGTTCTTGATCTGGCTAACTGTTGTGTAGGGTGTTTTCTTCACCAGGGAAAGAATTCTTCGGTCTTCCACCACAGTTGTTTACTGTGGTCTTCCGGGTCTTTTGGTGTTGCTGAGCTCACCGGTGCGTTCTTTCTTTTTAAGGATGTTCCAAACAGTTGATTTGGCCACACCTGTTTTTGCTATCTCTCTGATGGGTTTGTTTTGTTTTTTCAGTCTAATGATGGCTTGCTTCACTGATAGTGACAGCTCTTTGGATCTCATATTGAGAGTTGACAGCAACAGATTCCAAATGCAAATAGCACACTTGAAATGAACTCTGGACCTTTTATCTGCTCCTTGTAAATGGGATAATGAGGGAATAACACACACCTGGCCATGGAACAGCTGAGCAGCCAATTGTCCCATTACTTTTGGTCCCTTAAAAAGTGGGAGGCACATATACAAAACTGTTGTAATTCCTACACCGTTCACCTGATTTGGATGTAAATACCCTGAAATTAAAGCTGAAAGTCTGCAGTCAAAGCAAATCTTGTTTGTTTCATTTCAAATCCATTGTGGTGGTGTATAGAGCCAAAAAGATTAGAATTGTGTCAATGTCCCAATATGTATGGAACTGACTGTGTGTGTATATATATATATATATATATATATATATATATATATATATATATATATATATATATATATATATATATATATCTTTACCTGCCTCCAGCTCAGGCTTGCTTGGAGAAACAATCCTTCATCCAGGATGGATTTTGGAGGCTAATTACTATTATAGACAACCAGTGCCTGCAAAGCTTTTCCCTCTCCACATACAAACATGAACAGCCACTTGGACTAAACATGCCTGCTTGTGACATTATCTTTTGTAGGAACCATTGTTCATTTAAAGCCTGTAGGCACGTTTGGAAATGTTCATGGATTTCTCATAGTTGCAAGAATACTATTGTGTATACTATAAGGTTCTATGACTATATAAACACTAGCAATATGTTATCTGACTTTTTGTAGGCTTACATTTTGGAAGGAACACATAAAATAGTGAGATGGTTGATGAAGGTGCTGGGGGCAGTACAGACTCTGCAGTGGTGGAGCATGCGTGCATTAGAGATGAATAATGTGACCAAAATTAACATAGCTTTGGGGTTAATTACAGAGAAAATGTGCAGAGTTAAATCTTACCAGTTTGCGCTCAGCTCGCTGCCATTGCTCCTTCAACTCTTTTCTGCGTTTCTCGTGTTCCAAGCGTCGCATACTCACTGGCTTCAGAAAGAATGAAACATATACATTACAAAGAAAAAAGTAATATTGTCATGCAGTGGTGCTATTATTTATTACTGAGCCTTACAATAACACACATTTAGAAAACAATGCAGCTAATAGTTTGATCTTATACCTGCAAATATGTCTGCTGCTGAAGGGTTAAAGATGTGTGGAGGACTCCATGTGCATGGTCTTGGTCCTGCTCCAAAGCTACTGAATAGATGGACTGGAAAGGCATACATGGCTAAGAATGAAAGAAATGAAAGGATTTAAATCAGAGAGCAAGGTAAATTAGATCTCACACTAAGAATTAACATGTTGACTTTGCTCTGAGAATTAAAAAGATAAGAGACTGAATAACCTATAGGTCATTGGACAAAGTATCATAGGCTTATTTTTCATCATATTTTTATTATCTTTACGGATTTAGTGTCGATGGGGCCCTGGCTCCTTTTTACATATGCTCTAGTCCTGCCCACAGAAGCAAATGATAACCACATGGGGTAATGGGTTCCCCCAATACAACTAGGCATTTACCTCCTCCTACCCCTCCTCTCTCCTTGCTCCTCTGTTCTCTTGATCCCCCCTTTTTTTTTGTCTGTCAATACTGATTACGGCCTGACACTACACACCTTGCCTGCCCTCATCTAGACCTTTAACCCCAATTTCACAGTTGGCTTTCCGTGTGGTCTTTCCATGTCAGAAACTCTAAAGAATGAACAGTTCACAGTGTGCCGCAATTGAGAAATAAAGGAATTAAAAAAAAAAAAAAAGAAGGCGGTGATGGGGCCACCCACTGTCCGAATTTAAAAATTCATTATAACTAGTAATACAGGTTTGTCTTTTATATCCAGATACAGTAAAACCTTGGATTGTGTGCATAATTTGTTCCATTGTTGAATAATGTCTTGTCAAAGTGCACTGTTCAGCATCCAGCTAATTTGGACAATGCAAAGACTGTTGAAATTCATCATATGTGAATATTCAGCCCCAACAAAAGAAAAAACAACAGAATTTTGTCCCTTGCTGGTGTAACAATTGGACATGACTGCTACAGTGAGGGAAAAAAGTATTTGATCCCCTGCGGATATTGTACCTTTGCCCACTGACAAAGAAATGATCAGTCTATAATTTTAATGATATGTTTATTATAACCGTGAGAGACAGAATACCAAACAAAAATATCCAGAAAAACGCATTTCAAAAGTTATGAATCGATTTGCATTTTAATGAGTGAAAGAAGTATTTCAACCCTTTGCAAAACATGACTTAGTAATTGGTGGAGAAACCCTAGTTGGCAATCACAGAGGTCAGATGTTTCTTGTAGTTGGCCACCATGTTTGCACACATCTCAGGAGGGATTTTGTCCCTCTTTGCAGATCCTCTCCAAGTCATTAAAGGGGTTGTAAACCCTCACGGTTTTCCACCTTAATGCATTCTATGCATTTAAGTGAAAAACCTTCTGTGCTGCAGCATCCCCCCAGACCCCCCCTTTTTCTTATCTCAACCCGATCGTTCCAGCGACGGAGACGAGCACAGCAGCTCCAGCAGTTGTCTCGGGTCCTCATTGGATAGATTGATAGCAGCAGGAGCCATTGGCTCCCGCTGCTGTCAATCAAATCCAGTGACACGGGAGCTGGGGGGCTGGGCTATGTCATGCTGTCTGTGTCAATGGACGCAGTAGCCGGACTCGGGAGCTTGCCCGCATGAGTGCCCCCATGGAATGCGGCTCTCCGTTGGGGCACTCGAGAAGAGGAGGAGCCAGGAGTGCCACGGGGGGACCCCAGGACAGGAGGATCAAGGTCACTCTGTGCAAAACCCTAGAAGGTAACTATAACATGTTTGTTATTTAAAAAAAAAAACCTAAGCTTTACAATCACTTTAAGGTTTCCAGGCTGACGTTTGGCAACTTAAGCCCTCAGCTCCCTCCACATATTTTCTATGGACTTAAGGTCTAATGCCTTGGCCGTGTGTTTTGGGTCATTGTCATGCTGTAATACCCATTCATGACCCATTTTCGATGCCCTGGCTGAGGGAAGGAGGTTCTCACCCAAGATTTGACAGTACATGGCCCTTTCCATCGTCCCTTTGATGCGGTGAAGTTGTCCTGTCCCCTTAGCAGAAAAACACCCCCAAAGCATAATGTTTCCACCTCCATGTTTGACAGTGGGGATTGTGTTCCTGGGGTCATAGGCAGCATTCCTCTTCCTGCAAACATGGCGAGTTGAGTTGAAGCCAAAGAGCTTGATTCCGGTCTGATCTGACCACAACACTTTCACCCAGTTCTCCTCTGAATCATTCAGATGTTCATTAGCAAACTTCAGACAGGCCTGTACTTGTGCTTTCTTGAGCAGGGGGACCTTGTGGGCGCTGCAGGATTTCAGTCCTTCATGGCATAGTGCTTAACCAATTGTTTTCTTGGGGGACTATGGTCCCAGCTGCCTTAAGATCATTGACAAGATTCTTACGTGTAGTTCTGGGTTGATTCCTCACTGTTCTCATGGTCATTGAAACGCCACAAGGCGAGATTCTTGCATGGAGCCCCAGACCGAGGTAGATTGACAGTTATTTTGTGTTTCTTCCATTTGCGAATAAATCGCACTTAACTGTTGTCATCTTCTCACCAAGCTGCTTTGCGATGGTCTTGTAGCCCATTCCAGCCTTGTGTAGGTCTACAGTCTTGTCCCTGACATCCTTGGACAGCTCTTGGGTCTTGGCCATGGTGGAGACATTGGAATCTGATTGCTTCTGTGGACAGGTGTCTTTTATACAGGTAACAAGCTGAGATTAGGAGCACTCTCTTTAAGAGAGTGTTCCTAATCTCAGCTCCTTACCTGTATAGAAGACACCTAATAGCCAGAAATCTTGCTGATTGATAGGGGATCAAATACTTATTTCACTCATTAAAATGCAAATCAATTCATAACTTTTTTTAAAAGCGTTTTTCTGGATTTTTGTTATTCTGTCTCTCACAGTTAAAATAAGCCTACCATTAAAATTACAGACCGATCACTCCTTTGTCAGTGGGCAAACATACAAAATCAGCAGGGGATCAAATATTTTTTTCCCTCACTGTAGGTATATTGTGTATGTGGTAATGAACCCATAAACCAAATTATTTAAATACTTCTCATCACCGTTATTCTCTTACCTCTTGTGTTATGACACCTTTGGTGGTGTTAACCAGTTTCTGAAGTCCCTTAGCATATTCCATCTCTGTAGGAAATGGGAACACAAAACAGTCAGTCTTGTAATGACACAGCATATAGCACACAAACACTGTGTGAAAATCAAGGAAACATGAGGAAATGTAGGGTGTACAATGTAGGCAAGTGTGCAAACTAGCATAATGGGCTTTTTACAGGCATTAACAAATAAGGTTTAATGGTCATAAATGTAAAGTTATGCACTTGGAGGCTAAGAATATGCATGCATATATACTAGGGGGCAATACAACTGGGGGAATCAATGGTGGAGAAGGATCTGGGTGTTCTGGTAGATCATAAGCTTAATAATGGCACGCAATGCCAAGCTGCGGTTTCCAAAGCAAGCAAAATTCTTTGTATTAAGAGTGGTATGAACAGCAGAGAGAGAGAGATATCATTTTGCTCCTGTACAAATCATTAGTAAGGCCTCATCTGGAATATGCAGTTCAGTTTTGGTCACCAGTTTACAAAAAGGATAATCGAGGAACTGGACAAAGTGCAGAGAAGGGCAATCAAACTGATAAGAGGCATGGAAGAGCTCAGCTATGAGGAAAGATTAGCTGAACGGAGTTTATTCTCAGTTGAGGAGAGGACATCAAAGTGGGTGTAAACCCACTTTGAAAAAAAAAAAAAACTAACACCTGCATAGCATACTAGCTCATTATGTAATACTCACCTGAGATCAAAGCCCTCGTTGTAGTGCCCGTACACAGCACCGGCCAGCGACATTACTTTCTGGTATTGCGGCTCCGGCGCTGTGATTGGCCAGAGCCGCGATGACGCCACTCCCGTGCATGTGCGTGGGAGCCGCTGGTAATGGCACACTTACTGAAGCAAACAGCACATATGTGCCATTGCTTCAGTGCGCATGTGCCGATAACGTCGGCACATGCAAACACAGGGGATATCTCCTAAACCGTGCAGGTTTAGGAGATATCTTGGGTAGCTACAGGTAAGCCTTATTATAGGCTTACCTGTAGCAAAAAGTGGTCTGTAAGGGTTTACAACCAATTTAAGGGGGATATGATCAACATGTATAAATACATAGGTGGTACATATAGTGAACTTGGTGTTGAGTTATTCACTTTAAGGTCATCACAGAGGACAAAAAAGGGGCACTCTATGTCTGGAGGTAAAAAAATATTTACACTCCAAATATGGAAAGGTTTCTTCACAGTAAGAGCTGTGAAAATGTGGAATAGACACCCCAGAAGAGCTGGTTCTGGCCAGCTCAGTATATTGTTTTAAGAAAGGCCTGGATTCTTTCCTGTACATAATATAACAATATAACTGGATACTAATATTTATAGGTAAAGTTGATCCAGGGAATGTCTGATTGCCTCTTGAGGGATCAGGAAGGAATCCCCCCCCCCCCGGAGCAAATTGGATCATGCTTTATTTTTTTTTCCCTTCCTCTGGATCAACTGTGGGTATTGGATAGTGTATATGAAGGTTTTCTATTCGATTTGCCTTCCTTTGGATCAACTGTGGATATTGGATAGTGTATATGAAGGTTATCTATTTGAGTGCGTGTTTTCTTTTTTTTCTTCTCTGTTGGTTGAAATGGATGGACTTTTTTCAACCAGATTAACTATGTAACAATGTAACACTTTTAAATCTGATATAAATTGTAAAAAATGTATGAAGAAGGTATATTTCTAGAATGAGACATAGAGAAAAATACACATTATTATAAAAGTAATCCCTCGTCCCCCAGCCTACCCAACAATGTTCTCTTCTCAATATAACTGGTCAGATCTTTCATGTATTTTGCAAGTTTTTTTGCATAGAAAAAGGCTGCTCGTACACCTCCTTCACTCTTCTGTAGGATAATGTCCACATCATCACCCAAAGGGTTCCCTGTGATCAAACAACATCAATATATCATGGCACAGTTATTCTCAATTTAACTTTCAGCATCACTGTATTCATCCAAGTTAAAACTTTGCTCACCTGCATCCACATATTCTGCATTGGCCAGTGTACTCTCGGTTCCAGAAAGACTACCATATAAGCTCTCCATGGACTGTTTTGGGGTAAAAGATTAAAAATCAAATACTGGACTAGAATTATAAAGGCTAGAAATATGAAAAAGAAAAATTGCATAGGTAATACCAAATATGATAGGATAGGAAAACTACAACCAGGTCTTACCTGGCTCTGATCCCCAGGTGGTAAAGATAATAAGGTGCTACTGTCCACTTCTCCCATAAGGAATTCTGAGATTCTGGAAAAGTAATAACAAAAAGGCACAAACAATGGCATTAGTTATCAATCTTCACTACTGGAAGTCCAAAAATATTTATTCCCTGTACCCTTTTCAACAACCCTACAACTCACGTGCTACTAAAGCACACAGCCATGCTCTCCAAGGCCTTCTCAAAGTCACGCTTCTCATTTTCAATGCTTGCTTCATAGTGGAAACCTGTGTTATATAAAAGATAGAAATAACTAATGAGACATAGCATATATAAGATACTTAAAAATGTACCAAAACAGGTTTAATCGCTAAATATTTAATAGATCCTAGAAACTGGAATAATTCAGACCTTTAACTTTGGAGATGAGGGTCCCAGCTGCGGTCAGAGTCTCTACAGTGTTGAGGAGAGGATATTTGTTGATTACTTGGCGAAGGAGTCTTAGTGCTTCCCCAAGGCACTCATGAGCCAGTGGACGCCGGGTCTCCTTTACCTCTGTAGGTAAAAAAAAGAAAAAAAGAAAAAAAAAAGGATAATATATGCCCATAAACAGGCTTATAGAACTAATGCTACTTTTATAAAAACATCTATTACTTTACAGAACATCACTAAATGTAATTAGTAGGAATTATTGGGATGTGTTGGTCTCTATTCCTAAATGAAAGTCAAGGGCTGCAGGTAAGGGCCACCACCAAGACATTATTTATTGTAACGTTTTTTGTTTTTTCCTTTTTCCATTTTGTGGTCATAGCTTGATCCTTTGGGTAAACCAGAGATTAAATTAAAAAAGGAGCATAAATATGAACTATAGGGAGAACTTACAAAACTCTCTGCTGAGGTTACTTAAATATGGTAGAAAATAGCATAACTTACTTCGGAATTAAATGTAGGATTAACTACTGTGGAACGACATGTCCCTTTATTTCATTGCTTGCCATTTCCATGCAGGAAAATATATAATGTTTGGAGTTTAAATTGTACCCATTACTGTTTAACTTAAAGTGGTATTAAACCCAAAAACACAAATGTAATATATTACAGCTTAAAACAATAAAAAAAAACAAAAAACTTCTGCGCTACTATGAAAAATTACTAAAGAAATTATTCTTTATTCTTTTTATAAATATATCATAAAAAGTGCAACATCAATGTTGACAGTGCCACTCAGTGGCTACTTGCAGGATAGCAATATACTCCTTAACAGCTTGCCGACCAGCCACCGCAGTTTTACTGTGGCAGAATGGCACGGCTGGGCAAAACGACGTTACCTTACGTCGCTTCGCCTATTGGCCACTTGGGTGTCGGGCACGCGCCTCCGAAGCGTGTGCCCGACACTGATTGGAGTGCCCGCCAGTTCTATCAGGGGAGAGGAGACTGATCGTGTGCTCATACTATGTATGAACACCAATCTCTCTCTCTCTCTCCTCCTACACAGTCCCATCCCCCACAGTTAGAAACACAATTATGGAACACAGTTAACTCCTTGATCGCCCCTTAGTGTTAGCCCCTTCCCTGCCAGTGACATTTAAAATACACAGTAATCAATGCATTTTTATAGCACTGATCGCTGTATATCTTTCAATGGTTTCAAAAATGTGTCAAAAGTGTCTATCCCCTATTTTGTAGACGCTATAACTTTTGCGCAAACCAATCAATATACGCTTATTGCTTTTTTTTTTTTTTACCAAAAATATGCAGAAGAAGAATACATATCGGCCTAAACTGAGGAAAAATTTTTTTTTTTTGATAAATAATGTGGGATATTTATTATAGCAAAAAGATATTATGTTTTTTCAAAATTGTCGCTCTTCTTTTGCTTATAGCACAAAAAATAAAAATCGCAGAGGCGATCAAATACCACCAAAAGAAAGCTCTATTTGTGGGATAAAAAGGACATCAATTTTGTTTGGGTACAGCATCGCACGACCGCGCAATTGTCAGTTAAAGCGTCACAGTGCCGAATCGCAAAAAACAGCCTGGTCATTGAGCAGCCAAATCTTCCGGGGCTGAAGTGGTTAAATAACAGCAATAATGGTGAGACCCTCCTATAAATGCAAAGAACTTGCTAAAATACAAAATGAAAGTGAACAAAATGTACAAATTTATTACAGTGAAAGTGACCACCTAGTGATAATAGTGCAAATAAAAATAAAAAACAAAGACTCCAAATTGGGTATAGTCATGCCTTCCCCTCAGGGGTACAAATCCTATGGATGACAGCTGCTCAGGTGCTCCTTGGGCTCTCACACACCTCAGACCATGGTAATCCTGATAATCACATGTGGATAGGAAGGAACTCATATTGTGCTTATGGTTTTAAAAACTTGATGTTTATTAAAAAGGAAAAACAACACTCACATTTTAATGTGCACGACCTCCGGTGCACTCAGGCAATGTGAGTACATCAGGGGTGCAGAAACCCCATAAAAACAAACACTTAGATGTCCATATGTGCTCAGCTGTAAACCACCATAAAGGTTCCAGTCTGCTTCCTGGTGGTGCGTGATGATGTCACAAGCTCCGCCCCGACACGTTTCATCACAGATCACGTGACTTTCTCAAGGGGTACCCAGAGTGCACCGGCCATACATGGACTGAACTCCTGCTGAATCAGCCAAAAGTAGCAAAATCCACTGACAGGCAGGCAGGGCTTTTATAACAGTAGAGAGCCTAGAGGTCTCTTCTGTCATAAACATCCCCCCTGCCTGTCAGCGTGTAATGTGATCTGAGCCGCACATGCGCAGCTCCGACCACATTTACGGTACGCTCTGCATGCGGCGGCGATGTGACTCCCACGCGCATGTGCGGGAGTGACGTCGCCACTGCCTTGTCATTCAAGTGGCTGAAGATTCCAAACCAGGAAGGACCGGGTGAAGATGGAAATGCCAGGGAGCATTAACAGTGCAGCTCTAGAGGGCTTCATTTCTAGGGAAGTCTGTCATAATGTACTAGTATGCCGTGCCCACTAGTAAATGATGACTCAAACCTTCACAGGGACACTTTTTAGTGGTTTACTACCCGAACTTTACTACCACTTTAAGTTACTCCTTTAAACTAAATACATAAAAATGAATCACACTTATATTCCTTGTTGTTTTTGTGTATAAAAGTGTGGCTTGCAGATTTTTTCAAATCATGCTATAACATTTCAAATGCTTACATTTTACATCTATGAACTAGCAGATAGAAGTGAAGATCTGATCTACAAATGATTGTCTACTTGGAACTAATCAGTCCAAACACAACCACACTCATATTGGTTTATGCAATGGCTAGAGACCCCTGAAATGCACTTTCAGCACAAGGTGCAGGTTGGTCACAGATATATTGACTCACAATACAACTGTAGCAGGCTGGACTGCCTGATAGTAATCTCAGGCCTATGGGTTCTAGGTAACAAAAAACAGCCCGCCAGATTTTCTGGAGATACCACAATTCTATGTTTAGGCCGGCTATAGACGGTTCGAAACTCGGCTGGTTCAGCAGGAACCAGCTGAGATTCAAAACATTAATGGGAAGGCTGAATGTACCAAGTTGATCGAGTGATCAACTTGGGTCAACCAGCCTGCCGCATTCACTTCCGATTATCGCAAGCGGCTGCTATAGCCACTAGTGATAATCACTGTCTTCTCCTGGCGGAGACGGCTTCCCCTGCCCACCCCCACTGGGAGAAGACAATTGCTCGGCAGGAGGGATTCCCCTGTCAACACTGTCGGTGTTGATGGGGGGAATCGTGCAAATTTATTTCCTGCAACCCGTAGTTGGGTCTATGGGCTGCCTTAGATAGCTACTAAAACATATAGATTAGTGTGTTTAGTGATTATATTCAAAAGCCAAATGGTATAAACAGAACATCTTGGAGACTGAAATATTGAGAATCTCAAATTAATCTCTTCATGAGCAATGACCCATACATAAGGCTCCATGCACACTGCATTAGAAAAGCAGAAGAAAAAAAATGCATGCATGTTCTCACATCTGGCACGATTAATTTAATGCGCCTAGCGTTAATGCACGTTTAGATGTGTTTAGGTGCGTTTGCATGTTATTTTTGCCCAAACACTCCTATGTTGAACATGCAAGTGATGTTTTTTCCTGCCTCTAAACACCTGTAAATGTATTCAAAGTTACAGCAATAGGTTTTTTAAGTACTATATTGAACTGAGAGCTTCAGAACATACTTGGTGCCTTTTTTAAGCCGGCCATAGATGGATCGAAACTCGGCTGGTTCAGAGGCTAGAGCTGCTAGCAGTAATCATTGTTTTCTGTTGGCAGGGAAGGCTCCCGCCAGCAGAATACAATAGCCCTGCGAAAGGGATTCCACCATCAACGCTGTGTTGATGTGGGAATTGAGTGATTTTCTTTCGCAACCCGAGGAAAGAAGATTAAATAATCTATGGCATGCCTTAAGCTCCATGCACACTGGCTTAAAAAACGTTGCTTCTACATGAGTTTTGTGTTCCGCCTGTAGAAGCTACTCAATGTTGTCCTATGTGTCCATACACATTAGGACAATTACAAGCATATTTTGAGCTCAACGTTTAGAGGCAGGAAAAAAAAAAAAAAAAACACTTCTGGTTCGCAACTCTGATTGGAGCTTACTGGCAGAAAAAAAACGTAAAACTCACCTAAACTCATCAAAAGTTGTACAAAAAATGCTATATATGAGCTAGGAGCGTTTTTTACTGCCAAGAGAACAGATGTTTTTTTAAGCCCAGTGTGAATGGATCCTTACTCATTGAATTTGCTAGTTGAGTGTAAGGGTAGCCACAGAAGGGTAAAGCTGTTCTACTGAATGAAGACCAAGTAGATCTTTCCTGTGTTTCCATGGCTCAAAAGGAGTATTGGGACTTGCTGCGATCCTTGCCACAAAGATGACAGTGGTTCACAAAATGACCCTTGCCTACTGTAAACCATGTGAGGGGAAAATTAGAAAATCTCCTTGTGTGATAACGAGAGTCCCACCTACTTGTTCTTTTGCAGTAGAATATCAGTTCAAATATCACAAGCAAGGCTTGAAATTATAAACAACTCTGGTTTCTGTTAAGCTTAATTGTGCAAGAGCTAATGATACTCTAAAGTGCACCCTTTAGCTTGTCTACCGTATATACTCGAGTATAAGTCGTTCCGAGTATAAGTCGAGGCCCTAATTTACCACAAAAAAATGGGAAAAACTTATTGACCCGAGTATAAGACGAGGGTGAGAAATGCACAGCTACTGTAAGTGGAAAAGAGGGTCAACAATGCCCATTTGCAGCCTCACTGTGCCGATTTGCAGCCTCACTGTGCCCATTTGCAGCCTCACTGTGCCCATTTGCAGCCATAGGTCCCCTGAACTTCAAACTCGGTAGTTAAGGGTTCCTAGATGCCCCCTAGCTGCAGCCACAATTTAGGGTCTCTGAACCCAAAGGGTCCCAAAATCACATTGCTGCAGATGGACACAGTTGACCGAATTTGGGGCCCCGTATCTTGGGGCCACTTGGTACTAAGAAGCCCAAATTTGGTGTACTAACCCAGAGGACCTAGCACCATAAAATATCCAAAGCTGGGGATTTTAGCACCAAGTGGCCCCGAGATACAGGGCCCCAAAAATCGGTTCAGAAAATGTCAAGCACTTTTCTGTAGCAAAGAAGGACATTTTCCGAACCGGGTTTGGGGCCCCGTATCTCGGGCCCACTTGGTGCTAGGAACTCCATCTTTGGATATGTTATGGTACCAGTTCCACTGGGTTTGCACACTAAATTTGGGGTTCCTAGCACCAAGTGGCCCTGAGATACGTGGCCCCAATTCGGTTCAGAAAATGTCAAGCACTTTTCTGCAGCAGAGAATGACATTTTCCGAACCGATTTTGGGACCCCGTATCTCAGGGCCACTTAGTGCTAGGAACTCCATCTTTGGATATGTTATGATACCAGTTCCACTGGGTTTGCACACCAAATTTGGTGTTCCTAGAACCAAGTGACCCTGAGATACGGGGCCCCAAATTCGGTTCGGAAAATGAAATTTTTTGCTGCAGAAAAGTGCTTGACTCGAGTATAAGTCGAGGGGGGAACTTTCAGCACAAAAAAATGTGCTGAAAAACTCGACTTATACTCGAGTATATACGGTACTTTAGATCAAAATTTCTGCACTCTGTGTTAAGGGTCTTGGTCCCTGGACGAAAGCTGGATGGATAAAATTTCTAACAAGAATTCTTAGGAAAAGTCTTCAGAAACTTTGTATTTAGAACATTTGAATGCCGTTCAAAAGATTTTGTTTGCTTTTAACATTTCATTTTGAAATGAATGGAATTTACCGAATGAAAACCACATACTCTGTTAGAAATAAATTTGTGCGAGAAAATATTTTTCCATCCTGGGCCTTCGAAATTTCTCATCGCTGTGGTCAAAAACAAACATTGATTTGACCTACTAATTAGAAATATGAGCAAAATTTCCTATAACATTCTTTCCCTAATAATTTGCATTCAAAATTCTACCCATCTATGGTCAGCTTTAGTGTAACAGAAGAGGCAGCTGTTCTGGGTTTAAGAATAGCTGACGGCTCCTTTTTTTACACTACCAACTTCTCCACTGTGTTACATTCTCTACAGGGTACAGCTATTTTTTTTACCTTTCCTTTTACATCATTTTTGCTTTGTATCTGAGTTCATTTGATTTATTTTAGGGTTTCTAAATTTTTAGAGCGATATGACTTTTTTTCCCCCCCTTTCCACAAGTTGTAAATGATTGTTCCTTAATAATAATTGTTATTGTATAATTCTGCTCAATACTCACTCTACAATGGTATTATGCAAGCCACTGTGGGTTTTCAGATGGCTACAAACATCTGTGAGCACTGCAGGAAAGTATGGGTAATCAAGATCTCATGATCGGTAATCATGCAGACGGGTTTCAGATCAGGTGACCACCATGCTTAGTCATGATGATCACTCCAAAACAGAGAATTTGCTAATGTAGGAAGGCTTGCATGATTGAAGACACACTGGGGTTGATGTACTAAAACTGGAGAGTACAAAATCTGATGCAGCTGTGCATGGTAGCCAATCAGCTTTTAACTTCAGCTTGACAAAAAAAAAAAAAAAAAAAGGAAAAACCTAGAAGCCTTATATCCTGGAAAAAGATCAGTAACTCATCATTGTGCTTAGTGATCTCGTGGTCACCATTAATATTCAAATCGAGAAGATCAGTGTAACGGGTACATAGCATAGAAAATGTAAATTAAAAATATAAATAATATATACAAAAATATATATTAGAACGATAGACAATTAATATCTATTTAATTTGTAACCATGATTCCTGTTGGGGGGGGGGGGGGGGGGGCCAATGGACTGGAACATATCTGAGGACAGACAAAAATCTATCTGACCTCCAATGACCAGCATACTGCCAGAACCCACCTTCATTTTTGTAGGTAGATGCAGAATTGTGGTGCATGTACAGTGATTTAATTAATGCTTTATTCCCTTCTGTCCATTACAGTGGGGAAAATGAACTGCACGTAACAACCTTTATTCAATACCCTGGAGGGAGTCTCTCTCTCTGCAAACAATAGAACTCAAACCATGCATATAATACAACCTGAAAGCTAAAATTTACAACATTTACGCTAGGCCCTTTAAGAAGCCCAGACAGCAGTTTAAGGGTTAGTTCACCTTTACCAAAAACTGCCTATGCAGATAAGGGGCATCTATAGATAAAAACAAACTGTGCAGCTTTGACTAAAAGTTGAATAATGCCCTTGATATTGGTGTAGGTAATTTACATAACTCATGAAGACTGACTGGAATACTCCCAGGACGTTGCTAAGCAAGGCCTAGTCCTTACTGTTCACCTTCACCATCGCAGGAGTGAGCTCTCAAAACACTGAGCTCAGAGCTACTGCATCAGAGGAGAGAAAAAGCATGTAAGGGGGTTTAAATCAGAGAAAGAGTTTACTCCTGTAATGGTGGAGGGGAGCAGCAACCTGTAGGTCTTACTTAGCACTGTCCTAGCAACGTGCTGGGAGTATTCCAGTCAGGCTTAATGAGCTATGTAAATGGCCTACACCTATAGCAAGGGCGTTATTTTTCTTTAGTCAAAGTGAATTAACCCTTTACGGCAGGGGTGTCCAACCTTTTGACCTTCCTGGGCCACGTTAAAAGAAGAGGAATGGTCTTGGGCCACACATAAAATACACTAAAAATAAGGATAGCTAATGTGCCTATTGATGCTATCTTCTCCTACTACTTCCATCCCTAATCTTCTAGCGATAATACATCCTCTCTCTCTCTCTTCCTGATTGGATAGATTGATAAGTTAGATTATATGGAACGTTGGGAGAGGGATTTGAATGAAACTCTAGAACTGAAAGATTGGTACACGTTAGCTCATAATGCCTCAAGATCCCTGATCAACACTGAAAAATTACTTCAAAAATAGAAAAGTCGGCACAAAATACCTTATATCTTTAACATTTTTCTTTCTTTTCCTATCTTTTGTCTCTCGCTTTCCTTTTTTTATTTTGGCCCAATAAGGTCTCTGTTGGCCCTATTATAATATTCACCTACAATATTAGGCCTCATGCACACTGGACATTATAATAACGTTATAAAAACTCCAGTAGTTTTGCAGTGAGTTTTTCAAAGTTTTTGCAATAGCGTTTGTGTTTTTTTTTTTTTTTTCAATGGATCAAAAACAGTAAAAAACGCTGGTGAGCCGGGTTTGAGCGTTTATAGGCATTTTTTGACGTTAGAGCATTTTTACAGCTGAAAAACGCCTCTCAGAACCCATTAGTTTGGGGCTTTTTTACAGTCAAAAAATTCCCCAGCCAAAAACATTTGATAACAGTCTATGTGTGCATGGACATCATGCTGGAGAGTTTATTGACTGTAGAAAAAAACATCTGAAGCCAAAAACAGCAGCTGTAGAGGTGTCCAAAATTGTCCATAAGGCCTTAGGATGACAAACTCATCCTCATTTGTTTACAAAAGCTTATCAGACTACATGTACATTTAAGGGTACTTTTCTTAAACAGAGTTTGAAATTTTATATAAAATATATCCATTAGATTTCCATGTTACAGTATATTATTTTACTTGCAAATTTTGAAAACATTTTTTTTTAACTATTAGATATTGTACCCTTACTGTACTATTCAATGACTTTATTTGTACATTCTTTATTTGAAAAAATCTGAATAAAATCTTTGAAAAAGGATAGCTGATAAGCAGAAAAAGTCAGGCAGATCACAAGGTAATGATCACTCATATTATAATGGACCTACAGTGCCTTGAAGAAGTATTAATACCCCTTGTAATTCTCCACATTTTGTCATGTTACAACCAAAAACGTAAATGTATTTTATTGGGGTTTTATGTGATAGACCAACACAAAGTGGTACATAATTGTAAAGTGGAAGGTAAATGATAAATAGTTTAACATTTTTATAAATAAATATCTGAAAAGTGTGGCGTGCATTTGTATTCAGCCCCCTTTACTCTGATACCCCTAACTAAAATCTAGTGGAACCAATTGCCTTCAGAAGTCACCTAAGTGGTAAATAGAATCCACCTGTGTGTAATTTAATCTCAGTATAAATACAGCAGTTCTGTGAAGCCTTCAGAGGTTTGTTAGAGAACCTTAGTGAACAAACAGCATCATGAATGCCAAGGAACACACCAGACAGGTCAGGAATAAAGTTGTGGTTTAGGTTAGGTTATAAAAAATTATCCCAAGCTTTGAACATCTCACAGAGCACTGTTCAATCCATCATCCGAAAATGGAAAGAGTATGGCACAACTGAAAACCTACCAAGACATGTCCGTCCACCTAAACTGAAAGGCCAGGCAAGGAGAGCATTAATCAGAGAAGCAGCCAAGAGTAATTGTTAACTCTGGGGGAACTGCAAAGATCCACAGCTCCGGTGGAAGAATCTGTCCACAGGACAACTATTAATCGTGCACTACAGAAATCTGGCCTTTATGGAAGAGTGGCAAGAAGAAAGCCATTGTTGAAAAAAAGCCCTAAGAAGTCCCATTTTCAGTTTGGGAGAAACCATGTGGGGGACACAAACGTGGAAGATGGTGCTCTGGTTACATGAGACCAAAATTTTTTGGTCTCATCTTTTTGGCCTAAAAACAAAATGCTATGTGTGGTGGAAAACTAACACTACACATCACCCTGAACACACCATCCCCACCATGAAACATGGTGGTGGCAGCATCATGTTGTGGGGATGCTTTTCTTTAGCAGGGAAGCTGGTCAGAGTTGATGGGAAGATGGATGGAGCCAAATACAGGGCAATCTTAGAAGAAAACCTGTTGGAGTCTGCAAAAGAATTGAGACTAGGGCAAAAGGTTCCAGCAAGACAACGACCCTAAACATACAGCCAGAGCTACAATGGAATGGTTTAGATCAAAGCATACTCATGTGTTAGAATGTCCCAGTCAAAGTCCAGACCTAAATCCAATTGAGATTCTGTGGCAAGACTTGAAAATTGCTGTTCACAGACGCTCTCCATCCAATCTGACAGAGCTTGAGCTATTTTGCAAAGAAGAATGGGCAAAAATTTCACTCTAGATGTGCAAAGCTGATAGAGACCTACCCAAAAAGACTTGCAGCTGTAATTGCAGTGAAAGGTGGTTCTACAAAGTATTGACTCAGGGGGACTGAATACAAATCCATGCCACACTTTTCAGATATTTATTTGTAAAAAATTTAGAAAACCATTTATCATTTTTCCTTTCACTTCACAATTATGTTCCACATTGTGTTGGTCTATCACATAAAATCCCAATAAAATACATTTACAGGCATACCCCACTTTACATACCCTCACGAGTATGGACATATTGGCGTCTATAGGAAATATTGGTCAGCTTGACATGGCACTGCTCCCTGTTTTTAACATTGCCGTCTATAAGAAATTTTGGTTAGCTTGACATGGCACTGCTCCCGAACTATAAGTGACAGGAACACCAAACTTGGGGAGCACCGGGAGGGGACCCAGGACTACAACATATCCAGCCAACTTGCCTAGGTAATCTACCATGTCGTAATCCTGGGTCCCCAAGTTTGGTGTCCCTGTCACTTATGGTTCTGGAGCAGTGCCATATCAAATTTGACCAAGATTTCCCATAGACGCCAATGTTAAATGTTAAAATCCGGGAGCAGTGCCATGTCAAGCTGACCAAGATTTTCCATAGAGATAGTGTATTTACATGCATTGAGAAGTGGAAAAAGGTACTGCTTCACTTTAAGTACATTTTCGTTTTACATACATGCTCTTGTCCCATTGTGTACTTAAAAGTGGGGTATGCCTGTTCGTTTTTGGTTGTAACATGACAAAAATGTGTAAAATTTCAAGGGGTATAAATACTTTTTCAAGGCACTGTATCTGTGTAATAAAACTTAATTTTTTTTTGTAATATTTTTCATTATAAAAGTAAAGGAGGGTAACATAAAACGAGTGCAATATTTGATGCTGTTTTTGATAAACTAACACATCAATATCTGATTCGATGGATGTAGTAGCAATTCTTAATGAATTCTCAAGGTGCTCATCAGACATTTTGGTTCTAATTTTGCCCTTTTTTCATCCTTGAAAATAGTTGCTCACAAATATAGGTGCTGCCAAAAACTGATGACATGAATAAGACGTAATTTAGGAAGAGTGGGAGATTTTTCTTTGAAAAGATAAAAACTTCTAAAAGTCCAGTAAAGAGACACTGAGAAAATGGTCTTCGGCCGCATGTGTTCGCTAAATGTGTAAACATATCTTTACAAAAAATTCTACATTTTTTTTAAAGTAAGTTTTATATTGGGCCACATGTTGTACACCCCTGCTTTAAGATATTCTCACAATCAGAAGTTGTCGTATAAAAACTGGGATCCTTTTTCTCACTGTTATATAAAATAACCCTGTGTACTGCACACGTCACTTTGCACTTATATGTACGTTTTTTCACTTGGATTGTAGGATGCGGGGCTTTCAGACCTACCCTGAAGTCTAGGGGTAGGATGTGTGGCCCATAAGTTCCTTCCTACCTTGCCTTAGGGGTCTCTCTTCAGGAGAGCTTCTCTCCTATTACTCCTTGGTTAATGTTGGCTGACCATAAAAAGCTGGGTCCACTGGGCCTTTTGGCTAGGTAGACCTAAGTGTGCCTTGCATCCATCAGGAGTCTTGCTCCGCTGGTGGTCAGAGAAGGATCTCTTTGGGAAAGGGCCATGACAAACCCTAAGTTCACTTTTATTGTGTGTTTTCACATATACTTTTTTGGTTAATTTTTGGACTTTTCATTTTGTGCACTGCAGGCTTGAAAAAACAAAACAAAAAAAACTTGTGTGCTGCAAGAAGAAGAAAAAAGAAAAAAAAAAAAAATAAATACACAAAAACTAAAACCGAAAAACATGCAAGGTTTCATTCTGAGGACAGAAAGGCAGTTCGTATGGCTGATAAAGTGCATAACATTTTATAATTTAGAAGGATATACACTGTTCTATAGCAATAATATTTCCTTTGTTTCAACACAAGTAAATGAGAAAAAAAAATAAATCTACAGACATTACTGGAATACAGTAGATACTCCAGCAGAAGAAGTGGCTATTTATTGCCCGCTTGGATTTTTCAGTAAACAGACTATTGTCCCCCAGTATGGGTGTACAAATCTTTTTGCCTTTCAGGTAGAGGAAAGCTTTTTACCCCATGCACACGGGGCGTTATTACAGACTTTTTTTTGGAGGGTCAGCCTAAAAACGCCTCTCCATGTTATTCTATGGCCTCATGCACACAAAGGCTTTTAGGAGCTACAAGTGGCATAGGTGTTTTTGAGCTGCAAAAAAACCCCCACGGCCAGCGCATTCTGAGGATCGGCGTTAGAGCTGTAAAAACATCTGACTCTGGTAAAAGCTGCTAAACGTGGCTTAACGCCGCGTTAAGCCTCGTCAAGCGTTTTTTTTCCCCCCTATTTTGTCAAGATGAATGGTTCCCTATGAGAGCCCATTGATTTGAAGTCGCACCACAAGTCGGATCATGATGATCCAACTTGCGGTGCAGCTTGTGTGCTGAGGGATCTTGGAGGGGAACCCCTCGCCAAAATGAAAAAAAAAATGGAGTGGGGTTCCACCCAAGAGCATACCAGACCCTTCGCACGCAACCCGGCAGGTTGTTCACCGAAGTTCACCTTTTCAGGCAGAATTTCAGTCTTTATAATAAATAGAAGTCTTTTCCAAAGTAATTTCTGTTCAAGCCATCTCAATGTGCTTATCTCTTACTTACCTAGTCCTTGGCAGCTTCAAATGCATTCTGAGCCCTTCACTTCCTGTACCATCATGTGGACCTTCCAGGAATCGTCATATCCCATCATGCAATACCCTCCTGCATCACAAACTGGGGTGTTTCTTTGCCCTCTGTGGACTACACCTCCATCATTAATATACCACCTCTTTTTTATTTCCACTCACTTTCCTAATTCCTAAAGGTTGCCATACACTGTACAGCCTTAAGGGCCTACCTTATATGATACAAATTGAATAGATTGTGTAGCACCCTGGGGTTTAGTCAGGGAGCTCCTCACAAATTTAATTGCCAGGAATAGTTATCTTGGTCGATTGATAGAGATCTATTGATTTCTTCCTAAGTTTGGCCTTGTTGCACTTTTCTCTTCTACCACTAGGTGGCCGGGTACTTGGTGGTACTAGATATGAGAAGGGCAACCCAAGGTCAGGTTATGAGTATATGGGGCATCTCAGCCAATGGGCAGGGGTTTTCTTGAATCCCTTGGCCTGCTGAAGGAATCTATATAGGTCAGGTGATCTATGTTCTGTGCCACCTGGACGGCTGTCTGGGTGGACATGTGTCGTACGCCCCGGGCTGCTCGGCCAGAGATTAGGCCTATCCCGGGGGCATCTGGCTGCCAGGCTGTGTGAGGGACTATCCAGAAGTAAGAGGGCAGCGCAGGGTTGGGATTGCAGCTTGCAGTCCATCCAAAAGTGACAGTTCTGCCGGCAGGAGAACCGGTTGTGGTCGGAGGTAGAAGGGAAGCTTTACCAGGGACCATAGTGAGTAACTATAGAAAGTACTGGGACCATATTCTCGCTGAAAGGGCACGTGGGGAATCGGGAAACTTCAGGTGGTGATTAAGTCAGGGACCCAACCCACGGAGGAGACGCTTGCAGAGCAGCCTTGTGATTCAAGCCAGGGACCTCGCCGGTTAGCAGGGGTGAAGCTTGAGGAGTATCTGGAGTGCCAAGCTAGGGGCCCAGCAGGGAAGCATGGGTGACACTTGAGGGGATACCACCGCAAACTTTGAAGGAGTTTAGAGGATTCAGAGTCAGTGAGTCTAGTGAGAGACCGGGAGCTCAGTGCTGAGGAAGAACTACAAGAGGCAATTGTAGTGAAGCTGAAAGGACTGTTACGTTTGAGTTAGGAACTGTTAAAGACTGTTGCCATAGGAGACAGCAATTCTGCAAGTGCAGATGTGGCTTCTTGCTGGGGCCTTTCCCTGCACGGATGTTCTCTTATTGAAGTCTTAGAGTCTGCCAATTGAATTTGCAACTATCTAAGGGTGTCCTGGCCCCTAACCCTCTTTCCCCAAAAAATACAAAAAAGGACTGTTAGAAGAAATAAAAAGCTCTTTACATCCAAGAAGTTTCTGGCGCCCAATAACTTTGTCCATCTTGCACCCACCATGCTTCACAACCCACCACATACAGAAGGATGTCATCTACCTTTGGCCTTGAAATTTCTCATTAGACTGGACAAGGCCAGAGACCTTGCTACAATTGTTAGGAGAATCTACCTTATTACATAGTTTTGGTAAATCTAAAGGAAATTGTACAGAGACTGAACAATCAGATTGAATAGTGACCAGCTTTATACAAGTACATGGGAGGGAGAAATACAGTTGTCAATGTTCTTGTAATCCAGGTCCAGCAGGGAAGGGGAGGGTGTACACACAATTTCACTTTTAGGCCTCATTTACCTAGCGTAGTGGGAGCGCATGTTTTTTGGTGTGTTTTTCTCGCAACACACATAGGATAAATAGCTCAATCTCAGTATTTGCGGATGATACTAAGCTAAGCAGGGCAATAACTTCTGCGCTGGATGTGGAAACCTTACAGGGAGACCTAAAATAAATAATGTGGTGGGCAACTACATGGCAAATGAGGTTTAATGTTGAAAAATGTAAGGCGACGCATTTGGGTGCCAAAAATACGAAAGCAAAGTTACTCGCTAGGGGGAATCTAGAATGGAAAAAGACCTGGGGGTCCTAATAGATGATAGGCTCAGCAATGGTATGCAATGCCAAGCTGCTGCAAGCAAAGCCAACAGAATAATGGCATGCATTAAAAAGGGGATCAACTCCAGAGATAAAACGATAATTCTCCCACTCTACAATACTCTGGTCCTGGTGCATCTTGAGTATGCCATCCAGTTCTAGGCACCATTCCTCAGGAAGGATGTGCTGGAACTGGAAAGAGTTCAGAGAAACTAATAAAGGGACTGGAGGACCTCAGCTATTGGGAAAGACTACAAGCATTGAATCTCTTCTCTCTGGAGAGGAGGCGCCTGAGAGGGGATATGATAGTGATCCACAAATATCTTACTGGTGACCCTAGCATAAGGAAAAAATGTTTTAGTGAAAATGAGTTTAAAAAGACACACAGCCATTCACTGAAATTGAAAGAGAAGCGGTTTAACCATAATCACTGTAAAGGGTTCTTTGCTGTCAGAGTAGTAAGGATGTGGAATGCTCTTCCACAAGTAGTGACATCAGCAGGGAGCATCAATAGTTTCAAAAAAACTTTAAAAAAAATTAGATGGCCATCCTAATGATCACAACATACAGGGATATATGTTTTACTATTGAAATAAACACATTTACACACACCCACACAGGTTGAACTGGATGGACTGGTGTCTTTTTTCAGCCTTACCGACTATGTTACTCTGTAACATAGGGAAACTCATTGACTTCAAAAGGCTGCCCTAGGTGTGTGAAACGCAGCAAAGTAACTTACGTGGCATTTCAGCGCATTGTGGCTTGCACATTTTTTACTGCATGTTTGTTGCATGTTTTTGAAGTCAACAAAATGTTTGTTTGCTTCCGCGTTTGGGGTGCCATTCATTTTTGGTGAAAAAAGTGGCCATACACTATACAACCTGATTGCATAATCTCCTTTAGATTTATCAAAATTATATCATAGGACACACCATCTACCCAAATCACTCTGTATCCAATAGGGATGAGCCGAACACCCCTGATCGCTGTATAAATGCCAATGGTACCAAAAAAGTGTCAAAAGTCTCCGATCTGTCCGTCACAATGTTGCAGTACCGCTAAAAATTGCCATAAATCTTTCCCATAGTTTGCAGACGCTGTAACTTTCAATCAATATACGCTTATTGCAACTTTCAATCAATATACGCTTATTGGCCTAAACTGATGAAGACTTTTTTTTAAAAAAAACTTTTGGGGATATTTATTATAGCAAAAAGTAAAAAATATTGTTTTTTTTTTCAAAATTGTTGTTTTTTTGTTTATAGCACAAAAAATAAAAACTGCAGAGGTGATCAAATACCACCAAAAGAAAGCTTTATTTGTGGGAAAAACAAGCACACAAATTTCGTTTGGGTACAGCGTCGAACGACCGCGCAATTGTCAGTTAAAGCGTCACAGTGCCAAATTTTAAAAAGTACTCTGGTCAGGAAGGGGGTAAAATCTTCCGGGGCTGAAGCAGTTAAAGGGAACTCCATGCCAAAAAAAAACAAAATGGTGTGGGGCCCCCCCAAAATCTATACCAGACCCTTATCCGAGCATGCAACCTGGTAGGCCAGAGGAAAAGGTGGGGGGGTGAGAGAGCGCCCCCCCTCCTGAAACATACCAGGCCACATGCCCTGAACATGGGGAGGGTGCTTTGTGGTCCCCCCCAAAGCACCTTGTCCCCATGTTGATGGGGACAAGGGCCTCATCCCCACAACCCTTGCCCGGTGGTTGTGGGGGTCTGCGGACGGGGGCTTATTGGAATCTGGAAGCCCCCCCAGATCCCGGCCCCCCCACCCTATGTAAATGAGTATGGGGTACTCATGTGTTGTCAGAGGGGACGGGGTCACATGTTTACGTCACCGGGCGGCCCTGCCCTTGGCTATATAAAAGCTGACACCGCGAAAAGGCTGCTCCCATGGAGGCGGAGTTTTCCAGTTTTTTTTCTCGGGACCATCGGCACCGTGTTCGAAGATGGATGGACATTGCGGGACACTTTTATTAAAAAAAAAAAAAAAGTGTCCTGCAATGTCCATCCATCTTCTATCACAGTGCCGAGGGTCCCGAGAAAAAAAACAAAAGGCGCTCTCTTGCGCCCCCCCCTTTTCCTGCAGCTGCCAGGTTGAATGCTCAGATAAGGGTCTGGTATGGATTTTGGGGGGACCCTTTTTTGGCGCAGGGTTCCCCTTAACCACTTTAATACACTGTTATGTAAACTACACTGCCTGCATTGATTGAATATAGAGTTTACACTGAATGCAGAATATATATAGCCACTAACTAACCTGCCTATCTCCGTCTACACACTATACACGGCCGCTATGTAAGCAGCCTCATATAGTGTGCGGTGTGGACTTCGTCCCCCTGAGCCATGATTGGCCAAAGGCTCTCTCAGCAGAGTGCACTGTGATTGGCCAAAGCATGCAGGTCAGGTGCATGCTTTGGCCAATCATCATACAGCAATGCACTGCGATCTCTTCTGTGGCGCTCAAAGTTCCCGCGAACGCCCCATATGCTCCGTTCGTTTAAGAACAAACCAACACCCGATGTTCGAGTAGTACTTACGTTTGACTCAAACCGCTGGCTCATCCCTAGTATCCAATCAGAAAGGCCCTTGCACTTCATAGTTGATGAATCTAAAGGAGATTGTATAGTGTATGGTGAGCTTTACAGACTAATAGGGACATACTTCTCCTGTTTTCAGTACTGCAGCTCTGCTCCACATATGTGATCTGTGATAGCGCAGCTCCTGCACACTCTGCCAAAGGTACAAAAAAAAAAAATCGATCAGCAGAGGAAGACACTGGCTGTGTATTTAGTGAGAACAGTGCTCACTGGCATTGCCTACATTGGAAAAGCATGAAACTGCAGAGGTGGGTGGGGGCAGGTGCAAGATGTGTTTTAATGAGGTCAGCTGCTGAAGTACTTCCTTCTAACGGTTTTCATGTTCTAAGGCCCCTTTCACACAGGCTTTCCGATCAGGTCCACCTCTCAGTTTTTCAGGGGAACCTGATTGGACACTCCATTCACCCCTATGGGGCAGCGGATGTCAGCCGTGACATGTCCGCTGACACCTGCTGCTATCCGACCCAATCCTGTCCGCCAAATGGTGGCCCTATTTTTCATCCATTTCAGAAGAGGAGAAACTAGGCTGCTCTGTGCAAAACCATTGCACAAAGCTGGCAAGTATAACATGTTTTTATTTTAGGTAAAAAAATAAATATTCTTTAGAACCACTTTAACACATATTTCCAGTGATAAACAAGAATCTCTCATAAGAAATCAAACAAAAGATCCTCCAGTACACATTTGGACTACGTATCACCATGGCCCAGCACACATCTCCATGATATGGCTTGCAATTGTCTTCAGTGCACACACAGTGGATGAGTTTCTCCCTTATCTACAGGGAAAAGGTATAATCTCTAATTGGTCACAGGAAGTTCCAAGATGTGGGAAAATCTTAGAGGATTAACAAGTACTTCCAGTGCTCCCACATGTTAGTTTTAGCCCAGGAGATAACACATGCACTCCCAGACTCACACAAGCAATGTGTGAATCAATTACATTCCTTGTATAGATTGAACAGAGCAGCCAAGCTTGTCACACATATTGCAATCTGGTCTGACAACCATTTCACATTCTCATTTTAATTTACCAACTACTATGTAGTATGAGGGCTTATCCAAACAATCTGTTCAAGTGATATAGTTGTCGGTAAATCTAACCATACACATAGCAATTTGTCATTTATCTAGATACAAGCATTCCCAAACAAGCAAGTGGCCATCTATTAAAACACTGAGCCTAGGTTCACACTGAGGTGGTGTGGGATTTGCAGTGATTCCTGTGCGTTGCCCACTGCGCATCACAATTCCACTCCATTAATGCGAACCTGCTGCATGTGTCAATGTTAACACCCCAAAAACGGTTTGCAAAACGCAGTGCGATTGGCAGAATCGGATCACATGGGTGTGAACATGCATGTGCCTTTTTCATGCAGATGTGGTGCAGTTTGAGTCAAAAAATCTCAAATCGCTCTGCAAAGAATTACATGTGATTTGAACTTGAAAATGCGATTCCTGTCCAGATCACAAGAGGTTCTCCGCATCAGTGTGAACCTAGGCTAAATGATGCAACATAGACCGTATAGGTCTGCACTTTGCTGAACTACCACCTGGCAGTTATAAATCAAAACGATCTGTTAAAAGCAACCATTTAATCAATATGTATTACGGTTCTCTGACAGTCACATTTTATTATTATCATAATACAGGATTTATATAGCACCAACAGTTTGCGCAGTGCTTTACAATATAAAAGGGAGACAGTACGGCAACAATACAATTCAATGCAAGTGGGTTAGGAGGACCTTGCTCCTACGAGCTTACAATGTAATTGATTAGAGGTGATCGCCAACATTCTGCCTTGGGAGGACTTAACAGTTGAAATCGTTCAAGAGTTCACCATATTGATCAAAAAGGAGCTTCCCTAGTTTTCGATTTTTAAATAATTTGAAACAGATGAGTTGAATTAAATGATTGATTGATTATTTTGATACGTGTGTCCACCATTAAAGAGATTTTTTTTAAGCATATTACAATGTGTACGGCGACAGTTGAAGGCTTTTCATATAAACTGCTGCTATGGTTTTTGTTTTTTTGTAATTTGCTTGTTAGCAAGATGCTTTGTCAGACTTTAGTTTTGGGTAGATACTGCATAGCTAACCTTAAATAAATATTAGCAGTAGTCACACAACAGTGCTGCCTGATTACCGTAATTAACGCTAATCACCAAGCCCCCTCCCATAGATCACAGGACCCTTGCTGATTCAGTACTTTTTATTAGCTCCTGACATAAATAAAATCTACAGGGCATTCACTGGGTGGTCGTGGAAGGACTGAGAGTATGGTTGCCACCTCATCCCTTTAAACCCGAACACATATTAATTACACAGGTTCTGTGGCTAATTAAGGTGGTAATTAAACTCACTTGGTGCCTTATCTGCATTTAATTAGCCTTCAGAACCTGTGTAATTCAAAGGTGTTCGGGTTTAAAGGGATGAGGTGGCAACTCTAGCTGAGAGGGGTTTTTGAGGGAATCAATCCTCGAAAAAAGATCCATACTGAACAATGCAACTATAGTAAAACAAACTTAAAATGATATTAGAATAAGACATTATAAATTTGTTTTAGAACATTGCCGCCTCCTCACCAACAATGCACAAAATCAAGAACAGATCCTATATTAAACTATTGTACCTGCAGACTGCACAGCCCCATCCCAGCTTTACGCACTTACCTTCTTCAAGTTGAAGTATAGTAGAGTCCCCATTTCTGGATTCCTGAAGTATAGAATGGATTTTGGAGCATAAGCACATCTCAGTACAGGGTAAGAGGAACTGTCCTACATAACTTCAGGGCACCACCTGCCCCTTAAACTGCAGATCTTCTGCCCAAACTTAAATGGCAATCCTCCTGCCTTAACCTAAACTGCAGATACAAATACTATCCAATGTCCCAGGTTAAATTCAGTTTATTGACTGGGCTGTAGTACTGATTTGTTCTGGGACTCCACAAATATGTGTGAAAAGGTCCTTTCCTTGAATGAGCCAAACTAATTCACTATGTCCTCTTTCAACCCCTCTACATTGTTTCTCACTCTCCTACACCTCCCCCCTCACCCTGGGGGCTGCAGTCTGATTTGGGAATGGAGGAGGAGAAACACACGGCCAAGCTGTATAAATACAGGATACAATCTACTGAGGGTTAAAAAATTCCAAGGGGCTTATTAGGAGAAGAGTTCATAGTAGTGTAAAGCCACAGGCCACGAAGTGAGACCTACCAGAAGCTGAGTGAAAGTGACAATACAAGACCCTACTTATACGAGCTCTCCAAGAAAGTGCAATAATAGTTCTCTAAAATACATGAATTTAGTAATTAAGAAATAGAAGAGGAAGCTGGGACTTTAAATGAGGCCTATGGTGGATACGTCAAATTGCCTCCATCCCTATTTTTTCCCTTAATTCGTTAAATAGATCTAGAGACACCAAACAACTTTACAAATATAACTTCTGTCCTCTTATTTTTTTTCAGTGTCATCACAGAGCTAGGCCAGCGTAAAAATTGTATGGTTTACATTTAGCCTCTGTGCAGCCTGAGGTAATTTTAGACTAGGACTGAAAACAAGAAAGACATCTGCTTCTTATTCTTGTTTGATTAAACGTCTTCAGGGCCAGCAGCCATCATTGATGATAAAAGATGCCTGCAATATTCTCACTGCAGCTACAGTTCTGACACAGACAGGCTGCATACAGATACTCCACGTTTAACGACTTACCTGTTTAATGACCACTTGGACTTACGACCAGCTCTCCCCACCCTAACGACCTGCTATACATCATTGTATTGTACAGTACAGTATTTTAATTTGTGTTCTGTACTTATGCAAATTAAACCAATGTTCTTGAGCTAGAGTTTTGTGTTTAGACCTTTTTTTCACAATACAGTAGTTAAGAATGCTTAAAATTTTGATTTCTTGTGGCTCCTCGTTTAACAACCAATTTGTTTAACAACCTGGTCGTTGGAACAGAACCTTTTCGTTAAGTGAGGAGAGCCTGTATACACAAATTAAAGTGGTTGTATACCCGCTGTCATTTTTTTTTTTTTTCTTACACCTGCAAGGGAAAAGGCATAATGAGCTAGTATGCACCGCATACTAGCTCATTATGAGATACTTACCTTAGAACGAGGCGCCGGCATCTCACCTGGTCCACGCCGAGGGAGCCGACATCTCCCCTCGGCGTGTCTTCCGGGTATCGCGGCTCCGGCGCTGTGAGTGGCCGGAGCCGCGATGTCGTCACTCTCGCGCATGCGCGCGGGAGACTTCTGCCCGGCAAGCTCCGGAGTTTGCCGGGCTGTCAGCCGAGAGTCCCCTGTGCGCATGCGCCGCTGCAGTTAGCGGCTCATTGCGAGGGGAATATCTCCTAAACCTTACAGGTTTAGGAGATATTTTTTTTACCTACAGGTAAGCCTTATTATAGGCTTACCTGTAGGTAAAAGTTACAAATATGGGTATACAACCGCTTTAAATGTTTAAATTGCACCTGTTTGTGATGTATTTATGTGTGTTAAATTACATACAAAATCAATTATTTGAATTGCTCACTAGATTTGTTTTTTCCCAAAAATATTTTTTTTAAATGTTTTTTTTTTATTACAGCTGCAACAATTTACACAGGGCTTTTACAGATTGTACATACACATTAGCCCCTGCCCTCTAGGAGCTTCTGGGGGTGGACAGCAGAGCTCCCTGCTCTACTGCACTGTCTGCTCTTTAATCTTGCATTCCCCACCCGTGTGCTTGGCTGGCTCCTCCAGGTCCCTCTCTCCTGCCCCATGCAGCACCGCTCAGTCCAGTGTCCTCCCCAGCCAAAGTCCCACCCCCCCCCCCCGAGTTGGCTGCATCCATTCCGGCTCCCGTACAAAGTTTAAGCGCACAGGAGCTGCAGTGCAGGTGCCCAATGAGAGCCGGAGGACACCACAGACTTGTTTGCCAGGCCAGCCCCTCCTCCTCTTTCTGTCATACACAGATTTCCCTCGCCTCAGAGATATGCTGATCGTGAAATGCATTAAAGTGTAACTAAAGGCAAAACTTGTTTTGGATAAAGTGTAGAAGGATGAGAACACCTCCAGTTTTTATTGCTGTCTTCTCCACTTTTTTCTTCATTTTGGATAGAGTAATAGAGGGTCATGACCCCTGTCAGTTTAATTTTTCGCTATCTGTGTCCCATTGGGGAGATTTCCCTTCACTTCCTGTCTCATAGCCAAACCAGGAAGTAAGAGAAAATCCCTGCAAATTAAGGGAATTCCTTAGGGACCACCAGGTCAGCTGAACTAGTGTCCTGATTGGAAGATTTGCCCTCTGTTACTTTTCTGAGGACAACCCAAAATTTTGGATTTTCTTTTATGCCCTGTACACACGAGCGGAATGTCCTACAGAAAAAATCGGACGGAAGCTTTTCATCGTTTTTTCAGATCGTGTGTAGGCTTCATCAGACTTCTTCTTTCAAAAATTCTGACAGACCTAGAAATGGAACATGTTCTAAATATTTCCGATGGAACCAATTCCTATCGGGAAAACCGCTTGTCTGTATTCTGTTCCGATGGACCAAAAACGACGCATGCTGTGAAGCAAGTACGAGACGGAAGCTATTGGCTACTGGCTATTGAACTTCCTTTTTCTAGTCCCATCGTAAATGTTGTACGTCACCGCGTTCTGGACTGTCGGACTTTGGGTTGACCGTGTGTAGGCAAGACTGCTTGAATGAAATTCCGTCGGAGTTCCGTCGGACAAGCCTTCGGAGTTTATTCCGACGGCTAAACCGGTCGTGTGTACGCGGCATTACTTTCACTTTCAATCATAATGGTAAACAGGACAAATAGAGAGGGTGAATCTCCCCAACGGGAAAAAAAATTGACAGGGGTTCTAATCCATCTCTACTATGTCCAAAACTAAAAAAAAAAAAAGTTTTACATTTAGTCGTACTTTAAATGCACATATAATCTTACGCAAAGACTGAAATGAATGGTCTGGCTACAGGGTCCATTTAAAAATTAGCCATAAGCATTATACATTTGTGGAGATACATGCTTTGACTACCCAATGATCTTTTTTCAAGCAGATTTTATTATAAACATGCATGCTTGTATGCAGTGGTGGACAGGGCTAATCACAGCACAGGTAGCTTGCCACCGATTTATGCTTTAATATGAGAGAGACTTAACGGATAAGAGGAGCACCCCTCCCTCTTCTCAAGGCAGCCAGTGAGTGCAGAGCGCAGTGTGCATGACTCACAGTAATGACATCATAAATGCCATTTAAAACAAAGAAAATGGGTTATTGGTTTTCAATATATAATCGGAAAAAAAGGTACAGCATACTGTATCTATGATAGTGGTTTGATTGCTTAGCAGAGAGTATGGAGAAAGGTTCAGGCTCTATTCACACTTGTGGGACTTGTCATGCAACTTTGGACATCAAAGTTGCATTACAAGTCGTTCCCCATGTTTTCCAATGATAACCATTCATATATGTGCGACTTAAAGTTGCAGCAACTTCAGAGTAGTTCATGCACTACTTTGGTCCAACTTTTATGCACCTTGAGGGCCATAGACTTCAATGTTAACCCTCAAAAGGTGCATGAAAGTCATACCTGAATGTTATACAATGCAACAATTGTCCATTATCACTGGCCAAAGCCAAAGTTATATCCAAGGTGCACCCATCCAAAGTTGCACCAAAGTTGCACTCCAAAGTTGGCGGGACTTTGGAGTCATACAAGTGTGAATGAAGCCTAGGCAGTTGGTGTTACTAGGATACTTCCGTTTGTTTGTTTTTTTGATTGGATTTTTCTATTTCCTGAATGTATTTTATTCAAAGGGGCAATACTGGCAATAACAATGTCGATACTGCTACTGTGGCATGTCAACTTCTGAACATGAACATAAGTAAGATTTTGAAACTTCAGTTTTTGCACGTCAACATATGCTGAAATCTAAATATGTGACTATTGAAAATTACAGGTTATCTTCTTGCCTGCAAGCAAAAATATGTCTAGGCCAATCATTCTGTCTATACTAAACATGTTCATACACATATATGTCAGTCTCCTGATCCTCCACTGACACTTCTATTTAGGGAAGAAACTGGCTAAGACATCCTAAGGGAAATGCATGGCCAACCTTTACCTAATGTCTTTGGCCAGTTTAAGTGCCAACAGGCTTGGACTTGTGTTGATGGCATCAGTTTGAAAACAGCTTGAAGTGTCTCTGAGATCATCCGAATTAACTGACAGGTACATTTGACCTGGTTCAAGTAGTTTTTGCATTACCATAGACTTGTTTGAGAATGCAATACACACCTGATGAGAACAAAAACACATTGACCCAGTGTAACACAGTTAATATGCACATATTAATGTTCATCAAATACTTCTAAATTGCAACAAGTTAAAAGAAAAGGCAATATTGAAATAATGGGTCTATATAAATTTACATATCAGGAATACACACATTCATTGTTCATGCTTTCATTAAAGTACAACTAAAGTGTAGCACCCTGTAGTTTAGGCAGGGTAGTCATCCTGGTTGATTGATAGAGATCTATTGATTTCTCCCTAATTTTGGCATTGTTGCACTTTTCTCTTCTACCACTAGGTGGCCGGGTACTTGGTGGTACTAGATATGAGAAGGGCAACCCAAGTTCAGGTTTTGGGTATGTGGGATATCTCAGCCAATGGGCAGGGGTTTTCTTGGATCCCTTGGCCTGCTGGGAGAACCCATATATTCGGGTGGAGTCAGGTGACCTATGTTCGGTGCCACCTGGACGGCTGTCTGGGTGGACGTGTGTTGTATTACCCGGGCTGCTAGGCCGGAGATTGGGCCTATCCAGGGAAAATCTTGCTGCTAGGCTGTCTGAGGGCCTATCCAGAAGCAGGAGAGCAGTGCAGGGTTGGGACTGCGGCTTGCAGTCCAACCAAAAGTGACGGTTCAGAACCTGTTGTGGTCAGAGGTAGAGGGGAAACTGTCGTCAGTAAGGGACTATCTGCCTTATTACCGGGGACCACAGTGAGTAACCGAAGCAGCATTCTCATCAACCGGAGACACTGAAGAATCGGGGAACTTCAGTGGGAATCAAGCCAGGGACCCATCCAGTGGAGGTGGCGCTTGCAGAGCAGCCTTGTGTGTCAAGCTAGGGACTGAGCAGGCCAGCGTGGGTGAAGCTTGAGAGGTATCTAAAGTGCCAAGCTAGGGAACCAGCAGAGAAGCGGGGTTGACGCTTGAGGATACCACCATTAAGATTGGAGGAGCTCTAGGGATTCCGTGGCAGTGAATCAGAGAGTCTAGTGAGAGACCAGGAGCTCAGTGTATGAAAGAACTACAAGAAGTTGTAGTGAAGCTGAAAGAACTGTTACGCTCTGTGTTAGGAACTGTTAAAGACTGTTGCCATAAGAGACAGCATTCCTGCACTTGCAGATGTGGCTTCTCGCTGAGGCCTTTCCCTGCATGGTTGTCCTCCTATTGAAGTCTCGGAGTCTGCTAATTGAGTTTGCAACTATCTAAGTGTGTCCTGGCCCTAACCCGCTTTCCCCCAAAAATACAAAAAGGACTGTTAAGAGAAATAAAACCTCCTTTACATCCAAGAATTGTCTGGCGCCCAATGACTTTTACCCACTATGCCTCACAACCCACTACATACAGAAGGATATCAGTTATCCCTGGCCTTAGAGGTTCTCATCAGACCAAAGGAGGCCAGAGACCTTGCTACAAAAAGGTAAAACTTTTTTTATTTTAGTTTTAGATCAGTGGTTCTCAACCTGGGGGTCGGGACCCCCTCGGGGGTCGAATGATGATTTGCCAGGGGTCACCAAATCCTGGGTTGTTCATGAAGCCCGCACTGCTCACCCAGCCTTTTTGCGGCCACCCAGCAGGGCTGTCCCTGGAGCCTGTGGCGGCCCAGCTGGGCTGTTCCTGGGGCCCGCGGCTGCCCACTCAGCCTCTTCGCAGCCGCCCATTCAGTTCATGGCATGGCTGGGGGGGAGAGACTAGAGGTCAGCTGACTGATGAGGAATGTGAAGTGGGAGGAGCTGGAGGAGACCCTATCTTCCGATTTTGGCATAGGTGTCACTGCTACGAGACACCACAAAGTCGGAGACACAGTAACACTATCTGTGATTATAGTTGCCATTAAAAGTCCCCACTACAGTTCTCAGATCAGCAGATGACCTTGATCAAGAGCACCTAAGTTGGCTGATCAGAACTCCCCCCAGCACTGCCACTCATCCCATTCCCACCACCATGGAGTAAGAGAAGGAATAAAAATAGAAAATACATGGAAGGGAGAGGAAAATAGGGGGAGAAACAAAGAATAAGGGAGAGAAAGAATAAGAGAAAGAACAAGAAAGTTGGCTAGAGAGAGGGATGTGGAAAAAAACAAGAAATTAGGATAGAGAGAGAAAAAAGGGAAGGAAAGGAGAACAAAGAGAAAGAGTGGTACCATAAAGGGTTTTAATACTGTACAAGTGGAAGAGACTCAGGGAGTGCTAAATGTCCGTGGGTTAGGGGCGCAAATTACTTGTCTTGCCTTGGGTGCTGACAACCCACGCTACGAAAATAATTTTACTGTTGGGGTCCCCACAACTTGGGAAATTTTATCGGGGTCACGGCACTAGTAAGGTTGAGAACCACTGCTTTAGATGGAGTGGAGAGGAATTAGATAACTTGTTAGTTTTTATTGCTATCTGTGCCCCCGTTAGGCTTCATGTACACTGCTGCTGGTAAACGGACCGTTTAGGAGCAGTTGGGCGTTTTTTTCAGCTGCCCCTGAACTCTCCTCTATTTTATCTTATTTTCTAGGCACATGAGTTTAGAAGCATTTTTTGGAAGGCAAAAAAAGCGTTCAGGACGGATGTTCAAAGGCATTTGAAACGCCAAATGGCTGTAACAGCTTGTAAACGCGGTAACTCGCGTTTAGCTGCGTTTCGCTTACGGGAGTTTTTAATGGCGATACATTCTTGACTATTTGAAAAAAAAACGCTTCTAAACGCAAACGTGGCTAAACACGGCATGTAAACACGGCAAAATTAATGTTTTTAAACGTCGGTTGCTATCTGTCAAGTTGAATAGTTCAGGAGAGGTTTTAAAATGTCCCGTGTACATTAAGCCTTTGGGTGATTCAACCTCTCTATTTGTCCTGTTTACCATTACCATTGACAGTGTAAGTAAAAGAAAATCCCAAATTTTTGGTTGTCCCCAGAAAGGTAATAGAAGGGGAATCTTCCAATAGGGACACTAGTTCTGGTGACCTGGGGGTCCCCAAGGGATTCCCTAAAAAGAGAAGTATAGCCAAAGCTATTTTGGCTGTACTTCTCTCATGGATCACAGGAGTGCAGTTTGTGACTCATTTTCAGCCATCAGCTGACTTCACAGAGTCAATCCAGGCTCGGGAAAGATTCAGAATTTATAGTCAGGATTCACCCAGAAACCGGCAGCTGACTCAGCCTCCCAGAGATCCGCTGAGAGCCTGATCCAGATGCTCCCACTCCCTCCACAGCCCAGCGCTCCAGTGAGCGTGGGGGGGGGAGGCAGAATAGAGAGCCGGGGACTGACAGTTACGGGCTGTCTGCTTAGAGCAGAGGGGAGAACTTTTTTTTCTGGATTCCCATACTTCTCTTTTAATGTGTAGAAATTTCCTCTCACTTCCTGTTTGGCTATAGGACAGGGAGTGAAGTAAGATCTCCGCAATGGGACATAGATGGAGAAAAAAAAATATCTGACAGGTGCAGGTGTTAGAACCCTCCCTTGTTCTATCCAAAATGAAAAAAAAAAGGTTTTGTCTATAGTTCTACTTTAATATCCTAATATCCTTAAACAGTTATATATATATATTTTTTTTATACTGTTACCATAACACCAAGGAATTTGGTTTAGTACTCTCAGTGCACAAGAGCACAATACTCTCAGTTGTACAAACTTCAGTTCTAGGTTATTACTATAATAGGGTCTATTGCTTGTAATGTAGTAGCTAAAAGTCTGTATAGTAGTTTTACAGCCTAAACTGCATGTGATTGGATTTTGTTAACCAAAAATAATAGAATAAAAAAAGTCTGGGAACGAAGGGAAAGAGAGGGGTCTTAATCAATGCTGTTAAGCATAATATTTTGGTTGTCAAAACCATAAAGTTTGGGATCATACACTTATAAAGTTGGGGAGGAATTGGGAAGGTAGGGTAATTATTAAACAGTGGGCTTGCTATATCAGAAATATGCAAGCTGACCATGGCTATTAGAGGAAGGGAGAGATTCTATCATAGAAAACACTCAAAGGTTATGCGCTTGAATTTTGTGCATTGGTCAAAGGTGATTGTGGAGATTTTAAGTGTCTTTCAGTCTGCTAGTGTATCTATATTGCACATATAGCAACAAAAAAAAAAATATCATATTGATTTTTCTGAGTGAAGCACCACGGTGACATTGTAAATCCAGTCATCAAGGGTTGGTGAATAAGGCTTCTTTCCATAAGGTTGGAATGAGACTTTTGGCAGCATTAAAGAGGTGTGCTATTATACTTTTTTATGGATTTTAATAGACCAGGATAAGGTAAGCTACACAGTAGAATTATGTTAGTGGATTTTTTTAATGAAGACAAGCTGAACAGCCCATGTACACTCTATAATGGCTGCTGTAAATGAATGCGCCACATATAGTATGTTTTATGCTTTGATCACAATAGTGAAATGTTATTATTGATTGAATTCAAAATTATCCTATCTTTCCCTGTATGTTATACTGTTTTATAAGTCCCATACATAGTATACATTGATACATTCATAGTTACATAGTTGGTAAGATTGGAGAAAGATACCAGTCCATCCAGCTAAATCTGTGTGTATATGTGTGTTTGCTTATGTCACTACCATTTCCCTTATCCTTGTAAACTGCGTTTGCTAAGGTGCTCATCTAAAAGTTTTTGAAATTATCAAACACTGCCTGTTGACACCACCAACTGTGAAAAGAAAAGGAGTTCAACATCCTTAACGCTCTAGCAGTAAAGAACCCCTTATGCAGTAAAGGCTAAGTTCACCTTTTTTTTTTCTAAATTCCAGCTCCCCTATGTACCAATATAGCATTAATGTACTTATTTTGCAAAAATAAAATGGCTTTCCATTAATGCTACACAGGCTTGCCTCACTCTCTTCATAGCTATTTAAAAAATCCTGCTGGATTACTTCTGCCTTACACAGGAAGGAGTTGACCAGCTGAAGGTGAATGATGCAGGGTGTGTGCTAATGAGATCAGCTGGTTAACTGCTTCTCGTGTCATGACTTAACCACTTGACCACTGGGCACTTAAAGCGGTTGTATACCCGCTGTCATTTTTTTTTTTTTTTTTACACCTGCAAGGGAAAAGGCATAATGAGCTAGTATGCACCGCATACTAGCTCATTATGAGATACTTACCTTAGAACGAGGCGCCGGCATCTCATCTGGTCCACGCCGAGGGAGCCGACATCTCCCCTCGGCGTGTCTTCCGGGTATCGCGGCTCCGGCGCTGTGAGTGGCCGGAGCCGCGATGTTGTCACTCCCGCGCATGCGCGCGGGAGACTTCTGCCCGGCAAGCTCCGGAGTTTGCCGGGCTGTCAGCCGAGAGTCCCCTGTGCGCATGCGCCGCTGCAGTTAGCGGCTCATTGCGAGGGGAATATCTCCTAAACCTTACAGGTTTAGGAAATATTTTTTTTACCTACAGGTAAGCCTTATTATAGGCTTACCTGTAGGTAAAAGTTACAAATATGGGTATACAACCGCTTTAAACCCCCTTCCTAACCAGACCAATTTTCAGCTTTTGGTGCTCTCACATTTTGAATGACAATTACTCAGTCATGCAACACTGCACCCATATGAAATTTTTGTCCTTTTTTTCATACAAATAGAGCTTTCTTTTGGTGGTATTTAATCACCGTTGGATTTTTTATTTTTTGCGCTATAAATCAAAAAAGACTGAAAATTTGGTAAAAAAAAAAAAATCTTTGTTTCTGTTAAAATTTATTGCAGAGGACTGACAGAGTATTGGCGAGTATTGGCAGAGCAGGTATTGCAGAGTATTGCAGGGTATTGCACAATATTGCACAGTATTGGCAGAGTATTGCACAGTATTGGCAGAGTATTGCACATTATTGCAGAGTATGGGCACAGAGCAGCGCTGTGGGCACTACAGATCCAGCCCACAGTGCTGCTATTAACGACCTCTCCCCCTCTCCCCCCGCACTGTACAGATCGGTACAGAGAGGGAAGGGAGGAACCGGCATCATGACATGACGCCTGTTTGTTTACAAGTGATCGCTCCGTCATTTGATGGAGCGATCACGTGGTAAACGGCCGCTACAAGCGGCCATTTACCGAGATCCATGATGCGACGGGTCTTCCGAACCCGGCGGTCACGGATGTTTGCAGGAGCGCGCCCCAGGTGGGCGCGCGAGAGCAACATTCTGGGAGGAGGTCCCACGGACGCCCACCCAGAATAAGCCGACCGCACTGTAGCCGTCTTTCGGCTATGGCCCGGTCGGCAAGTGGTTAAAGTCTGTCCAGGAAGTAAGGCAGAAGTAATCAAGCAGTGTTTTTAAACAGCTATGAAGAGAGTGAGGTAAGCCTGTGTAGAATTACTGGAAAAGTTTGATATTTTTGCAAAGTACATTAATGCCTTATTGGTACATAGGGGAGCCAGAATTTATAGAAAAAAAAATGAACAAAGGTGAACTTAGCATGAACTGCTTTTTCTTATTGAGTGGCCACTTGTCTGCTTAAGCAACCTGAGACTGAATAGTTTTCTCCCTAAGGTTGATTTTGCAAATAACTGCCTGTTTTGATTTGCTGTAAGTTGGATGTTGGCCTGAGTATATAGATCAGGAGTCTCAAACTGGCGGCCCTCCAGCTGTTGTGAAACTACAAGTCCCATGAGGCATTGCAAGGCTGACAGTTACAAGCATGACTCCCACAGGCAGAGGCATGATGGGACTTGTAGTTCCGCAACAGCTGGAGGGCCACCAGTTTGAGACCCCTGATATAGATAGTGGCAGTGTGTTCTGTGTTGCCTTACAGGGCTCCAAGTTCTGTGTTGTCTTACAGATGTAGTAATATGGACTACAATTGCAACGAAGTTATTCCCTGCCCTATCTGTATATTATAGTATCCCTCTAGTGCCCGGTGTTACTAAACTGACATCATATTTGTGAGCCCAACCATTGTGAATGTGATTGTGGGATTAGTAGTTCCACCAGATGGCTATTCCCCTGAATGGCTATACGCCCGGACCACATATCCCAGGGATCTTTGCTACCATCAGGGAAATTGCTGGGAAGGTCTATAAAAGAAACCAGAGACCCGCCCCAGTCTCTCTTCTTCCCGGGCCTCGTGTGTGATGGATCTCTCCATGCAGGGAGAGTGAGATCGCAGCCTACCACGTGGGTGTACAACATTCCTGCCCGACTGAGAAGGGGTTCAGCGCTGCCTGCTGTTTATCGGACATCTGACCAGCATCAACTTGACCATACAGCAACCCACGCTTTGTGTTCCAGATTCGGGTGATCATCACAAGCGGGTCGCAGTCAGGACGTCTATTCAGGAGTCGCTGTCTGGAAGGCGCTTGATTGGCCTGGTCGTTGGTGAGAGGGCAATTGCCCACCTTTGCAAGTCTTTCCTTGGTTGTTCTACTGGGACACTGTACAGACAGCTTTACTTTAGGAACACTTCACTGCACTTCTATTCAAACACTGCACATAGGCATCTTTAGCTGCAGTAAGCACAAGATATACTACCACTCTGTTACTACACCTTATTGGATACAGTTAATAAGCTCCGACTGCCGGCGAAGACTATCAGATCTGCAACGGGGACATTCTGTCATTGCTACTTAAAGGGCCCTTATACCATCCTTGTTCAGCTTCATCTCTCATTAGGAAAAAGGTTGAACAGGCCGGCCTGGGCTTTTCTTTCTAGAAGTATTGTCAGAATTTATGCTTAAGTTTGCTTATCCTTTCAGGTTATGTTCATGTGATATTCCACTGTACATATGTATATATAGTATCCTGTTGTTGCCAACTGTCTTGACTGTTTTACTGGGGGAATCATTCTACTGAGCTGGTGCTGTTATCCAAAGCTCAGTTGAACTATTACTCCTCTTGTACAACTATATCTTATCTGAAGCATTTCAATAAACGTTAACAGAATATAAACATATTGAGTGCTGTCTTATTACTCAAAGGTGTTGCAAGGATGTCTGAACCCAGAGAGTGTCAGGTGGGTTGGAATGTTCACAGGGTCATGGCGATGCAGATGAGCAGGTAAATCCAAGCAGTCCCCAAGAGGGCCGTGCTACACAAGGCTCAAAGTTCTGTGTTGTCTTACAGGGCCCCAAGTGCAATCCACCTCAAGAAAGACTGGAAAATCCAGAGTGTCTCTTCCCTTTAAGTCTACTTACTGCATATGCAACTGCAGATGTCTGACTGATAACTGGACAGGTGTGTGAGGATTGATTACATCTCTGCAGATTGATACAAAAAATAGTGGGTTACAACAGGCCCTAATTTTTATCCTTAAGTCCTGTACACAGAAGCCAAATCTTGGCCATTGGCCCAAGTGTACAGGAGCCGGTCCAACAGCAGCCGGCTGAATGTCCGACTTCTGTTGAAGGGGTATGACCGAAAAAGTTCTACCGATCGGCATCCGATTAGCGCTCTCAGCCAACAGCTACGAATGCTGACAGGTGTGTTCTGGCAGGAGGTCTGCCCCATGTCAGAACACAATAGCTCAGCGGGGAAGATCACTGTACTAACATCATATTATTAGTACAGGATCTCCTCCTTCAGCTCTTCAGTTTTTTTTGTTCAGCCGTTTTCGTTCAGCCTGCTGGGTTGAATGAAAAAAAACTGCTAGTGTGTCTCAGGCTTTAGAGTGAAATGAGATTTGCTCATATACCGCCGAAAGCTTGTCCTGAAAGTGTAACTGTTAGTGCAAAAAAGAAAATTGTCAGAGTGTAGTCAACTGTGTTGTTGCAAGTGTACTAATATGGCTACAATCATCTTAATGTGGCTTAAAAGCAAGAAGGTTTTTCTTTAACCTTAAGGCTCGGTTCACATACAGTATGTCCGGCTGTGGTTTCAGTGCAAATTTTTAAAAGGAGTCAGGTGCGGTTTCGTTCACCAGATCAGGTGTGATTCAAGAGCGAATTTTTACTTGAAATTGCACCTGATTTGAACAGAAAAACGTACAGGGCTCTTTTTAAAAATGGACTTCGGCCAGCCCCTATATTACCAAAAGTATTGGGACGCCTGCCTTTTTTTTTTTTTTTTTTGAAAAAGAACATGTTTATTGTTGACAAAAAACATCATACAAATAATAAAAGCATGTCATGTCATCAGCATCAGTGGTTATGAGCATTACAGATATTCTGGCTTGCTTTTCCATCATTGTTTGTTGGTGCTCAGTTTGAAGCTGTGGAGCTTGGTGTAAGTGGAGCTGGTTTAAGTGGGAGTTATAAACAAGTGTTAGAGTATACAAGTCTTGCTGTCTGTTGGTGTTTGCTGTCTGCTGGTGTGTGTATTGCTGCTGTCTGTTGGTGTGTGTATTGCTGCTGTCTGTTGGTGTGTGTATTGCTGCTGTCTGTTGGTGTGTGTATTGCTGCTGTCTGTTGGTGTTTGCTGGGTTGCATTTTGGGGACTTTTCCTTTTAGTTTTTATCTTGCCTTTTGCTGTCACTTTTTAAATAGCTTTTTTTTTTGTTTCATCAGTCTATCAATTAAGGGTGTGGTTAATTGCTCCCAGGCGCCTATTTAACTTGTTGTAGGACTCAGTTGAGCGTGCTCAGTTTGAAGCGGTGGAGCTTGGTGTAAGTGGGAGTTATAAACAAGAGTTTAAAACAGGAGGTTATAATAGGGGTCATAGTACCTGTGTAGTGTGAGTATCTGAGTGTTGTCTGAGTAGTGTGTGTGGATCGTTAGTACTTGTATTGTGTACCTGTGTATTGTCTTGAGTATTAGTGCCAGGAAGCTAGTTGTTAGGTAATTTGGACAGGGTAAAATCCCCAAATCCTCACTAAATTTAATAGGTACGATGCCCGGCGGGTGTGGAGAGGCGACTCTTTGTACATCTTGCCGCATGTATGCGTTCCTTGATCATCCGATCGAGGGCGAATACTGCTGTGCAAAATGTAAGCACATTGTTTCCCTGGAAGCCCAGGTTCTGAATCTGGGGAAGCAACTGTCAGCACTGAGAAGTCCCTCCATACTAAAGGTGAGCCAGGAACGTACACGGCAGGTGCCGGCAGGGGCCAGCACAGAGGTGGAGACAAAGAGGTGCAGGCACTAGCAAAGAGTAGATGGGTGACAGTCAGGAGGGGTAGAGGGGGAAGTGCCAGGGAGGCCGATCCAGGACTGGAGCATCCCAATAAGTACGCTCCATTGAGTGACATTGGTGTAACCAGTCAGGGACCAGCACTGCTGGAGTTGAGGGACTCTCCTAGCTGCCAGGGGAAGAACTCCTCCAGTGAGAGTGGGGGGGCAGCAAAGGGAAAGGAAAGACAGATTCTGGTGGTAGGGGACTCAATTCTTAGAAGGACAGAGAGGGCAATCTGTAACCAAGACCTGAAGCGCCGAACAGTATGTTGTCTACCGGGCGCTCGGGTTCGGCACATCACGGATCTTGTGGACAGATTACTGGGAGGGACTGGGGAAGACCCGGCTGTCATGGTGCACGTTGGCACCAATGACAAAGTCAGAGGCAGATGGAGTGTCCTAAAGAACGATTTTAGGGACTTAGGAGCTAAATTGAGGAAAAGGACCTCCAAGGTAGTGTTCTCAGGAATACTACCGGTACATCGAGCCACACCAGAGAGGCAGAGGGAGATTAGGGAAGTAAACAAGTGGCTGAAGAGCTGGTGTAGTAAGGAGGGGTTTGGGTTCCTGGAGGACTGGGCTGACTTCTCAGTCGGTAACCGGTACTATAGAAGGGACGGACTGCACCTAAATGAGGAGGGTGCAGATCTGCTGGGAATGAAGATGGCCAAAAAGATAGAGGGGTTTTTAAACTAGGCGATGGGGGGGAGGGTCCAGAGACAGTGATAGCCAGCGCGGAAGATATTCCAGAGGGTAGTATTGGGGGCATTAGTGGTAGGTTAACCAAAGCACAAAAACACAAGGTGAGTATAGTAGCAAGTCCAAGTTGCAATCTTGAAACACCCAATACGAGGACAATATGCGACCGGTCTAAACTATGTGGCATGTTCACCAATGCCAGTAGCCCGGCGGACAAGATGGGTGAACTAGAGATACTGTTGTACAAGGAGGATTTGGATTTTGTGGGAATTTCAGAGACCTGGTTCAACAGCTCTCATGATTGGCTGGCAAACATTCAAGGGTATACCCTATACCGCAAGGATAGAGAGGGTAAAAAAGGGGGAGGGGTATGCCTATATATCAAGAATAATGTACAAGTGAATGTGAGAGATGACATCACTGAGGGGGCTAGGGAGGAGGTGGAATCTTTATGGGTAGAGCTCCAAAGGGATGAAGCTAAGGGAAAAATAATACTGGGAGTATGCTATAGGCCCCCTAACCTGAGGGAGGAAGTGGAGACGGATCTCCTATCACAAATTGGATTAGCAGCAAGGATGGGAAGTGTTATCATAATGGGGGATTTTAATTATCCAGACATAGACTGGGCGGAGGGAACCGCGCATTCATTTAAGGCTCGCCAGTTCCTTAATGTCTTGCAGGACAATTTTATGGGTCAGATGGTAGACGCACCAACTAGAAATAAAACATTACTAGATCTACTGATTACCAACAATACAGACCTGATAACAGATGTGGAAATACGGGGCAATTTAGGTAACAGCGATCACAGGTCAATTAGTTTCAGTATAAATCACACAAATAGGAGACATGAAGGGAACACAAAGACACTGAATTTCAAAAGAGCCAACTTCCCTAAACTACAAACCTTGCTAAAAGGCATAAATTGGGATAAAATATTAGGAACAAAGAATACAGAGGAGAGATGGGTTTGCTTTAAGAGCATATTAAATAAGGGCATTAGCCAATGTATCCCATTGGGTAATAAATTTAAAAGAGCGAACAAACATCCTGGATGGCTTAACTCCAATGTAAAAATGCATATAAAAGCAAAGGAGAAGGCCTTCAAAAAATACAAGGTTGAGGGATCATCCACAGCATTCAGAATTTATAAAGAATGCAATAAGAAATGTAAGGGTGCAATTAGGATGGCTAAGATAGAACATGAAACACACATAGCGGAGGAGAGCAAAAAAAATCCCAAGAAATTCTTTAAGTATGTAAACAGTAAAAAAGGGAGGACAGACCATATTGGCCCCATAAAGAATGAGGAAGGACATCTGGTTACAAAGGATGGGGAGATGGCAGAGGTATTGAATTTATTCTTCTCCTCAGTCTTCACGAGTGAATCGGGGGGCTTCAGTAACCAAAACTGCAGTGTTTATCCTCATGACACAACACAGGAAGCACCTACATGGTTAACAGAGGACGGAATTAAAATTAGACTTGAGAAACTTAACATTAATAAATCACCGGGACCAGATGGCTTGCATCCGAGGGTACTTAGGGAACTCAGTCAGGTGATTGCCAGACCGTTGTTCCTAATTTTTACAGACAGTCTATTGACTGGAATGGTACCAGCTGATTGGAGAAAAGCCAATGTAGCACCAATATTTAAAAAGGGCCCAAAAAACATCCCTGGGAATTACAGACCAGTTAGCCTAACATCAATAGTATGTAAACTCTTGGAGGGGATGATAAGGGACTATATACAAGATTTTAGTAATAAGAATGATATCATTAGCAGTAATCAGCATGGATTCATGAAGAATCGTTCTTGCCAAACCAATCTATTAACCTTCTATGAGGAGGTGAGTTGCCATCTAGATAAAGGAAGGCCCGTAGACGTGGTGTATCTGGATTTTGCAAAAGCATTTGACACAGTTCCCCATAAACGTTTACTTTACAAAATAAGGTGCGTTGGCATGGACCATAGGGTGAGTACATGGATTGAAAACTGGCTACAAGGGCGTGTTCAGAGGGTGGTGATAAATGGGGAGTACTCAGAATGGTCAGGGGTGGGTAGTGGGGTCCCCCAGGGTTCTGTGCTGGGACCAATCCTATTTAATTTGTTCATAAATGACCTGGAGGATGGGATAAACAGTTCCATCTCTGTATTTGCAAACGATACTAAGCTAAGCAGGGCAATAACTTCTCCGCAGGATGTGGAAATCTTGCAAAAAGACCTGAACAAATTAATGGGGTGGGCGACTACATGGCAAATGAGGTTCAATGTAGAAAAATGTAAAATAATGCATTTGGGTGTCAAAAATATGAATGCAATCTATACACTGGGGGGAGAACCTCTGGGGGAATCTAGGATGGAAAAGGACTTGGGGGTCCTAGTGGATGATAGGCTCAGCAACGGCATGCAATGCCAAGCTGCTGCTAATAAAGCAAACAGAATATTGGCATGCATTAAAAGGGGGATCAACTGCAGAGATAAAACGATAATTCTCCCGCTCTACAAGACTCTGGTCCGCCCGCACCTGGAGTATGCTGTCCAGTTCTGGGCACCAGTCCTCAGGAGGGACGTACTGGAAATGGAGCGAGTACAAAGAAGGGCAACAAAGCTAATAAAGGGTCTGGAGGATCTTAGTTATGAGGAAAGGTTGCGAGCACTGAACTTATTCTCTCTGGAGAAGAGACGCTTGAGAGGGGATATGATTTCAATTTACAAATACTGTACTGGTGACCCCACAATAGGGATAAAACTTTTTCGCAGAAGAGAGTTTAATAAGACTCGTGGCCACTCATTACAATTAGAAGAAAAGAGGTTTAACCTTAAACTACGTAGAGGGTTCTTTACTGTAAGAGCGGCAAGGATGTGGAATTCCCTTCCACAGGCGGTGGTCTTAGCGGGGAGCATTGATAGCTTCAAGAAACTATTAGATAATCACCTGAATGACCGCAATATACAGGGATATGTAATGTAATACTGACACATAATCACACACATAGGTTGGACTTGATGGACTTGTGTCTTTTTTCAACCTCACCTACTATGTAACTATGTAACTATGTTTACATCGGGTTAAGGAGGTATTGGTACGTGCATATTTTGGACATTATAACTTGGTTAGCCATTTACATTGTAGTGTTCATATTAAATTAGGCATTTCCCCATAATACCTAGCTAGGATAAGGAAAGTCGTAGCCTCTATATTCTTGCAGGTATACCTTAGTGATTATGTAGTACAGGTATTATCGTTGGTTAGCCATGCGCTCCATATTTTATGGTACTTTTTGGGACAACCCCTATGTATGTAGAGTACTTTTTTATATGGCAGGGAAGCGTTCACCTCTCTTAACCAGTCCTGGATAGAAGGAGAAGTGGTTCTCAACCAGTGTTTGGCAATTAGTTTCCTAGCACTAAAGAGTGTTTCACTGAGAAGTGTATCTAGAGGCCTGGACAAGGTGTCTGGGAATAGGCCCAGTAAGCACGGTCTGGGGTCGAGTTGTAGTGGTGAGCCCATATGGTCGTGGAGGAATTTTACAATCTGCGTCCAGTATTCACTTATTACTGGGCATGACCAGATCAAGTGAAAAAAGGAACATGGGGTGCCTAGGCACCTTGGGCAATTTAGATTCTGGCTTGAAGAGAATTTGGCTATTCTGGCAGGTGTGAGATAAGACCTATGAATAATGTACAGTTGGGTCAGGCGTTCGGGTAATTTAGGTGAGGTTTTCCGAACATTTTCCAATATATTTTCCCAATCAGTGTTGTCTATTTGGCCAAGGTCTGCCTCCCATTTGAATTTTGCTATGTTTACTATTCTGGACGTGGTGTCAGTACGTAGTGCGGTGTATAGGTTGGATATTAGTTTTTCTGGAGAGGAACCTGTGATGATGTCCACCAGTGGGAGCGTTTGTGGATTGGGAAAGCCATTTGTAAATTGCGCCTGAAGCGCGTGTTTAAGTTGCAGATAGCTAAATTGCATGGTAGAGGGAAGGTCGAACTCTTCACAGAGCGTTTGGAAGTGTCTGACCCCAAATATAGTGATAACTTGGAAGAGGAACACTATGCCCCTTGCAGCCCACCTGTTAGCCCCCTGTAGGAACAGTAGTTCCCTCATGAGGGGGTTGTGCCATAAGGGTGTGTGTGAGTGGAAAAAATCAGTGCTGGACATTTTGACCGCTTTTCCCCAGACATAACAATGCTGGTGTAGCAACGGGTGCCGTACCTTATTTGTTCGCCTCCTGCTCTCGTTTCTAAATAGGACTTGTAGTGGGGAGTGCATATCATCATTTGGTCTTTCACATACCAATGTTTGATATCTGAGTTCGTCAGTCTTGTGAATATGATAGAAATGAGAGAGCTGAGCAGCTATATAATAGGTGTGTAGATCTGGTATGGCCGCTCCGCCTGACGAGGTTGGATTTTTAAGCGTGTTCCAAGCAAGTTTGTGCCTATTAGACCCCCATATGAAAGTGTTGATGATTTGATCCATCTTTTTAAAGATTTCTAGTGGAATCAGCACTGGGGAGTTCCAAAATATATACAAAAGTTTTGGCAGGAGTATCATTTTAAATAAATTGATTCTCCCCATTACTCCCAGAGGGAGCCTGGCCCAGGATTGAGTGCGAGATTTTAGGAGGGGGAAGAGTGGTTCGATGTTGTTTGCTATGAATTCACTGAGATCTCTTGTAATAGTCACGCCTAGATATTTAATTGAGGCCACTCTTTGTAGTGGCAGGGAGGCCGCATGGTGAGGGGGGGGTGATTGGTCAAGGGGGAGAATCTGTGATTTGGACCAGTTCATAGTCAGCCCCGAATGCTTCCCGAACGCCCCGATAATATCAAGGACTTTTCGGAGAGAAGGGCCAGTGTCCTCTAGATATAGGAGCATATTGTCGGCGTATAAACTCAGTTTTTCTGTTAGGGGTCCCTTGGTCAGTCCTCGTACATTTGGGTTTAATCTGAGTGAAATGGCCAGGGGTTCCACAGCCAGGGCGTAGAGTAGCGGGGACAGCGGGCATCCCTGTCTGGTTCCGCGTCCCAGGGGGAAAGGGTCGGATGTGTGCCCATTAACTACCACTCTAGCCAAGGGGGAGTAGTATAGTAATTTTACCCATTTGATAAACTTGGGCCCAAATCCGAACCCCTTAAGGCATTCCCACAGGTACCCCCATTCCACCGAATCAAAAGCTTTTGCGGCGTCTAGCGCCACCACCGCCCTGTCTCCTACATTCTCATGATCAGCTTGAATGTTCATGTATAAGCGTCGTAAGTTCATGGCTGTATTCATGCCAGGCATGAACCCCGTTTGATCCGAATTTATTAAGGAGAGAATACTTTGGTTAAGACGAATGGACAAAATTTTGGCTAGTATTTTAATGTCTGCTTGGAGGAGCGAGATTGGGCGGTAGGATTCTAGGTGGTGGGGGTCCTTGCCTGGTTTGGGAATCACTATGATCACTGCTTGGCGAAGGGATTCAGGTAGGGTCCCGGTTTCAAATATATGGTTAAACAGCAGTAATAGCTCGGGGATAAGAATTTCCGAGTAGGCTGCGTAGAAGTCGAGTGGCAGACCATCGCCTCCCGGGGCTTTTGCTGGTGCCAGGGATGCTATGGCGAGTGCTATTTCATCCAAGTTAAGGGGGGCTTCTAGCTCAGTGACCTGAGATTCTGACAATTGGGGAAAGGGGATGTCTTTAAGAAAGGTCTGGGTCTCTTGTGTAGTGACTTGCACTTTCGAGGAGTATAGATCCATAAAATATGTTTGAAAGGCTTTTGCCACTGATGGAGGGTCTGAGTAGGTGACAGAGTTTGGCCCAAGGAGTGTAACCACCACTGGTGGACTCATATCCTGACGCGCAAGGTATGCTAATAATTTGCCCGCTCGTTCACCTTGTTCAAAAATCCGTTGCTTCACAAAAAAAAGTTTTTGTTTAGCTTTTTCAAAGTGTAGCTGGTCTACAAGGCGGGTTTGGAGCTTGAGTGCAGACGCCCTTTCCTGTGAGGGATCATTTTGGAACTCCCCAGTGATCAAGTCCAATTTATCAGAGGCCTGGCACAAGATAGCTTTGGAGGAGGTTTTGGCTCTATTTATCCGGGAAGACAATATAGTGCGTGCATGGAGTTTAAATGCTTCCCATACCATACCCACAGGGGCTGTGTTCCTGTTAGTATTAAAGTAATATTTCCATTTACTGTGAATGTCCTCTTGGTCCTTTAGTGTAGCTAGCCAAAAGGGGTGTAGGCGCCAAGTACGGGGGCCACTATTTGGGGCCAGTTTTAACGTGGCCCAGCATGGGGCGTGATCTGAAAGGGATCTAGTGTGGTATCCTGAGTCAGTCAGTAGGGGAATTAGGGGGTCTGATATTAGGATAAGATCGATCCGGGACATGGTAGAATGTGTCGCCGAGAAGCAGGAGTATATCGTGGTATTGGGATATTTGTATCTCCAAGTGTCAGTTAGTGAAAATTCCGTTAGTGTGCGCCCAAATCTAGTGGTGTCCGGGGGGTGGGGATTTGAGTGTGTTTGTAGTCTATCTTTGCGGGGGTTGAGTACCATATTGAAGTCCCCTAACCAGATGCTTTGGATGTTGGGGTGTAGTGTCATGTATAATAATCCCTCTGTGATTAAGGTGGAGCTGTATGGGGGGGGAATATAAAATGCCATCAGTAAGTACTGTATTCCATTAAGTGTGCAGTGTAAGAATATGTACCTGCCTTGTGGGTCTGTACGAACCGAAATTATTGCAAATGGGGTGGTTTTTGCTATAAGAATTGAAATTCCCCGGGAGTGCGGAGTGTGGGTGGAGTGGAACGCCCAGCCAATCCAGGGGCGCTTCAACGCTCGTTGAAGTTGTCCTGTGGCATGTGTTTCTGCGAGGACTATAATGTCCGCTCTGTATGATTTAAGTATATTAAATATCGCCGTGCGTTTGATTTTGTCCCGGAGCCCCCGGACGTTCCAGGAGAGAAATTTTACATTAGCCATAGTACTCTGTTGGCAGATATTGGAGGGATGAACATGAAATGTTATGGGGGCGTGCACCCCAACACACTCCGCACTCCGGTAGACACACCACCATCCCTCTCCTTGCAGGGAAACGACTGTGCATTAACATTCTGAGACATGAAATAACACTAAACATGTTTCTTAAATTAACATTGCCCTTTACCCCACTCCCTACCCTCAGCCTCCCAAACATGGCTGGGGTATACAACCCAAAACTAGTGCAATGGCAAAAAATTGAGCGCATATAGCTATCAAGGATCAAAAAGAAAAAAAGAAAAGGAGGTATTGCACTTTTGAACGTACCCCCACCAGCAGGAGCCTATTTGGCAACGCCGGTGGCAGTATAACCAGCAACCTTTGGGTGCGAACAAATTCTGGATAGAAATCCAGCAATGGAGAACGTGTAACCTCTGCGGCCCACTACCGTGGGTGTGTTGCATTAACCTGAGCCTATGCTCCGCTGTGGCATCAGAGCTTGAGGTATTGTCACCAAAAAGGAAAAGCAAAAGAGATAAGAAAAAAAAAATAAAAATAAAAAAAAAAATAAAAGGAAAAAATGAGGATAGGTGTCCAGGGTTATGGAGTGGTCTTGAAGTACCCCCCGTGTCTGGGTGTGATGATTTAGCAACGGGGAGAGACGAGCAGTTCCATGTTCCAGACTGTGTGTTGTCACCAATTACAGCGTGTCCACTGCGGAAACTATCTATTGAGGTTAATTTAACAGCTCTGAATTCGGGCTAATGGACGTTCTGAAAATTGGGAAGACATGGTGGCGGAAGTCTCATCAGAACTACTTTGGGCCAGGGAACCAGGTAGCGTGTAGATGTTGGGCTTGAGTCATTGTAGGGTCATAGTATTCCTGATCAGCAATAGAAGAAGGCACTTACTTCAGGGTTAGGGCGATAGTGCTGTTATGCTGGGCGATTTCTTGCAGCATCATGTTGATCTATCCAATCCGAGGCCATAGCAGGATCCTCAAAAAAGTGCACTCGATCTTCTCCAACCACGTGGAGACGAGCTGGGAACAGCATTGCATATTTAATGTGATGTGCACGTAGGCGGCGTTTGACCTCTGTGAAACGTGCTCGCTGCCTCTGCACCTCAGCAGAGAAATCCGGGAACGCTGATATGAATCCAGATTGAAAGGGAATGTTGCCCTTGAGCCTGGCCATTCGCAGTACAGCGTCGCGATCTTTAAAGTTCAGTAGTTTTGCAATAAAGGTGCGGGGTGGTGCTCCTTCAGGTGGACGGCGTGCCGGCATGCGATGGGCGCGCTCCACCACAAAAGTAGTAGAGAAGGTATCTCTGCCGTATGCGTTTATCAGGATTTTCTCAAGGAAGGTGGCAGGGTCTGTACCTTCCGCGCCCTCAGGCAGGCCGATAAATCGCAGATTGGACCTGCGAGACCGGTTCTCAAGGTCATCATGCTTCTGTGCGAGTTGCTGCATCTGTCTCTGCAGGTCTTCATAAGAATGCTGTAAAGGATGTAAAATGTCCTCCGCCCGCCCTATCCTGGTCTCAGCTTCAGTGACCCTCTCCCTCAGTTTAGTCATGTCCTGTCTAATAAGGGATATGTCCACCTTAACTTCCTCAATTTTAGACGTTAGGGTAGTCTGGCATAATGAGATAGCTTCCAGTACCTTAGCCGTTCCGTCTGCTGTTGGATCTGAGGAGGGTGCCGCGTGTGTTGCTGGCGCGGCGCCATCTTGCTCCTCTGTGTCCCGCTCCGTCCTTCGGTATCTGTCCAGGGAAGAGGAGCCAGCGGTGTTTCTCTTTGGAGGGGACATGATCCGGAATGTCTGCGCCGCCGATATACCGAGTTTTGGGTGGGTTTCAGGCCGGTTTTAGGTGCAGGATGAGGGTAGAAGGATCGCCACGAGCGGAGCTCCGGTCACACACGTCCTCTCACATTGCTGTCCAGGCCACGCCCCCGGGACGCCTGCCTTTACATGAACTTTAATGGCATCCCAGTCTTACTGCAGAGGGTTCAATATTGAGTTGGCCCACCCTTTGCACTCTTCTAGGAAGGCTTTCCACAAGGTTTAGGAGTGTGTCTATGGGAATGTTTGACCATACTTCCAGAAATATTTGTGAGGTCAGGCACTGATGTGGACTGGGATGCCATTAAAGTTCATTTGCGTTTAAAGACACGTGTCCCAAAACTTTTGGTAATATAGTGTATGTGAACCGGCTCCATAGTAAGCCAGTTCTTTTCACATGTCATGTGAATCTGAAGCAGTTCAAAACGAAACCAATTCGTATTTATGTTAACCAAGCCTAAAAAAACCTTCTGTGTTTGTGGACATCCTGTAAAGCTATTGGTAGACATGAGATGATTGTTATCTGATAAAAGGTGCAGGGCAATCTTAATAGCATCATGGTCCCTTGGGCAAAGTAATGCACTGGGGCCCCCACAAGCCTGTACTACTGCCCACCAAACGCAACCCATATAAATAAAAGGGTCTGCGCTGCAAATTCCCCATAACCGGGGGTGATGAAGCATTTAGAGCAGGGGTAGGCAACCTTTGAGAGGTGAAGATCTACCTGAAAATTATAATAAAACTATTGTCATTGTAAAAAATTAAACTTAGCCTACCTTAAAAGTTGACTACAGTGAGCAACTAGTTTCAGGCCTAATTGCAGGGCAGTGTATAGAGGACAGTAAAAGGTAGGATGGTGTATAGAGGTCAGAAATAGGTAAGCCAGTGTATAGAGGTCAGTAATAGGTAGGGCAGTGTGTAGAGGTCAGTAACAGGTAGGGCAGTGTGTAGAGGTCAGTAATAGGTAGGGCAGTGTGTAGAGGTCAGTAACAGGTAGGGCAGTGTGTAGAGGTCAGTAATAGGTAGGGTAGTGTATAGAGGTCAGTAATAGATAGGATGGTGTATAGAGGTCAGTAATAGGTAGGGCGGTGTGTAAAGGTAACTAATATGTAGGGTGGTGTATAGAGGTCAGTAATAGGTAGGGTGGTGTTTAGATGTCAGTAATAGGTAGGGCAGTGTATAGAGGTCAGTAAAAGGTAGGGCAGTGTAAAGAGGCCAGTAGTAGGTAGGGCAGAATACAGGAATCAGCAGTTTGTAGGACAGGATTATAGGGGTCAAAAGAGCAGTGGACGGTGTCAGTAGGGCAGTGGACGGTGTCAGTAGGGCAGTGGACAGTGCCATTCAGTAGGGCAGTGGATGGTGTCAGTTAGTAGGACAGAGTATGGTGGCAGTTAGTAAGGCTGTGAATGGTGTCAGTTAGTAAGGCTGTGGATGGTGACAGTTAGTAGGGCTGTGGATGGTTTCAGTAAGTAGGGCTGTGAATAGTGACAGTTAGTAAGGCTGTGGATGGTGCCAGTTAGTAAGGCTGTGGATGTGTCAGTTAGTAAGGCTGTGGATGGTGACAGTTAGTAGGGCTGTGGACGGTGACAGTAGGGCTGTGGATGGTGTCAGTAAGGCTGTGGATGGTGTCAGTTAGTACGGCTGTGGATGGTGTCAGTTAGTATGGCTGTGGATGGTGTCAGTTAGTAAGGCTGTGGATGGTGTCAGTTAGTAAGGCTGTGGATGGTGACAGTTAGTAGAGCTGTGGATGGTGTCAGTAAGTAGGGCTGTGAATAGTGACAGTTAGTAAGGCTGTGGATGGTGTCGGTTAGTAAGGCTTTGGATGTGTCAGTTAGTAAGGCAGTGGATGGTGACAGTTATTAAGGCTGTGGATGGTGACAGCTAGTAAGGCTGTAGATGGTGTCAGTTAGTAAGGCTGTGGATGGTGACACTTAGTAGGGCTGTGGATGGTGACACTTAGTAGGGCTGTGGATGGTGACAGTTAGAAGGGCGGTGGATGGTGTCAATAAGTAGGGCTGTGGGTGGTGTCAGTTAGTAAGGCTGTGGATGGTGATAGTTAGTAAGGTTGTGGATGGTGACAGTTAATAAGGCTGTGGATGGTGACAGTAGGGCTTTGGATGGTGTCAGTTAGTAGGCAGAGGATGAGGTTAGTTAGTAGAGCAATGATATGTGCGTACAGGGGCTCACAGGATAGCAGAATTTTTCCTCACGTGCAGAGAAGGGAACTGCCGACGACACATGACTCTCCTTTCTCCTGGTGCTCTGATCCTGGTCAGCCCTCCTCTATCATCCATCGCATGTAATGTCACACACAAGCGCCTGGGATGGACATGATAGAAGGGCCGGCCTGTATCAGTGCAGCATACAGGGTAGTTCCTTCCATGAGCTGCTCTGCAATGTGGGAGGAGCGGTCTGGGGTCGGTAAGGCAGAATCGCCTATCTACCCATCACCTGGCCGTAATTGATGGGTAGACTGCGGTCAATGGGTTGCCGATCCTCGATTTAGACGGTTAAAATGTGGTGAGGAAGCAACATAACACCTCTTCACCACCTGTCAAATGCCTCTGAAAAGCAATCCATGTATGAATTGCTTTTCAGAGTGACAGTCTTCTTCATTTAGAGACTCAGAAGGAGGGGGCGAGTGGAGGTGGAGCTGCCGAGACAGGCATTCGGCAGAGGGGACAGCTTGGAGATGGCAAGCAGAAAGTGCTGCCAGTACCCGTTCAGTCAGCCCTGCTACTAAGACTAAAGCAGTGGCGTCACTACGGTTGGTGTCACCTGATGTGGTAAAATGGTGTCACCCCCCCCCCTATTTTTGGGCCGGAGGTCAGCCCCTAGGAACAGTAATGGATAATGGCCATCTTACCAGACCCCCCCGCCGCAACCCCATAGCGACGCTACAGCAATAAAGTAACTTGCGTGCAGTGCAGTTACCATACTACCCAACCTCTGTACTGCATCCCCTCTAGATCAGAGCCGGCCCTGATAGGGCCCCATGAGCACTTGGGGCCCCCGGGCATTGCCCAGGGGTGCCCGCTCGATAAGATGGCCCTGCCAAGGCGGTGAACACAATGTCTACCCCAACCAGCAGACCTATACAGATATTCCTGGCTGATCTCAAAAGCAACTGGGGCTAGCTATGTTGTTTTTTCCCTGATGATAGCTATAGTGTTTCCTAAGCTGATGCTGGGAATGGTCCCTAAGCTGACCATAGATGAGTAGTATTTCGAAAGAAAATTCTTAGGAAAAGAATGTTCTAAGAAAGTTTGTTTTTTTAATCATTAGTGGGTCAAATCGATGTTTTTGATGAGAAAATTTGAAAGCGCAGGAAGGAAGGGAACAGATTTCTAACAGATTTCTAACAGTGTATTTGTTTTTTGTTTTGTGAAGTCCATTCATTCCAAAATCAAATGTCAAAAACAAATGAAATCTTTCAAACGACATTTCAATGTTCTAAAAAAAGTTATGAAAATTTTCGTACAAATTTTCCTAAGACCGGCCATAGATGGTTTGAATCTCAGCTTGTTCAGCAGGGACCAAGATTCAAACCATCTATAAGAAGGCTGAATGTACCCAAGTCGATCAACTTGGGTAGAACCAGCATGTTGGATCTTTGGCATGCTATTATTGCCAGTGGCTAGCCATAGCTGCTAGCCACTGTTGGCGCAAGGTAAGACCTTATAATAGCTACAAATTCCCCTTCTCCTCTCCCACCCTCCATACTACTTTCACCCACATACACCTCTTTATCTATCCATCTATCCATCATCTATACACATACACAACATACATTTTTCTTTTTCTCTTCCTTTTTCTTTATTTCTTTATCGATTTTTTTTTCTTTTCCTTTTCCTTTTCCCCTTCTCTTTCCTTTTCCTTTTCTGCCTACCTCTTCTTCTTTCTTTCTTTCTTTCTTTTTCTGCATGCTACACCATCTTTACAAACATCAATATTATGATCACCATTACATAGGAGTCTGCTCTGCTTTCCCAGTGAGGGCGCGGAAGTCATCCCCACAGGCTCACCAGGCTCCTTCCCCATTGGACTGACTGTATCATCGGCATCATACAGGTGAAAAAACAATACATTAATATAATTTTGAGCTATAGACATTAATTGGTCTATTTTTTCCTTCGCTTCGTTCTTGGTTTCTTGACTTGGTTTCTTCGTTTCTTTCTTGGTTGGACATCAAACAAACAGAATGCAACTTTAACCATTTGCCGCCCGCCGTATAACAAAATGACGTGGGCAAAGTGGTTGCAATATCCTGACCGGGCGTCACAGGATATCAAGCCCCCAGGCGCGCGCATTGCGGCGATTGTTGTTGCGGTGTGTCAGTCTGACACACCGCAACTCTGATCTAGGTAAAGAGCCTGACAGAGACTCTTTAGCACGTGATCAGCCGTGTCCAATCACGGCTGATCACGATGTAAACAGGAAGAGCCGGTGATCGGCTTTTCCTCACTCGCGTCTGACAGACGTGAGTAGAGGAGAGCCATTTGGCTGCTCTCCTGACAGGGGGGGTCTGTGCTGATTGTTTATCAGCAAGCCCCCCCTCGGATGCCAAGACCACCAGGACGCCGCCAGGACTACCTGGGATGGCCACCACACTGGACCACCAGGTATGCCACCCTAGACCACCAGGGAAATGCCAATCAGTGCCCAGGCACCTGCCAATCAGTGCCCAGGCAGCTGCCAATCAGTGGCAAAGAAAAATGCCTGCCAGTGCCACCTGTGATGTCTATCAGTTAAATCTATCAGTGCCAGCCATCAGTGCTGCCTATCAGTGCCCAGCAGTGCCATCTATCAGTGCCACCCATAAGTACCCATCAATGCAGCCTTTCAGTGCCCATCAGTGTCGTCTATCAGTGCTCACCAGTGCCACCTATGAGTGCCCATCAGTGTCGCTTATCAGTGCCCATCAATGCCACCTCATCAGTGCCGCCTCATCAGTGAAGGAGAAAACTTACTTATTTACAAAATTTTATAACAAAAACAAAGAAAAACTTTTTTTTCCCCAAAATTTTCCGTCTTTTTTATTCGTTTAGCAAAAAATAAAAACCGCAGAGGTGATCAAATACCACCAAAAGAAAAGCTCTATTTGTGGGAAGAAAAATATAAAAATTTAGTTTGGGTACAGTGATTAATGACCGCGCAATTGTCATTTAAAAAGTGACAGCGCTGAAAGCTGAAAATTGGCCTGGGCAGGAAGGTGCGAAAGTGCCCTGTATTGAAGTGGTTGATTTGTCAGGTTTTATGCTATATTACACTGTAATGTTATTTGGGCATTTCTAAATTCTTTGCTCTTATAATGATTTAAGCATTTATTAATACCCACCTATAACCTTGTCAATATTTCATTCATAGGTCATTATAATATTTGTACCAAATTCATGCTACTTTAAGGCCCTGACGAAGCGGGGCTTCCCCGGAAAACGCATAGGCCATCTGTTTTGGTCCTTTCTGTCAGGATCAGCACGTTCTGGACCAAATATCAGTAACTGTGATTTTAACCTGTTATTAATTGTAAAATTTCCTTATTTAACCAATGATATATGGAAAATAAAGTTTAACTATTTTTACTCTGTGGTTTAATTAATTTTTTTTTTTTTAACATTTAACTTAACCTTCATTTAAACCCTACAGGGGTACATACAAAGTCCCACTTCACCCTACCTTTACTATTGATTTTTGCTAGCAATAATCACTGTGTTCTCCCAGCAGAGATGGCTAGCCCCACCCTCTGCTAGGCGAATACAATGGCTCTGCAGGAGGGATTGCCCCATCAAGGCCGACTGTGTTGATGGGGGAATCTAGATTTTATTTTCTGCAATCACTGGTGGCATGGAAGAATATCGCACCATCTATGGTCTGCCTAAGAATTTTTTTCAAAATTCTACCCATCTATGGCCAGCTTTACTCTCCCTTTCGTCTTTGGTAGCCATAAACATGCATGTTCATGTAACCCAAATGCTAGGATGCCACGTGGTCCTTTGTACACAGAAACTATGATTTCCACAGGCACACAAGCCTGACAAAGGTATCACCTTTCAGCCTATAAATAAAACAGGGCGTTGGCTGCATACCCAAATCTACTATTACTTGTCTGTTGGGACCACAACTATCATACCAAAAGGCAAAGCTCGAAACTGAATGAGGTGAGATTCAAAACGAAAATCATGTAAAGCGTAGCAGACAAACCTTTACCGTTTCACCATCCCCATTCTACAAATGTACCTAAAGACTCAGCAATGTGTATAACAATAAGCTATTTTACTGAACCTGTACGTACTTTTCAGGGATTTTTTTTTTATAAGTTTTAGCTTGGATTATGGGAAGGATATATCATTATCGTTGAATTATTTTAGTCATTTTTTTTTTATTTTAAGGCCATTGATTGCCGTGTCTCTTTTCTCACCCTCATTTTTCCAATAAATATTCTGCTCAGAAGCCCCAAATGACAACTGTTGTTGCATATTTGCATTTAAAACTGTTTTGGTTTGCTTGGACCATTTTCTTGAAGAAAACAAATTCTTGTAAATGACGTAAATGAGTATGAATTTATCTAGCAGCAGAAAATAGATTAAGAAGATGAATAGATATGATCTGTAGTTAGTTTCAGACAATATATAACTACTGCCTGAAATAAGACTAATCTAAAAAAACTGGCAGAAATATTTACAGTCAGGTAGTAGATAATAGTTATAGCTGAATTTACATATCACTAATTTCAGTATTAACTTAAGTAAAGTATTACTATATCTGGCAGATGTCATGCCCAGATGTATATTTTGCTTTCTTGAAACTTTTAGTTCAAGACAATATGACAAAAATAGAAGTAACTGCTCTTAATTATTTATTTATTACAAGTGCTTACAGTATCTCACAAAAGTGAGTACACCCCTCACATTTCTGTAAATATTTTATTATATCTTTTCATGTGACAACACTGAAGAAATGACACTTTGCTACAATGTAAAGTAGTGAGTGTACAGCTTGTATAACAGTGTAAATTTGCTGTCCTTTCACACAGCCATTAACTGCTTGTCAACCGCGCTATAGCCGAATGACGGCTGCAGCGCAGTCGGATAACTCTGGGAGGGCTTACTATGATGTCCTCCCAGAATCCCACTCTCGCGCGCACCCGGGAACATCCGTGACCCCAGCGCATCACGGATTACGGTAAACGCCCGCTGATAGCGGCTATTTACCACGTGATCGCTCCGTCAAATGACGGAGCAATCACTTGTAAACAAACGGTGTCACGTTCGGTTCCTCTCTCCCCTCCCCATACCTATTGGTACAGTGCAAGGGGAGAGGGGAGAGATCAGTGGCAGCAGTGCTGTGGGCTGGATGTGTAGTGCCCACAGCGCTGATATGTGTCAATTCCAGCCATCCATCCATCCATCCAATACCCATCCATTCTCAGCATACTCATCCATCCATGCTCAGCCATCCATACTCAGCATACTCATCCATCCATCCATGCTCAGCCATCCATCCATCCATACTCAGCATACTCATCCATACTCAGCATACCCATCCATACTCAGCATACTCATCCATCCATCCTTGCTCAGCCATCCATACTCAACATACTCATCCATACTCAGCATACCCATCCATACTCAGCATACTCATCCATCCATCCTTGCTCAGCCATCCATACTCAGCATACTCATCCATTCATCCATGCTCAACCATCCATCCATAATCAGCATACTCATCCATACTCAGCATACCCATCCATACTCAGCATACTCATCCATCCATCCATGCTCAGCATACTCAGCCATCCATCCATGCTCAGTATACCCATCCATATTCAGCATACTCATCTACCCATCCTCATACATACTCATCCACCCATCCTCATACATACTCAGCATACTCATCCATCCATCCTCATACATACTCATCCATCCATCCATGCTCACCCATCCATTCATCCTCTTCCATGCTCAGCATACTCATCCATCCTCAGCGTACTCATCCATCCATCCATGCTCAGCCATCCATACTCAGCATACTCATCCATCCATCCATGCTCAGCAATTTTCATCCATCCATGCTCAGCCATCCATCCATCCTCAGCAATACTCATCCATCCATCCATGCTCAGCCATCCCATCCACCCCCATCCATAATTAGCCATACTCATCCATACCCAGCAATACCCAGCCATACTCAGCCGTACTCAGTCGTACCCAGGCGTACTCAGTCGTACACAGCCATCCCATCTATACCCAGCCATACCCGGCCATACTCATTCATGCTCAGCCATTCCCATCCATGGCTCATCCATCCCCATTCCCCTGACGGTGCTCCCTGCATGTTGGCCCTCTGTATGTGGCAATGCTGTGGAAAAGTCTCACATATGTGGTATTGCCGTACTCGGGAGGAGAAGGAGAATCTATTTTGGGGTGTAATTTTTGCTATGTACATGCTATGTGTTAGAAACATTGTGTAAATGGACAACGTTGTGTAAAAAAAAAAAGCGTTTTCATTTTCTTTACCCATTTTCCAAAAACTTGTAAAAAAAAATGACACATTCAAAAGACTCATTATGCCTCATAGATTATACATTGGGTTGTTTTCTTTTCAAAATGGGGTCATTTTTGGGGCGTTTCCATTGTCCTGGTTCTCCTGGGCCTTCAAAAATGTAAGAGGTAGTCAAGAAATTATATGTGTAATTTATGCTCCAGAAACGCCTGATGGCACTCCCTGCATGTTGGGCCTCTGTATGTGGCCACGGTGTGTAAAAGTCTCACACATGTGGTATCGCCATACTCAGGAGGAGTAGTAGAATGTGTTTTGGGGTGTAATTTGTGCTATGCATATACTGCGTGTGAGAAATAACCTTCTAATATAACAATTTTGTGAAGAAAAAAAAAAGAAAAAGAAATCTTGATTTTCAAAGTATTGTGGGAAAAAATTACAACTTCAAAAAACTCACCATGCCTCTTACTAAACACCTTGGAATGTCTACTTTCCAAAAAGGGGTCATTTGGGGGGTATTTGTACTTTCCTGGCTTATTAGAGGCATCATAGCTTGTGGACTCTATAACTTTCACAAAGACCAAATAATATACACCGATTTGGGTTATTTTTACCAAAGATTTGTAGCGGTATAAATTTTGGCCAAAAATATATAAAGAAAAATTACTAATTAGCAAAATTTTATAACAGAATGAAGAAAAATGCATTTTTTTACAGAATTTTCGGTCTTTTTTCTTTCATAGCGCAAAAATAAAAAACCCAGTGGTGATTAAATACCACCAAAAGAAAGCTCTATTTGTGTGAAAAAAATTACAAAAATTTCATATAGGTACAGTGTTGCATGACTGAGTAATTGTCATTCAAAATGTGAGAGCACCGAAAACTGAAAATCGGTCTGGTTAGGAAGGGAGTTTAAGTGCCCAGTGGGTAAGTGGTTAATGTCTAGTGAAATAGTAAAAATGTCGAAATTGGGTCCAATTAGCCATTTTCTGTCACCAATGTCATGTGACTCGTTAGTGTTACAAGGTCTCAGGTGTGAATGGGGAGCAGGTGTGTTATATTTGGTGTTATCACTCTCACTCTCTCATACTGGTCACTGGAAGTTCAACATGGCACCTCATAGCAAAGAACTCTCTGAGGATCTGAAAACAAGAATTGTTGCTATACATAAAGATGGCATAGGCTATAAGAACATTGCCAAGACCCTGAAACCCTGGGTGCTCTTTACACATAATATTCTACATTCACATCAGTCCCTGTTATCAAGGAGCTTACAATCTAAGGTCCCTAACATTCATACAGTACATACTATAGCCAGTTAATCTACCAACATGTCTTTGGGAGGAAACCCACGCAGGCACAGAGAGAACACGCAGACTCCAGCCAGTTAGGCTGGTCATACACGTAGCAAAATTCTTTGGTTGCAGGAAAGAAATAAAATCGATCCCCCCCCATCCACACAGACAGTGTTGATGCAGGAAACCCTCCTGCCAGGCCATTGTCTTCTCCTGGAGGGGGGAGAGGGTTGGAGAAGGCTGTCACCGCTGGGAGAAGACAGTGATTATTACTAGCGTCTATAGCAGCCACTAGCGATAACCGCAAGAGAATCCGGCAGGCTGGTTGTACCCAAGTTGATTGATCGATCGACAAACTTGGTACATTCAGCCTGCCCATTTTGTATGGCTGTCCTGGGAGGTTGATTTACTAAAGGCAGATATACTGTGCACTTGGAAGTGCAGTTGCTGTAGATCTGAGGGGAAGATCTGAAATGAGGGGAAGCTCTGCCGTATTCTATCATTCAATCAATTTATTTTCCTTGCATGTCCTCTTCAGATCTACAGCGACTGCACTTGTAGTGCACAGCTGATTTGCTTTTAGTAAATCAAGCCCTTATGCCGCGTACACACGAGCGGGCTTTCTGGCAGACTTGGTCCGGCGGACCGGACTCCGTCGGACAATTCGATCGCGTGTGGGCTCCAGCGGACTTTTTTTTTCCCCTAAAAGTCCGACGGACCTAGCAATAAAACATGTTTCAAATCTTTCCGACGGACTCGAGTCCAGTCGAAAAATCTGCTTGTCTGTATGCTAGTCCGATGGACTAAAACCGACGCTAGGGCGGCTATTGGGTACTTGCTATCAACTTCCTTATTTTAGTCCGGTCATACGTCATCACGTTCAAATCCGTCGGACTTTGGTGTGATCGTGTGTAGCCAAGTCCGTTCGTTTGAAAGTCCGGCGGACGTACGCTGCAAAGTCCGTCAAAAAGACTATCGGAACCTAGTCCATCGAAAAGTCTGCTCATGTGTACGCGGCATTAGTGTCATGGTTGGGATTCAAACCAATGACTCTAGTGCTGCTAGGCGAAAGTGTTAATACACATTAAAGGGGTTGTAAAGGTTCGTGTTTTTTCACCATAATGCATCCTATGCATTATGTCCTGTCAGTGTCCGGCCCCCCAGCCCCCCCGTTTTACTTACCTGACCCCTCGAACTTGTCCCACGGGGACGCGCTGTCTCTCTGCCCGGGGTTCTCGGCTGTTGAATGGATAGATTGATAGCAGCGAAGTCATTGGCTCCCGCTGCTGTCAATCAAATCCAATGACGCGAGCGCCGGGGGGCGGGGCCGAGTCCTGCATTTGGCCTCTATGGACGCCGAATGCTGGACTCGGCAGCGCGCCTGCAAGGTAACCCCCCGGGAGAGCTCTTCTCCCAAGGGGTTATCTGATGTGGGGAGGAGCCGAGAGAGCCACCAAGGAACCCCAGAAGACGGTGTTCGGGGCCACTCTGTTCAAAACGAGCTGCACAGTGGAGGTAAGTATGATATGTTTGCAATTATCCTCCATATATTCCTTTCTACAGATCTCAGTCTGTAGTCTAAACACCCTTGGCTCCTTCCCAATTATTGCTTTTATCGGTGTAAGTTACGCTCTTCTCCGGCATATTATCACTCTTCACTTGCATACTATCATTAATCACACTTGTCCATGGTTCCCTTCTGTTTTTTAGATGTCAACCATCTTATTCCCCATTATCCACGTCTCATCCCTTTACCCAGCACCTTCACCTTCTCACCCCCCTCCCTTCTCCCCCCCCCTTTCCTTCCCCTTTACCCCCCCCCTTTTCCCCACCCCCCGTACTCTAATTTTTGTCTCTATAATTGAGCTACCTTTTCACATAGGATCATTCATGTTCACTAATTTTTGCCTTATCTTGTCTGCTAGATCTCAGCCGAACAACATTTTTAGGCCCCATTCGGCACTTTCTTATGTGCACTACCCAGTGACAGTTTTTTCTGATTTGACACTGAGTCGCAGGGCAGAAATCATCATATGGGTGAGCGATTGACGATGGCCATGGTATTTGACAGCCTACTCTACCGTACCATCATTATTCTTATTTCTTATAACTGTTTTGTACTGTATCTAAAGTTAATGTAATGTTTTTAATTCTGACTTGTTCTTTTGTATGCAGTACTACATCTAATACCCTGCACACACAGTCGGACATTGATCGGACATTCCGACAACAAAATCCATGGATTTTTTCCGACGGATGTTGGCTCAAACTTATCTTGCATACACACGGTCACACAAAGTTGTCGGAAAATCCGATCGTTCTGAACGCGGTGACGTAAAACACGTACAACGGCACTATAAACGGGGCAGTAGCCAATAGCTTTCATTTCTTAATTTTTTCTGAGCATGCGTGGCACTTTTGTGTGTCGGATCGAAATTTCCGACAACAGATTTTGTTGCCGGAAAATTTTATAGCAAGCTCTCAAACTTTGTGTATCGGAAATTCCTATAGAAAATGTGTGATGGAGTCTACACACGGTCGGAATTTTTGACAACAAGGTCCTATCACACATTTTCCATTGGAAAATCCTATCATGTGTACAGGACATAATTGTGTCTAAAACATCCCATGATGAGCCCAAAGTGGCGAAACATTTCGGGACAATCACTCCAATGCTATTACTGAGTGATCAAATTTTATCAACCGCTTAGAACTCTAGATGTATCCTTGTACATGTGCACATAACTTATATCCTAAAAAGTTATTTTTAACTATGTCCTGTATGTAACAAAAAATGTTATTTTTATACTTATTGTGGAGTATTGAAATTACTTCTTTTTCTCTGGCACGCCCAAAAATCCAGCCAAAAAACCCTACGTTGTTCACATGATATGTTTGTTATTTAAAAAAACAAACAAAAAAAAACAAAAAAGGAACCCTTAGTGTCACTTTAAGTTAATAATTAATACACATTTCTAGATTGTAAGCTCTGACGAACAGGGCCCTCTGATCCCTCCTGTATTGATTTGTATTGTAAGTGTACTGTCTGCCCTCATGTTGTAAAGCGCTGCGCAAACTGTTGGCGATATATAAATCCTGTATAATAGTAATAATAATACACAATTACACGGCGATTACTGCAAAGTCCATGGCTAACATAGGTAATGTTGCTCAATATATTTTATAAATAGGATAGGTTGGTGACACATACATAACACTGCAATCATTTTAAAAATAACTCAAATTGATGAAACCAAAAAGGCAGTCAGCCATGAAATAATCTGAAATAGATGTATAGATATTTGTTTTAATTGTTTCCATAAGCACTTCAGATGCCCATAGCATGCAGAATTAAAATGGTGTCAGGGATCTGTGAGTTATATATGTGATTTTTCTTGTGTTACTTATTTCCTCTATATTGTGTTTTACTTAACCACATTCTAAACGGAAGACAATGGGTTTGATTTTAGAATCAACAAATGCCAATTAAGATGAAAAAAAGAACCCCAGGAAGTAGCATATATACACTATTATCTTAACAAAACACGTGATTACACTAATAGATAGTCATTTTTCAAATATTTTGTGCTCATTCGAGCATAGTTCTGAGGGATCAATCACTTGTTTTGTCTCAGGGGTATGGAATAAACAGGAATACTTGAAGCATTTGTTACCCCAACACTTCACATTCCTGATATGTGCCTGCTGTACAATGTACTTGTATGATCAGTTATCCTTTTCTCTTTGTATTGCTTCCTTTGTGTGAAATCCCTGGTGTTTCTGCTATTCCCTCTGCTTTCCTATTAAAAACTGACCACACTAAGCAGGCCTGTACATCGCAGTCAGTTCTATAGCTATGCTGGTAACCCAGTGTGCTCTCCTCCAATGATCAGACTCGTCCTGACATGCACCCACTGCACAGCCAGATTACTTATAAAAAAAAAAAGGAAAAAAAGTATTTATAATGTTTTTTCATTTGATTTCTATTTTAAACTGAATTGATTTTACAAGGTGATCATTTACAATCACTTTAACCCAGGGGTGCCCAACCTTTTGAAGAGCGCGGACCACTTAAGCGACTTGGTAACCAGTTGCGGGCCACAGTGAGCGGAGTGGGTGGATGACAGGTCTGTGTCCACCCTGCATATGCAAAGCAGACACAGACACAGCCTACTCTACTGTATGGGCCCTCCGATCCGCCCAGGTGGAAGGGGACAGATCCACTTCTGTTTTTTTAGCAGATCAGATTGTAGGTAGGTGGGTGTAAATGAACTCAGGTCTGATTACATCTGCCGCTCCATAGAGGTGAAAGGGGCCTAGGGCTGCTTTCACACTGATGGTCTGTAGTCTAACCACACCGCGGGTGCAGTGCAGTGCACCTGTGGCTTTCCTGCGGGCTAGCTGCACTTTGTGATAGACTTCTATTATATCCCGCAGGTGTGTTGCACTTTCTGAAAGCGCACCAAACCCGCAGGTAAAACCAGCAGTCTATGGCTCAGTGCGGGTCAGCCACAGGTGCACTGCGCTACACCTGCGGATCAGTTTGAAAGCAGCCCGGTAACCACTGCAGAACAGATATGCCCATATATACACTTTAATTTAGTAATAAACTTACCTTTAATAACAGTCTTCCATTCAGGTATCGCCGGCTATTGCTGTCCCAGGCAGAGTGCATTTGGTATCACTCCGCCTATAACAAGAGCCCGTGCTATTCAGGAAGCATCAACTCATAGGGCTCTGCTCTGCATCCTCTACCGCTGGCTTCAGTCACAACACTATTGCTCTGGCATCACGGGTAGGCAACCAGTAAACTGGGCTTACCAACCCGCTATCCCAGAGCAGGAGGTCGCAGGCCACATCAGAGGGCAACTGGTTGGGCACCCCTGCTTTAACCTATTCCTTGTTCCCCAGGAGCTGGAATTTTTCTGTGTTTCTGGCATGTGAGCAGGCCATTGGTGTCCTCACATGTGTACTACATTGTATATGATGACATCAGCCAGATCACTACTGGATGACCAGCTAAGGGGAAGACCTTCATAGGACCAGTCATACTGCAGGGAGACAGCTTTCAGGAGTGAGGAATAAGGTAAGCATTCCTGCATTTTTTGTTTTTTTATCACTAGACAAAGTCAGGGTGGGGACGCACAACATTGCAATTTTTTATGAGTAGGTCTTTATATTATTAAAACCAAGATTATTTTGAAAAAAAAAAACGCTTACAGCTTTGGAGAACTAACAAACCCTTTCTGTGAGAAAACATTGACAGTTTTTGGAGTCCACATGGCTCGAATAGGGAGAATCATGATTCACATTAGTGATTAGGTTTGGATCTACTTTAACCCTACTTGGTTGGGTAGCTATCCAGCCATTGCAAACTATGTTTGAATTGGTTTAATTTCCTACTACATTTAGCCCACGTTCACATCGGGCCATTTGACATGGCAATTCGACATGTGAAATCGCCGGCTATTGCCAGCAACGGCACCGCCCGAACCGGTGCAACGCCGACTTTACAGCACCACACCGAATCCCAAAAGTAGTTCCTACACTACTTTTGGCAACTTCAATAGAGTTCTGTGCAGGAACATGCACAGATGTCTCTGAAATCGCTGCCGAAGTCGGACTGACATGTGGGTTTGAAATCGTGCAAGTTCAGCTGAAACCCACATCAGTGTGAACCTAGGCTTAGTCACATATAAGCATCCTTAGTTTGAATGTCAATTGATAGGACTAGAAATGAAATACCAACAAAAAACACATTTAAATACATTTTCTAATGTCTTTCAGGTGCTCACTATGCTACAAAGTTTCCTAGTGCTAATTTGAATGTGAATTAGTATCAGTTTTATTCAGGTGTAGCCATTGGCCGAGTATCTGTTAAACCACAGGGATCCAGGGCACAGAGCTGTGTCTCTGCTGGTTTATGGGCTGGGTGGAGAAGACCAAGGGAAATTCAAGTTGGGCGGAATTGAGATCAAACATGGGTATTCTATGGTGAAGTTAAAAACGTGCTTATTATTATTATACAGGATTTATATAGCGCCAACAGTTTGCACAGCGCTTTACAACATGAGGGCAGACAGTACACTTACAATACAAATCAATACAGGAGGGATCAGAGGGCCCTGCTCGTTAGAGCTTACAATCTACAAAAGGGAACCATTGATGACCTTACAGGACAATTTATTTTGACCAAAATATACTTCTATACTGCAAAAAATATAAAGTATTAACTTGCTTTTTAATTTTGGAACTATATATATATATATATATATATATATATATATATATATATATATAATAAATGTATTAAAAAATCACTAGAAGATCTGCACAAAAAAGTCTATTTCAGTTGATCCTGTTCACATCTGCTTTTAGGTGTGTTGCAAGTACATTGCAGGTATAGTGCATGTATGTTGTTGCAGGTACAGTGCATGTATGTATGTTTTACAGGCATTTGACATGCAATACTATTGATCTTTATGTAAAGTGCATTTTGCTGGAAACTGCATCAGGCTCAATGCACACTAGTGTTTTTTTAAGCTCATAGAAGCTGTTATTAGCATTTTTTTCTGCTCCTAGAAGCTAAATAGTGTTATCCTATGTGTCCATGCACACTACTTTTAGGATAGTAGCGCTTTTTGAACTTCAGCTTCTAGTAGCAGAAAAAAAAAATAGTTTTTGTAGAGTTTCCTGGAGTGTTTTCCAGCAGAAACGCTCCTAATAGCGTTTTTTTTTAGCTTTTGTTTTTCCTTTTACTGCAAAAATGTCAATAAAATGCTAATGCTCTTAAACGCTGCTAAAACGCTACTACAAAAAGCTATCACCTGTGTTTTTGTCCCGTAGTTTTTGCAGCGTTTTATTAGCTTAAAAAAAACACTAGTGTGCATGGAGCCTCAAGCAGCACATTTGTGCCGACATGCACTTAAATTTTACTGATATGTACAGGGCTGTAGAGTAGAACTCCTACATGAAAATGTTTAGTCTATTTGGACAGAACATCACTGTGAGGATTATTTTACCTTAGCACACTTGTACAAATAAACATAAGTGACACGCCAAGACAAGCTGTGCGATGCAGCTGGATAACACAGTAAGGCACCTTCCTGTTCTCTAGGAGGTAAAAGGCACTACATTGGTGGCATACCTTTCAAACCCACAAACCATCTGTCTTCACTGGCTGTAGGTGACAGGCAAAATACAATTCTCATCTAGAATCACTGCAATTTACCTGCTACCTTTAAAAATTCCTTTGCCACACACTAATAGGTTTACTGTCTAACGATAATTCTAGCATTTGCATAATGTACTAATATTGCAGAAACAGAAATTGCACATTTTTCTAAATGTTTATCTAATTTGTTTTCTCTTCAGCTGTTTAATATGCTCACACTGAGAAGAAATTCTGATTGAATAAGTTACATTCTTTAATAAATGTGAACTTATTTTTCCTCAGCCAAGATCAAGTCTGGCGCCAGTGTTGACAGTGTTCCTTCCGGAAATCTTACTGTGTTTATTTTATTTATTACAGGTACTTATATAGCGCTGTCACTTTATGCAGCACTTTACACATATATTGTACATTCACATCAGTCCGTGCCCTCAAGGCGATTACAATCTAAGGTCCCTATAATAAATTGAGGTCAGCGCAACTATATAAAGCAAAATTATTAATAAAACTATAAGAAGAGGTCAAACAACAGGAGAAGAGGCCGGAGACAGCGGAGAAGAACCGGAGAGACCCCCGAAGTCGGAAGAAGACCCCCGGAGCTGTCTAATAAATTACTTTAAAAACCTGTGTAGTGTGTTTTTTTTATTGACACTTTTCTCCCCAGGTGAATGGGTAGGGGGACCATGTACCCCATACTCATTCACATAGGGTGGGGGGCCGGGATCTGGGGGCCCTCTTATTAAAGGGGGCTCCCGGATTCCGATAAGCCCCCCCGCCCACAGACCCCGACAACCAACGGCCAGGGTTGTCGGGAAGAGGCCCTTGTCCTCATCAACATGGGGACAAGGTGCTTTGGGGTGGGGGGCCGCAGGACGCCCCCTCCCCCAAAGCACCCACCCCTCTATGTTGAGGGCATGCAGCCTGGTACAGTTCAGGAGGGGGGGGACGCTCGCTCGTCCCCACCCCCTTTCCTGACCGGCCGGGCTGCATGCTCGGATCACGGTCTGGTTTGGACCTTGGGGGGACCCCACGCCTTTTGTTCGGCGCAGGGGGTTCCCCTTAAAATCCATACCAGACCTAAGGTCCTGGTATGCCCCGCGCTCGCCACAATAGGAAAATTGTTTGTTCCTATTGCAGCGAGCGCGAGATGCAGTACCCTTCCCTTGCGTCGTATCTGGTCCGTCTGACCAGCCTACAGATGAACGGGCTTTCCGGCAGGAACTGAGTCCGGTGGAGTTACGACGGAGAGATTTGAAACGTTTCATTTCTAGGTCTGTTGGACTTTTGGGAAAAAAAGTCCGCGGAAGCCTACACACGATCAGATTGTCTGGCGGACTCTGGTCCACCGGACCAAGTCTGCTGTAAAGTCCGCTCGTGTGTACGCGGCATTAGAGTAGAACTATACTCCTTTCCCTCACTGGTGTCGACATCTTCGTCTGGTCTTCTTTCAAGTTCAAAATCTTCAGCCATTTTGATTGGCTGCTGCACACACGCACGGGAGTTTGTTCATCCTAAGGCCTCATGCACACAGGATGATTTTAACCACTTTAAGACCGAGCCTCTTTTTTAGATGTGGTATTTACAAGTTAAAAACAGGGTTTTTTTCTAGAAAATTACTTAGAACCCCCAAACATTATACTTTTTTTTCCCTAACACCCTAGAGAATAAAATCGCATCATTGCAAGCGCACTTTTCTTGAATTAAAAAATAAGACAATGGTAAAGTTAGCCCAATTTCTTTTTTTATATTGTGAAAGATAATGTTACTCCGAGTAAACTGATACCCAACATGTCACGCTTCAAAATTGCGCCCGATCGTGGAATGGCGACAAACTTTTACCCTTAAAAATCTCCATAGGCAACATTTAAAAAATTCTACCGGTTGCATGTTTTGCGTTACAGAGGAGGTCTAGGGCTAGAATTATTGCTCTCGCTCTACCGATCGCGGCAATACCTCATGTGTGGTTTGAACACTGTTGTCATATGCGGGCGCTACTCAAGTATGCGTTCGCTTCTGCACGCGAGCTCGGCGGGACGGGGCGTGTTTAAAAAAATTTTTTATCTTATTTATTTTACCTTTTATTTTTTATTTTTACACTGTTTTAAAAAAAAATTGTGTCACTTTTATTCCTATTACAAGGAATGTAAAACATCCATTGTAATAGAAAAAAGCATGACAGGACCTCTTAAATGTGAGATCTGGGGTCAAAAAGACCTCAGATCTCATATTTACACTAAAATGCAATAAAAAAAACCCAAAAACTGTCATTTAAAAAAAATCAAAAAAATAAAATGGCCCTTTAAGAACTATGAGCGGAAATGACGTTTTGACATCGCTTCCGCCCTGCAGTGTCATGGAGACCGGTGGGGGCCATCTTCCCCTCACTCGTCTCCATGCACAGCTAGGGAACGGACCCGATCGCCTCCGCCGCTGCTGACAGCTCCGGTAAGCGGCAGAGGCCACCGGATCGCGGCGGGAGGGGGGGTGCTCCTCTCCCGCTGATGATAAAAGTGATCTTGTGGCAAATCCGCCGCAGAGACCACCTTTATCTTGAAGTGGACCGCCGGCCGAACACGGGGATACCGGGGTTATGGCAGCTAGCTGCTGCCATAACAACGATATCCTCCTTCAAAATAGGGATAAACATCGGAGTGCGGTGGTCTGGAAGTGGTTAAAAAAAGTGTCAGGAAAAAGCAGCATTAAAAAACATGCGGTTAGCTGCATTTTTGAATAGCGTTTATGGGCGGTTTTTTGGCGTTAGCTTTTTTCAGTAAAAACACTCCTTATAATGTAAAAACGCCAAATGCGGCTAAACACAGCTAACAGCTTGTTACAGCGTTTAGGGCGGTTTTCGTTTTTACAGCTCCTGGACGCACAGGCTGACGTTTTTTTCTACTGCCCCTAAACGCTAATGCCTCAAAACACCACTGACATTTTATGTGTACATGGACACATACTGTAGGCTATCATGAAGGGGCGCTTAGAGGCAGTTATAAAAAAACAAAACACATCAGACACCTCTAACAGCAGCTGTAAAAACGTCCTGTGTGCATGAGCCCTAACAGATGCTGAGATTGTACATTGTCAAGAACATTGCAAACAATCAGGTAAGAATCCTTTATTGCAAAGAAAACATATGTCTCTTCTGCAGTAAAACACTTTTTAGCAAATCTTTAATGTTTATTTGAAGTTGCACTTTAAATGCAAAATAATAAGGTACTCACTAGTCACAGGCACATGTGAATTGAACAGTTGAATGCCAAAGATATATGTATAGTGATAAATGATTTCAATGCACTGACTGCTTCGAAAATGATGGTCTGTGAAGCCATCAAGTATAACACATAGGGGGTTGATTTACTAAAGGTAACTCCACTTTGCACTACAAGTGTTCTTGGAAGTGCAGTCGCTGTAGATCTGAGGGGGACATGCAAGGAAAATAAAAAACAGCATTTTTGCTTGCACATGATTGGATGATAAAATCAGCAGAGCTTCCCCCTTAGATCTACAGTGCATTTCCAAGTGCACTTTCAGTGCAGAGTTGGTTTGCTTTCAGTAAATCAACCCTATAGTTCCAATAGCACTCGAAGTTGCTATGGCAGCAAGGCAATATGTCAATAGAGTGGTAATCCCCCACATACCATCACTCTCATTTTCCATCATTAGACATGCCCTGGACCCGAAGGAAACAGTGAGGGTCACAGGCCTTTTTCCTTTTAAACATATTTGGGAAATAATTTACAGGCCTAGAACAACATTCCATAATAAATTGTAAAATATTAAATCATAATAAAAAAAATATTAATTAAATCAAACCTAGACAAATTTTGTAGAGATCTAGTAGCCAGATAAAAAAGTTAGGAGCCAGTAAAGTAGTCACTCGCCATGAAAATTGATATTTCCCATCCTTATTATACTAACATATTTACACATATTCATAAACACAAAGTAAAGTGTGTGTGTAAATATGCCAGTAAAACAGACAATGATAAATCCTGGTTGTTGGTTGCCATTGCACTATTTTTTTCACACATAAACAGTGCTGACCCATATGCTGTCTGAATCTCATGGTTCTGACCCATAAACTGTCTGAATCTCATGGTTCTGACCCATAAACTGTCTGAATCTCATGGTTCTGACCCATATGCTGTCTGAATCTCATGGTTCTAACCCATATGCTCTCTAAATCTCATGGTTCTGACCCATATGTTTTCTGAATCTCATGGTTCTGACCCATAAACTGTCTGAATCTCATGGTTCTGACCCATATGCTGTCTGAATCTCATGGTTCTGACCCATAAACTGTCTGAATCTCATGGTTCTGACCCATATGCTGTCTGAATCTCATGGTTCTAACCCATATGCTCTCTAAATCTCATGGTTCTGACCCTTATGCTCTCTAAATCTCATGGTTCTGACCCATATATTTTTTTCTGAATCTCATGTTTCTGACCCATATGCTCTCTGAATCTCATGGTTCTGACCCATATGCTCTCTGAATCTCATGGTTCTGACCCATATGCTCTCTGAATCTCATGGTTCTGACCCATATGCTCTCTAAATCTCATGGTTCTGATCCATATGTTCTCTGAATCTCATGGTTCTGACCCATATGCTGTCTGAATCTCATGGTTCTAACCCATATGCTCTCTAAATCTCATGGTTCTGACCCTTATGCTCTCTAAATCTCATGGTTCTGACCCATATGTTTTCTGAATCTCATGTTTCTGACCCATATGCTCTCTGAATCTCATGGTTCTGACCCATATGCTCTCTGAATCTCATGGTTCTGACCCATATGCTCTCTGAATCTCATGGTTCTGACCCATATGCTCTCTAAATCTCATGGTTCTGATCCATATGTTCTCTGAATCTCAAGGTTCTGACCCATATGCTCTCTGAATCTCAAGGTTCTGACCCATATGCTCTCTGAATCTCATGGTTCTGACCCATTCAGGCCCGTGTGTATGGCAGCCAGTCTGACAGAAGTCGGCCGAACAGACAGCTTTTGATGGACGAGAATGCTGGAAAAACCAGCAGCCGTCCGACTCCCGATCGGCGCTCTAAGCCAATAGCTGAAATCGCTGACCAGAGAGTTTTGTCAGAACACAATAGAATAGCGGTGGAAATCAATTACTAACTTCTGTAAAGAAGAAATCGCTATAGATACCCTTTTTGAAGCTGTTCCGGTCTGGTGCCACGCTGAGCTGTCAGCGGCTCTCTGTGGAGGCGGGTGCAGAGGACACAGCCGACAACGGAAGCCCCATAGTAACTCTATGGGTGACGTCACTTACCATTCATTTCCCAGCCGTTGTCGGCTGTCTCCTCTGCAGAGCTTCCGCTGCTGGAGACCGGAACGGCTTCAAGAAAAGATATGTATAGTGATTTCTCCTTTACAGGGCTAGATAGGTTAGTTTTAGATCGTGGATGCCTGTAGGTTTAGAGATTTTAGTGTAATGCCCTGTACACACGATCGGACTTTCCGACAACAAATGTTGGATGTGAGCTTGCTGTCAGAAAGTCCAACCGTGTGTATCCTCCATAGAACATTTGCTTTCCGCCAACAAATGTTTGAGAGCAGGTTCTCAAATTTTCCGACAACAAAACTTGTTGTCGGAAATTCCGAGCGTGTGTACACAAGTCCGACGCACAAAAGTCCACGCATGCTCGGAATCGAGCAGAAGAGCTGCACTGGCTATTGAACTTCATTTTTCTCGGCGTGTTGTACGTCACTGCGTTCTTGACGTTCGGAATTTCCGACAACATTTGTGTGCCCGTGTGTATGCAAGACAAGTTTGAGCCAACATACGTCGGATATAAATCCACGGTTTTGTTGTCGGAAAGTCCGATCGTGTGTACGGGGCATTAGGGTGAACTTCTACTTTAAGACTACTTTGCGTCCCCTATCCCAGGTACATACTATATATATTATATGGTTTTATATACTTATAGATTATTATAGATTAGGGGTTGGCAACCTGGGGCCCTCCAGCTGTTGCGAAACTACAAGTCCCATCATGCCTCTGGGAGTAATTGTAACTGCCAACCTTGCAATGCCTCATGGGAAATGTAGTTCCACAACAGCTGGAGAAACCCAGGTTGCCTACCCCTGTTATAGATTATATATATACAGTACTGTGCAAAAGTTTTAGGCAGGCGTGATGTAATGTAAGAATGTGTGTATATATTATATATATATATATATATATATATATATATATATATATATATATATATATATATATATATATATATATATATATATATATATATATATATATATATATATGTTTATATATATATTTATATATAATATATATTTTTTAGCAATATGCAAATTGAGAGAACAGAAGAAAAATCGAAATCAAATCAATATTTGGTGTGACCACCCTTTGCTTTCAAGCATTAATTCTTAAGCCTCGTACACACGGTACGAAAATCAGAAGGGGATTGTCGTTTGACAGGCTGTTGTCAGAAATTCTTACCGTTAGTACGCTCCTTTCGACAATTGTTTTCCTATTTTCGGACAACAAATGTTGGATGACATGCTAGTAAATTTTTGGCAAACGACGGCTCAACGTCTGATTTTCAGATTGTCAGTACAAAAATCCATCACACAAAAGTCGAAAGTACAAACACGCATGCTCAGAATCAAGGGAGAGTTCGGTCTTGTAAACTACTGTTCGTAATCTAGAATTGACATTCGTGACGCGGCAATTTATGAAATGTTAAAATTCTCATTTTCTTTAATGGGATAATAATGAAGCTGCTTTGCATGTAGTTATGCCAAACATATTTTAAAGGGCATTTGTTTTGTACGATCTGAAAATCGCTAATCAACGCTCACCAAACTTCTACTAACATGAAATTAACAGAAGGAGCCTAAAGGGTGGCGTTTGAGAAATGAACTTCCTCTTTTTACTCTCATAGTACGTCACTATGTTTGTGTTTGTCAAACGACAATTTGTGGATAGGTAGTATGCTAGACAAAATCCTGCACACGCGCTTTCGAAAAACATCAGACGCTCGGTCGTCCAACAATCAAACTGTGTGTATGAGGCTTTACACTTGCACAAAGTCAGGGATTTTGTAGGATTAGAGTCAGTTATTCCAAGCAGGATCATCAATTTCATATGTATGTTTAAACACAGTCATTACCTGAAACAGAAACAACTCTGCTACTAAGGTGAGGTTGTGGAAGACAATTTCATGTCACAGGTCAATCTTAATCAATACATTTTAATATATCAAATAATCAAAGAAAATCACATATAAAGTGCATGACAATAGTGCAGTCCATTATTATAGTGCATAAACTGTATTAATGTGTATAATAATGCATTCTCCAATGGTGCTGTGACATGTACAATCCACTTTCTTCAGCCTACTGAATTTGGATACAGATAAAAAATAAACTTCTATATCTGAAAGCATTCATAACCACTTGCTGACCGCCCGCGTATATGTACTGCGGGGCGACCGCTCCTACAGGCGAAACCATGTACCTGTACGTGATCGCCTCTTCCGGGTCTGCGGTGCGCACGCACGCCGCCAGGGACCAGCTCCCGCTGTGATTGGACACAGCTGATCGTCCACGAGAGAGGCAGAAGGGCGGTCTATGTAAAAAAAGCAGATCGCCGTTCTGCTAGTAGGGGAGACAGAGATCTCTGTCTTCTCACAGCCAAAGCACCCCCTACACAGAGAGCACTCCCTAGGTCAGTGATAGCCAACTTTGGCACTCCACGTGTTTTGGAACTACATTTCCCATGATGCTCATGCACTCTGCATTGTAGTTGAGCATCATGGGAAATGTAGTTCCAAAACATCTGGGGTTTGCCAGGTTTGCCATCACTGCCCTAGGAGCACATTCAACCCTTTGATCGCCCCTGGTGTTAACCCCTTCCCTGCCAGTGTCAGTACAGTGACAGTGCATTTTTTTTTAGCACTGATCACTGTATTGGTGTCACTGGTCCCCAAAAAGTGTCACTAAGACCCCATACACACTATCAGATTTTCTGCAGATTTCTGTCTTCAGATTTACCCAATCCATACAATATGAGGTCAAACCTTAAGAGTTTCAATTTGTATGCAACCAGGCAGGCCCTTGCACTACATGGTTTTGGTAAATCTAAAGACGAAAATCTGCAGAAAATCTAATAGTGTATGGGTTCTTAGTGTCGGATTTGTCCGCCGCAATGTTGCAGTTCCGCTAAAAATCGCTGATCGCTGCCATTACTAGTTAAAAAAAAAAAAAATTCCTTAAATCTATTCCACAGTTTGTAGACGCTATAACTTTTGCGCAAACCAATCAATATACGCTTATTAGGATTTTTTTTACCAAAAACATGTAGCAGAATACGCATTGGACTAAACTGATGAAGTAATTCGATTTTTTAAAATTTTTTTATTGGGTGTGTTTTAAAGCAGAAAGTAATATATATATATATATATATATATATATATATATATATATATATATATATATATATATATATATATATATATATATTTTTTTTTTTATTTAAATTGCCGGTCTTTTTTTGTTTATAGCGCAAAAAATAAAAACCGTAGGAGGTGGTCAAATTCCACCAAAAGAAAGCGCTATTTGTGAGAAAAAAAGGACATTCATTTTATTTGGGTACAGCATTGCACAACCGCGCAATTGTCAGTTAAAATAACGCAAAGCCGTATCGCAAAAAATGGCCTGGTCATGAAGGGGGGTAAACCTTCCGGAGCTGAAGCGGTTAATTTACAGTATTTTTCCACACCTCCTAAAACTTTTGCACAGTAGTGTATATAGATCCTTGTTAAAGTGTTATTAAACCTAGTACACATAAGTAAATATAACACAGCATAAGTTACATGGATGCTTGTCTCTCTGTACATCTTCCACTGTCTTCCTTCTAACTCTAGTAATCTTTATTTTGTACCTGAAACTTTCTTCCATTTGTGTGGATGCTCCTTTACCAGCTTTCTATGGAGCTACTGCAGCATGCGCACTGCCCTACTTGGACTACTAAGGGATAGGCAGCCGCCCAGTGTGCCAACATACATGGACAGTGCACAGTCCTGAGAAAATATATTGTGTGTTCGCAGCCCGACTGGAAGTGAAGGGGGTAGCGCAGGTCCAGGAGAAAGAAGTGCCAGTTCTAGGTAAGTGGGATTACTGTCTCCTGGGATTTGGACACAAAGTAGTCTTTCGCTTACATCAACATGGTATTTTAAATATTTGTGTACAAATAAACCATCTTTTTGGGGGTTGAAATAATATAATAATGTCCTATGCGCTACCACTCTCAGTATGAGATAAATAAAAAGTACAAAACTAATAAAAAAAAAAAAGAGAAAAGGAGTAGCTGCTCACATTAATCACATGTGTCTCCACATAAATTCAGATATAAAATGCGTAGACAGTGTGGCGCTAAGCTAATAATAATAATCTTGTATAACTAAACTGATAGCTTAGTGTACACAAGCGAAATATTATTCTCATAGAGGTAAAATTACTATTATCTACACAAATCATAAATAAACATACAACAATATACTGTAAGTTCATAAAAAGTAAATAAATAAATATCAATTCATTAGTTAAAGTGCAAATATAAAGTGCTACAAATAATACTATGTAGTAAAGTGCACTCCTAGTGCTGTGTGTTACTGGGATTAAAATACACAATTCCAGTGCTTTACATAAAGCACAAGTGATAAATAATCCAACACTAACAAATACACTATTAAACAGTGGAAAGTGATACCACAATCCCAGTGCTATCAGTGCATTTCATATTAATCACTACAGTGCTGTCCATGAATGTCCATTTAGACAGAACATGTTTCAAACTGCAAAGCCAATATCTAGCATCTGTAAATCTGTGCAACAATGTAAGATCCTAGAATATTCACATCACCTCACTGTGCTCGCAGATCCTGTGTTCCACCAATAAATATAGACATATATTTTCATACAGGTCCAATGCGCTTACATGACAAATCCTCATGCAGTTCTCCACTTTTGGCACTGCTCTATCAGGTTTTCTATAGTGTAATCCAGTAATAGGCTTGTTTTTATTTTAAATAAATTAGACTTAAATTCATAAACACACAAGGAAAAAACCCTGAGAAAGTCACGTGTGCTGTGACGCAATGCGTTGGGCGGAGACAAGTAACGTCACTTCTGGTCGTGGCCAAAACCGGAAGTTTGTGGTGAGATGATCGCTGTATCCCAACGCTACTGTTTTAAATGTGCATTTCCCAGTTGTGAGGTTTAAATTACATGAAAGCATTTTACTGGTTTACACTATGGAAGACCTTTATTTGCATGATTCTTTGTCACTGAGGCATATTGGGGAGAGGAGTGGAGATTGACAGAGCGGTAGCAGGAGTAGAGAACCTAATTAATTGAAATTTATTTATTTACTTTTTTATGAATTTGCAGTATATTGTTGTATATTTATTTGTGATTTGAGTAGATAATAGTAATTTTAGCTCTCTGTGAATATTCCATTTGTGTACACTAAACGAGTAAGCACCGCATTGTTTATGCATTCATATCTTTCTTGGGGACAATTGGGTCTATGTTTCTTTATGATCTTTTAAATTTTGCACAGTTCAATATGTTTAAACAGAAGTATCATCCATGGTAGTCTGCAATACAATTCTATTGTTTTGAGAGTGTTCAGTATTTGAGGAAATCCATTTTCTGCTTAGTGTCATCTAGTAGTGACAGATAGACTGATGGGCACAGTGAAGCTGATGGGCACAGTGACAGTTAAACTGATGGGCACAGTGATGCAGAATGACAGGCACAGCGGCTGCTTTCTGATGGGCACAGTGAGGCTGCAATTGATGGGCACAGTGGGGCTGCAATTGACGGGCACAATGAGGCTGCAATTAATGGGCACAGGTGTACAGACCCGAGAACTCAGCACAGGGATGGTGGGAACCCCTCATAATGGGCACAGTGATCCTGCATTTGACTTGTACGGTGAGGCTGCCATTGATGGGCACAGTGAAGCTGCCATTGATGGGCACAGTGAAGCTGCCATTGATGGGTACAGTGAGGCTACAATTGATGGGCACAGTGAAGCTACAATTGATGGGCACAGTGAAGCTACAATTGATGGGCACAGTGGCTGTAATCGATGGGCACAGTGAGGCTACAATTGATGGGAACAGTGAGGCTACAATTGATGGGAACAGTGAGGCTACAATTGATGGGCACAGTGAGGCCACAATTGATGGGCACAGTGAGGCTACAATTGATGGGCTCAGTGAGCCTGCATCCTGCATTTGATGGGTTTTTTTCATTATTTTATTGAATTTTTCAGTTTGTTTGCACCCCCAAATATTTTGAGCACCAGCCGCCACTGCCAGCAGGGATACTATATAGCCAGCCATTCCAGCCCCCCGGTCAGGCCAGAATGACGGCATAGCACCCCTACTGGACACTGATAAGAACAGATACTACACTTGATTTTAGCCAAGATCAGCACAGTGAGGATATGGGGATATTGATCCTAGCACTGGATCTCAAGACATGGGAAGTATATGCAACAGAAGAGTTTCAAGAGTTAGTGATAAATGTAGCTTAGGTTAGGGTTAGTAGCTTCCGTTTAACTGTTGAGGGATTAGGTTAGGGTTGGGTTTTAGGGAGTTAAAATATCTAAAATCAAAACCTTTTTTTTATTTTAGAGTATGAAAAAGTTAAAACAGCTATCATTGTCTTGTTAGGAAGCTTTTTCTTCATGACCTGTATACAGAGGAAAGTCAGAGGAAATGTCCAAAGTGAGGGAATTTTTATCTTAACAGTTATCACCAAAACAAGCATCCCCATTGGAAGATTTTCCCTTCTAAATCCTTTCCAGGAGCAACTCCAAATTTTGAATTTTTCTTCACTTTCGGTCTTGGAGTCAGTGACAAATAGAAATTACATCTCCCTAATGCCCTGTACACACGGTCGGACATTGAATGGACATTCCGACAACAAAATCCATCAGATTTTTTCCGACAGATGTTGGCTCAAACTTGTCTTGCATACACACGGTCGCACAAAGTTGTCGGAAAATCCGATCGCTTTGTACGCGGTGACGTAAAAGACGTACGTCAAGACTATAAATGGGGCAGTAGCCAATAGCTTTCCTCTCTTAATTTATTCTGAGCATGCGTGGCACTTTGTGCGTCGGATTTGTCTACACACGATCGGAATTTAAAGGATCGGATTTTGTTGTCGGAAAATTTTATATCCTGCTCTCAAACTTTGTGTGTCGGAAATTCCGATGGAAAAAGTCTGATGGAGCCCACACACGGTCGGAATTTCCGACAATAAGCTCCGATCGCACATATTCCGTGGGAAAGTCTGACCGTGTGAACAGGGCATAACAGTGACATAGACAGAAAAAAACAAAAAAAAACTAAAAAAACCTCGGAGGAGTTCTAAAAATGTTGGCTTTAGATACACTTTAAAGTACTTGTAAACCCTAACAATGAAATTCTCTTTTCTGCTCCATTTTAGTCTGTTAAATATACCTGGAGGTGTATTAATAAACCATTTGCCTAGCAATTTGCCCAGTGAAAGTGCATGTACATTAGTTCTGTGCAAATGGGGGAAAACCCCTCCAAATGTTATTAGTCTATTTCCTGTGCTCAATGTTTGTTATGTCAATGTTTTTCATTGATTTAAAACTGAAAATATCACATTGACCACTAGAAGGTGCTAAGTATAATAGGTAATTTCTATAATACAGTACATAACACTATACAGCCAAATGCTGTATTATTTGTTTCTATATCGATGAAAAACATTGAAGCAGGACAGGAATAAGCCCAATAACATTGGTTTTCTTTTGTTTGCCCATTTGCAAAGAACAAAAGTGCACGCACTTACACCGAACGAAATGTTATCCAAACTATTTTTAAATACACCAAGTTTTTTGGTATATCTGTTCAATAAGAGAAGACAAGATATAAGAGAAGATCCTGCCAGAAACTTTGTGAGCTGATAACTTCCTGCCTGTGCTGCACTTGCACTTATCAGAAAGATAGAAAATATTAGAATCTAACAATCCGAGTGCTACAATAAAAAGGTAACATTTACTGTACCTAAAAGGAAAATTTTAATTTATTGTGGCTTACCAATCCTTAGATGTGTTGGCTCCTTTAGTTATCTTTTTTCATCTGGTGATCCTGCCAGTAACACCATTCCTGTCCTAGGGTGACAATACTCACTGCACTGTATCTATAGATAAGCAGTGTTGTTGCCCTAGGACAGGACTAAAACACCTTCCCCTTTCCTCTTCTAGGGTGAAAATACTCATTCACTAGACCAGTGGTCTCCAAACTGTGGCCCGGGGGCCAGATGTGGCTCTTTGCTTGCCTTTATCTGGCCCTTGGTACACTATTCTTTCAACAGACACCAATGATGGAGCACCATTCCTCTCACTGACACCCTCAATATGGCTCTATTTCTCCAACTGACACCAATGATGGGGCACCATTCCTCTCACTGACACCAATGATGGGGCACCATTCCTCTCACTGACACCATCAATGGGGCTCTATTCCTCCAACTGACACCATCAATGGGGCTCTATTCCTCCCATGACACCATCAATGGGGCTCTATTCCTCCCATGACACCATCAATGGGAATCTATTCCACCCATGACACCATCAATGGGGCTCTGTTCCTCCCACTGACACCATCAATGGGGCTCTGTTCCTCCCACTGACACCATCAATGGGGCTCTATTCCTCCAACATCATCAATGAGACACTATGAGGGAGATTTACTAAAACTGGTGCACAAAGAATCTTGTGTAGATGTGCATTGTAGTCAATCAGCATCTAACTTCAGCTCGTTCAATTAAGCTTTGGCAATAAAACCTGAAAGCTGGTTTCTATGCAGAACTGCACCAGATTTTGCAAGCTCCAGCTTTAGTAAATCTCCCCTTATTTCTCCAACTGACACCATCAATGGGGCATTATCCCTTTAAATTACATCAATAATGAAGCACTATTCTTTCCACTGACACCAATAATGGGGCACAGTTCTCCTTCTAAAATCAATGATGGAACATAATTTACTGACAATGACGCCGGGGATGTTTCTACTCCCACTGGCCACAGTCTGGCCCCCTAAAGCCAGAAGGACAGTAAACTGGCCCTCTGTTTAGAAAGTTTGGAGACCCCAACACTAGACTGCCTCTATAGAGCAGTGTTGTTGCCCTAGGACTGGACTAAAACACCTTCTCCTTTCCTCATCTCCATAAAATAGGGGGAGGGCTTCTGTAGTCCTGTAACTGATAAGAATTCAACAGGGGCAGAGAGCACAGGAAGTTATCAGCGGTTCTGGCAGAATCAACAGGTATTTTAGACAATTATTAAACAGATATGACAAATCACTCTAAACACGGACCCGGGCATACACTGAATTTTTAAAAATGTAGGTAGTTAGGCAAATCAAAGCTGATCTTTGAATGCCATGAAAATATATGGTTCTTTATTGTTAAAAATATTCGGCAGACAATAGTTTCCGTTCTACAAAACCAACACAACACAAATACGATTAAGCACAATTTATCTAACTTCACCATTACACTGGCAAGGAACCCAGGAAATGGTAATTGCAAAGGCTTTCAAGTATGTTGCTGAAAAAGAGAGAATCACACCCATTCCAAAGATGACATATCTACATTGTTGATATCACCATGCCATTGCATGTGATCCTGGTGAGCATAGCACCCAAATTAACTCTCTCTGTCCTAGAAAAACCACAAAACTATTACCCAATACCAGAGCCTAGCAACAACCCTGCAAGCATTGCTCCACTCCCCAGTCAGTTGGAAATTGAGTAAACAGGAAACAAGTCAGATGAGAATCTGTCTTCCTCAGGAAGCTGCCCCCCTCCCCTCCACCTCCAAACAACAAACCTGCCCATCTCAGTCTGACTCTTCACCTTACACAGTCACACCGCTCTGTTCTAGATCGTCTATATATTGTGTATGCATGTGGTCTGATGACATATTTCAGATCGCATAGTAGCAGGCAGCACACACAAGTAAAATAACTGAGCACTGAGCTTTATAGGCACTTTTCAGTCTCTACACACATAACACAACTTCCAGAGTCCTATCATTTTCAGTGTAGAGTTTGTTGATCAGCCATGCAGATGTTTTCACAATTTGGCGAAATCCTGTGATTAGTAACAGCTACGCAATGGTTTAAATTGGCCTTTTGCAGTGATTGCAGTAGCATTTTTTTTTTTTTTTTTTTGCAATCCCATGCCCTTTTCTGCAATTCTGTGTGATTTTGAAAACAGAAAATGATCTACAGAACTCTCCCACTTTATTGAAAAAAAAAAAAGAAGAAAATTCTAAAATATTCTAACAAAAATCTTAGGCTGGGTTCACACTGCCGTGCGGAGCATCCCTGTTCACCATTTCAGGTCCGATTTCGGTCCGAATTTTTGGCTGAATTCGGACCTGAAAGGGACCAGCAGACACACAGGACTCCTGTGCAATTCGCTCCACAGCTGTCCCGAGGCTGTGTGAATGGGCTCCATTGAGAGCTGGTCACAATCACCTGACATGCGAATTGGATGCGGGGAAAGCCGCATCCAATTCGCAATAGTGTGAACCGAGCCTGAAGAAACGGCACAAATTCCCAAACATAGTAAGGGCCTGTTCACAACAGCTCCATTGAGCTTATCAGTGTTACATTTTCAGGCTTTGATATAGTTGACCACCGCCACCTCCAAGACTCTGCGCTTACTTGGTTCTCCTACCTAAGTGCTTCTTCATTGTCACCGACAACTCCATCTGCGCCTCTTCTTCTTTCCGTAGGGGTCTAAAGCCCGCCTCTGTCCTTCCAATCCCTTCTTTTCTCACTCCACCCTTCCCCCTTAATCAATTGACTCCCAAGGCTTCCAAAACCACCGCTATGCTGATGACACCCAAATCTATCTCTATACACCTCCAATTACATCTTTCATCTCCTCACACACATTACTAAATTACTAACTGAAAGATTATGGATGTCACACCACTCTCAATCTTTCCAAAACTCAACTCATAATTTTTTTTTTTTCCCCCATGCCCCATTCCGCTGACTTTTCCATACAACTATCAGTATCTCCTCTCATGTCAAAGTGCTAGGTGTTATGCTGGACTCTGGCCTTTCCTTCAGATTCCATATCCAATCACTGCCCAAATCATGCTGCCGTCACCCCTATAACATATCCAAAATATGCCCCTTCTTAACTAATAACACCACCGAGATACTTATTGACTTCCTTGTTATCGCCTGTCTTGACTTTTGCAACTCCCTCCTTGTTTGCCTACATTAACACAGTCTATGCCCCATTCAGTCTATCATGAATGCTGCTACCAGATTCATCAACCTTACCAACTTAACTTCTTTAGAGCCTCTCCCATGGTATAGGAACTCCCTACCCCCAATCTCTCCAGCTATTTCCCAATCTGTCCACTTTTAGCCCCGGTTTACACTAGAACGTGGTGCTGGACACTTATGATCCGTGCGCATTTCCCGCACCACATTCAAATTGACCGCCCTTGTAATCTGCAGCAGGTGTCAGTGCAGTGTTAATGATACCCCAAACGCAGTGCGTTTGCTTGCACCAGATCCCATGGTACAAAATGATCATGCGATCCAGTTGCAGTGCATTTCTAAAATTGGTGAATGCACCAGTTTGGTGCAATTTGAGCTCATACAAAATGAATGGATTCCAGGGTGATTTATAGTGGGAACTAGGGCCAGAAAACTCATCTCTTCAAGGAAGCCTACTCTGACTAAAAACTGAACTTTAATCAACACATTAATCAACACATCCCCCCAACAGTTACTACCTTTTGTATCATTTATCAATTCCTTTTAGCCTGTACCCTCCCACAAGCAGAGCACTCCTAATCCTCTTGTCTTGCATGGTATTGTACAGCCAGTTCCCGTGTTACAAACATCCGACTTACTGTACATACGACTCATACTTGCAAATGGAGGAAGACAACAGGAAGTGAGAAGAAATCTACCCTAATGCCGCATACACAAGACCGGACTTTCTGTCAGAATAAACTCTGACGGCCTTTCCGATGGAGTTCCACTGAAACGGACTTGCCTACACATGATCACATCAAAGTCCATTTGTTTAGAACGCGATGACGTACGACAGGACTAGAAAAGGAAGATCAATAGCCAGTAGCCAACAGCTGTCCTTACATCGTTTTTGGTCCGTCGGAATAGCATACAGACGAACGGTTTTCCTGATAGGAACTGATTCCGTCAGAAAGATTTAAAACCTGTTCTATTTCTAGGTCCGTCAGAATTTTTGGAAAAAAAAAGTCAGCTGAAGCCCACACACGATCGGAATATCAGATTAAATGATTCAGTCGGACCTTTTCTGCCGGAAAGCCCGGTCGTGTGTACGCAGCATAAGAGTTTCCATGGGAAAAAGGTTTCTCCACTGAATCTTTATCACCAATCCCTGTTTCCACAACAACCCAACATTTTCACATTCGATTTGTCACAGGGACCGAAAGTGAACAGGGGCACAGACAGCAAAACAAACTTTATAGGGGTGTTAACACTTCCTATGCTATCCAAAAAAATTATTATTTTTTGGCTGGAGTTACACTTAAAAAATGTACCTGTTTCAACTAACATACAACTAACATCTTGTTTGTAACTCTGGAACTGCCTGTAACTGTAAAACCCAGTACATACTATAAGAAAATCAGGCGACCCATCGCCCGGTTTTCCTCAATGTTTCACAGCAGGTCGAAACCGAGGATGATACTAATTGTACAAAAATTCTCATACGACAAATGCTTTTTTTTTGTGTTGTTTTTTGTTTATTGTTTCTGATCATGCGCAGTCTTTTGTATCGGATTTTTCTCGTTTGAAAACCATACGAAAACAGTACACATTAAACGAAAATTGTTAGTTCTGTTCACGTACAAGAAAAATTGTGTGGTTTGTCCCTTCAAAAATTTTCGTTTGGGTTGGAATCGGATGTCGGAAGTTGTGTACACACTGGGTGCAGATCGAACAATCTGTCTGAATACGGAATTGTTCGCCTGATTTTCTTATAGTGTGTACCCCCCTTAATGCCTCCCTTTATTTTGTAAAGTGCTACGCAAACTGTTGGCACTTTATAAATTCTGTATAATAATAAATACTTTGATTTGAAGGATGCAATAAACCTTCTCGTTAACGCAATATTGATTAAAATAGTACAGAGAGTGGAGAATTACTGAGCTTCAATATAATACTAGCAAAAACAGGTTAAGCGTTTTTCAAGTATAATTTAACTAATAATTATGACAACTGCATAGAACTTTTGAGAAAAGCATAGCGGTTTGTTACCAAATTACTAAAATAATTCTAGCTGTCCATAAACATTAGTGAACCATTAGCTGTGCATAGCTGTGCATGCATGATCTGCCTAATATTGTCACTGGCAACAGCTTCCAACCCAGAAAAGCTAAGGCTCGTTTCAAAGCAATCATCTGTAGCAAAATAGGAACTCTTGCACATGACTGAGTGCCTAAAGCAACACAGAGTCACTTCACTTTAGTAAACCCCTGAAAGTGTTTTTGTTTTAACTCTTAAAAATATTGGAGAGGGTACACTAAAACTTTACTCTGTACTTACAAAATGCACAACTCATTTTCCTTTCAAAAGAAATAACATTTGTTTTTATTATATAGCTTATCTAACATTGTAGTTTCCAGGGATGTCTATGAAAGAGCATATACATATATATACTGTGTGTGTGTGTATATATATATATATATATATATATATATATATACATACACACACACACATACATAAATACATACATACATACACACACACAGTCAGTAGATATAAAAAGTCTACACACCCATGTTAAAATGTCAAGTTTCTGTGACGTAAAAAAATGAGACAAAGATAAATAATTTCAGAACTTTTTCCACCTTAAGGCTCGGTTCACACTGGGGCGACTTGGGATCCGACTTGTCGCCCCTCAAGTCGCCCCAGAAAGATATTCACATGACAGTGAATGGGAGCGTCTTAATAGACACTACTGAAGTCGCTCCGACTTCAGAGCGTACTCCCTGTACTACTTGGATCCGACTTGGTAGGCGACCTGTACCATAGAAATCAATGGAAGTCGCCTCCAAGTCGGATCTCTCTCTAAAGTCAAGCAACTTTGCAGGGAAAAAAATTTAGTTTGCCCAGGCAAACCCCTCCCTCCCAGAGAGCTGATTATCCTGTGATTGGCCACAGCCAAAGTCGCCTGTCCTGGAGGCGACTTGAAGTCGCGTTGTATTTTGCTAAAGTCGCGCTGAAGTCGCGTTGAAGTCGCGTTGAAGCCGCGTTGAAGTCGCCGTACAAAGTCGCGCTGAAATCATGTTGCCCCTGTGTGAACCGAGCCTTAATGTGACCTATAAACTGTACAACTCAACTGCAAAAACAAACTGAAATCTTTTAGGGTGGGGGGGGAGTAAAAATAAGAAACTAAACTAATGTGGTTGCATAAGTGTGCACACAATCACATTTAGCCTAGGTTCAGACTAGTGCGATGCGGGGACCAGCGCGATTCCAGCACCAGTTCCCGCATCGCCTCTCTCCCGCAGGCAGTTCACCGCTGCGAGTGTCAATACAATGTTAATGACACTCCCAGAACGGTTCACAGATCGCAGTGCAAACTGTGGATTCGTTCAGGAATCGGATTGCATTAGTGAGAACACCCATGCGATCCGATTCCAGTGCGGTGAAAAACAAACTGGAATCTTTTAGGTGGAGGGAAGTAAAAATAAAAAATTTAATTAATATGTTTGCATAAGTGTGAACACCCTTAAACTAATACTTTATTGAATCAACTTTTGATCTTATTACAGCACTCTGTCTTTTTGGGCATGGCACATCTTGACTTGGCAATATTTGCCCACTCTTCTTTGCAAAAACACTCCAAATCTGTCAGATTGGGAGGGCATCTCCTGTGCACAGCCCTCTTCAGATCACCCGACAGATTTTCAATCTGATTCGGGTCTAGGCTCTGGCTGGGCCATTCCAAAACTTTAATCTTCTTCTGGTGCAGCCATTCCTTTGTTGATTTGGATGTATGCTTTGGGTTGTTGCATACCTCCCAACTTTTTGAGAAAAGTATGCAGGCATAGGACACACCCCTTGCCACGCCCCATTAAAGGAGAATTGTACAAAAAAACAAGATTGGTTAAACACACAAGTGCTTTTTTTACCACTATTCCTTTATATTGGCTTTTGGAATTTACAAATGCAGCCAATTTGGAAATCAGCTGAAAGGTTTAGCGCTGGAAAACACTTTTTGATACTTAAAAAGTGCATTTTATATACATCTATATAGATAAGACCAAATGAGGGACACACGAGGAGGAATGAGGGACATTGCTCCAAATCAGGGACAGTCCCTCGAAATCAGGGACATTTGGGAGCTATGATTGTTGTCATGCTGAAAGATGAAGTTCCTCTTCATGTTCAGCTTTGTAGCAGAAGCCTGAAGGTTTTGTGCCAATATTGACTGTTTTTTGGAACTGTTCATAATTCCCTCTACTTCAACTAAGGCCCCTGTTCCAGCTGAAGAAAAACAGCCCCAAAGCATGATGCTGCCACCACCATGCTTCACTATGGGTATGGTGTTCTTTTGGTGATGCGCAGTGTTGTTTTTGCGCCAAACATATCTTTTGGAATTTAAGGCCAAAATGTTCAACCTTGGTTTCATCAGAACATAACACATTTGCCCACATGCTTTTGGGAGACTTCAGATGTGTTTTTGCAAAATTTAGTCGGGCTTGGACGTTTTACTTCATAGGAAAAGGCTTCCGTCTTGCCACTCTACCCCATAGCCCAGACATATGAAGAATACGGGAGATTGTTGTCACATGTAGCACACAGCTAGTAGTTGCCAGATATTCCTGCAGCTCCTTTAATGTTGCTGTAGGCCTCTTGGCAGCCTCCCTGACCAGTTTCCTTCTCGTCTTTTCATCAATTTTGGAGGGACGTCCAGTTCTTGGTAATGTCACCGTTGTGTCATATTTTCTCCACTTGATGATGACTGTCTTCACTGTATTCCATGGTATATCTAATGCCTTGGAAATTCTTTTGTACCCTTCTCCTGACTGATACCTTTTAACAATGAGATCCCTCTGATGCTTTGGAAGCTCTCTGCGGACCATGACTTTTGCTGTAGGATGCAACTAAGAAAATATCAGGAAAGACCTACTAGAACAGTTGAACTTTTATTTGGGGTTAATCAGAGGCACTTTAACCCAGTGGCGTCTCCAGCTTTTATATTTAGGGGGGGCACATGGGGGGACAGGGACAAAAATAGGGGGGCAATATAAAATGCAAATAGATAGATAGATAGATAGATAGATAGATAGATTAGATAGATAGATAGATCTATATATATATTTTATCTATCCTGGGGCCCTTTACCCCTTTACTACGATCCCACAACGGCCCTTTCACATGTTCTGCAGTGAGCTCCCTTCCTACTGTATTGGGCCCCCCCCCAGGGTGGCAGAAAACAAGAGATATATGTCACCAGCATATCAAGAAAATATAAGGGTCCAAATCAGTGGGAGAACTATCAGGGTTGCAAAGGTTGTCTTGCCACCGGGCCCTGGTGTTCTGTCACTGTGGGGTTCCCCAGCCTCCTCTTGCTGTCCTGCCCCTGCTATTGACAGCGCTGGTCTGGCATTTCTTGGAATTTACAGGCTGGTTCTCCTGTCCTAAGGACGGGAGATATCAGTCTGTTTTTTAAGTAACTGAGAATCCTGGTGGAGTCCTTCCTGCAACTCGCTCTTCTCCCTGCCAATGAGGATGCAGGGGAAGGAGCAGATCGGGCGGCCGTGGTTGTGTGAGTGCTCGCATTATGCAGTGTCAGCGAGCAGAGGGAGGGGGGAGGAATCACCCGCAGGAGCTGACTGGGGACGTTCTCCCTCTCAATAGAGACTGTGTTACCCCAGCGGTGGCCCGAGTAAGATGCGGCACATCCGATATGAATACAAACAAAAAGAATTAAAGAAATTGCCTTTATGTAAAAAAAATTATAAAAAAAAAATTTTTTTTTGGGGGGGGCACATGGTGGGGCCCAGCATAATGTTGGGGGGGTCAGGGCCCCCTCTGGCCCCCCCTAGGGTCGCCATTGCTTTAACCACCTCCCTACCAAGCCACTGTGTATATATACACCTGGGAGGGAGATGGTTATACCTGGATCATGGTTGAGGTTACAACCATGATCCCAGTGTAATTTTTTAGCCCAGGTGTTTCTTTTTCAGGTAAAAGTATTCCAGTGCGGCTGGGCAGCTGCTGGAATACTTTTACAAAGGACGGAAGGAGGTACCACCCCCCCCTCCTGCCGCCATTACTGAGTTGGGAAGCCCAGGAGTAATCCGACCGGCGGCATCCATCTCCGGCCTCACAATGAGATGAACTGAAGCTGTTCCACCCACTGTGTGACATCAGAACCGGCAAGCATCGACGATGTTGTCTTTTCCAGGTCCGGCGCCTTGTTTTTCCATTTCTTTGTTGCTATGGGGCCAGTGAAGCAGCTGATCAGACTGATCTGTGTCTGATCTGCTGCATTGGAGCCTAAAGGAGAGATGGGGGGTCTAATAGACCCCAATCTCTCCATAAAGAGTACCTGTCTCTGCTATTGCCCTCAAAAGGGATGTTTACATGTTTTACACACACACACACACACACACACACACGTTGAACTGGATAGACTGTTGTCTTCAGGGCCGGTACAAGGCAGGGGCGGGAGGGGGACTTGCCCTGAGCGGAGTCTTTTGAGGCTGGAGGGGGGTGCCAGATTGCAAGCTTCACCAAATTTTTGCTGTCACAGTTCAGACACCGCCTCTGCTACCATTGGATTCCGTTTGCAAATGCCTGTTCAGTATCTGCTGCGCCCACGATCCTCATCAACAGTGCGGCAGCGCCCATGTCTGTGAAAATTTGCTGGCTGTCAGCATCCACCTTCCCCCGCTACTGCCCACCTTGTCAGTGCTTGTGGCTGGTTGGTAGGACCTCTGGCGTCTCATCAACCAATCTGGTGCTTGCCCCGCCCCCAAGCCCTGGCCTTCAGAGTGAGAGAAGAATGCAAATTTCTGCCTGGTCTCAGTGCCCCAGTTTCCTTGTGTATGTCCTGTAGCTCCACAAAGAAGAATTGGACCATAATGTAAGTAGGATCTCTGAGGACCGTGCTGTAAGGGGGATCTCTGGGGACCCTCCTGTAAGGGGGGTCTCTGGGGACCCTACTGTAAGGGGGGTCTCTGGGGACCCTGCTGTATGGGGGAGTCTCTGGGGACCCTGCTGTATGGGGAGTCTCTGGGGACCCTGCTGTATGGGGGATCTCTGGGGAACCTGCTGTAAATGAAATCTCTGGGGACCCTACTGTATGGGGGATCTCTGGGGACCCTGCTGTATGGGGGATCTCTGGGGACCCTGCTGTAAATGAAATCTCTGGGGACCCTACTGTAAGGGGGATCTCTGGTGACCCTACTGTATGGGGGATCTCTAGCGAACCCTACTGCATGGGGGATCTCTGGTGACCCTACTGTATGGGGGATCTCTGGGGACCCTACTGTATGGGGGGATCCCTGCTGTAAGGGAGATCACTGGGGACCCTGCTGTAAGGGGGATCTCTGAGGACCCTGCTGTAAGGGGGATCTCTGGGGACCCTGCTGTAAGGGGGATCTCTGGGGACCCTGCTGTAAGGGGGATCTCTGGGGACCCTGCTGTAAGGGGAATCTCTGGGGACCCTGCTGTAAGGGGAATCTCTGGGGACCCTGCTGTAAGGGGAATCTCTGGGGACCCTGCTGTATGGGGGATCTCTGGGGACCCTACTGTGAGGGGGATCTCTGGGGACCCTACTGTGAGGGGGAGCTCTGGGGATCCTGATTTAAGGAGGGGGGAATCTGGTAACCCTATTGTCAGGGGGAGACTCTGGGGTCCCTGAGGTAAGAAGGGGAACTTTGGGGACCCTAATGAAAGGGGGGCTCTGATGTAAGGGGGAACTCTGGAGAACATGATGTAAGTGGAGGACTTTGGTGACCCTAATAAAAGGTGGGAACTCTAAAGTAGGGGACCTGATGTGAGAGATTACTCTGGGGACCCTGATGTAAGAAGTGGGGACTCTAGGGACCCCGATGTACGGGGGGACTTTGGGGACCCTAATGAAAGGAGGGGACTCTGATGTAAGGGGGAACTCTGGGGACCCGAATGAAAGGGGGCAGTATTGCTGTACTACCATGATGAAATCATGTCTACAGCAGTGGCTCAGACCCATAGAACTGCATTAGTCACGTCTAGTGCAGGCAACGCTCATCAAAAGTGATATGCTGTTTGAGTTTTGCCTTGGCATGTACAGTATCTCACAAAAGTGAGTACACCTCTCACATTTTTGTAAATATTTTATTATCTTTTTATGTGACAACACTGAAGAAATGACACTTTGCTACAATGTAAAGTAGTAAGTGTACAGCTTGTATAACAGTGTCAAAATAACTGGGGACAGAAAATTTGATCTCTGGGGACCCTGCTGTATGGGGGATCTCTGGGGACCCTGCTGTAAGAAAGATCTTTGTGGAACCTGCTGTAAATTGGATCTCTGAGGACCCTGTCTAAACTGCTGGCAACAAAAGTGAGTACACCCCCAAGTGATTTAGACATCAATGGCTGTGTGTTAAGTTCTTTTGAGGGGACAGCAAATTTACACTGTTGTACAAGCTGTACACTCACTACTTTACATTGTAGCAAAGTATCATTTCTTTGGTATTGTCACATGAAAATATATAATAAAATATTTCCAAAAATGTGAGGGGTGTACTCACTTTTATCAGCTACTGTATATAGCCATGAGCAGGAGTATGTTACCTGGTAACAAAGCCTTACTCCTCCAGAGCGACACAGGACCCCCTAGATAAATGCACCCACAGAGCCCCCACCTTCCCAGCTCCTCTCCCTCTTCAAACCACCACCAAATCAGTCCTGATGCCGCGTACACACGGTCGGACTTTTCGTCTACAAAAGTCAGACAGCCTGTCCGACAGACTTCCGGCAGACTTTCGGCGGACTTGCGGCGGACTTGCGGCATACTTTCTAACGAACGGACTTGCCTACACACGACCACACAAAAGTCCGACGGATTCGTACGTGATGACGTACACTGGACTAAAATAAGGAAGTTCATAGCCAGTAGCCAATAGGTGCCCTAGCGTGGCTTTTTGTCCGTCGGACTAGCACACAGACGAGCGGATTTCGGGGTCCGTCGTAGTTACGACGTAAAGATTTGAAGCATGTTTCAAATCTAAAGTACGTCGGATTTGAGGCTAAAAAAGTACGTTGAAAGTCCGGAGAAGCCCACACACGATCGGATTACCAGCCAGCTTTAGTCCGTCAGCGTCCGTTGGACTTTTGTAGACGAAAAGTCCGACCGTGTGTACGCGGCATAAAGCCCCATAGACACTTTCTGCAGATTTATGTCTTCAGATTTACCAAAACCATGTAGTGCAGTGGTTCTCAACTCCTGTCCTCAGGCCCCACTAACAGGCCAGGTTTGCAAGATAACTGAAATATATCACAGGTAAGATCATTTGCTGCTCAGTGATTGCAGTATTCTAGTCTGCATCTCCCCAAGTTAATACTTAAAATCTGGCCTGTTAGTGGGTCCTGAGGACAGAAGTTGAGAACCACTGATCTAGTGCAAGGGCCTGCCCGATTGCATACAAAGTGAAACTCTAAAGCCTCGTAAACACGATCAGATTGTTGGCCAACAAAGTGTCAGACTTTTGTACGAAAGGCGTGTGCCAGGAACTTGTCTTGCATACAAACGGTACACAATTGTCGGCCAACAAACACGAACGTAGTGATGTACTAAGTGAAATTTCAGCTCTTGAACGCCACCCTTTGGGCACCTTCTGCTAATGTCGTGTTTAGTGAGCATTGATTCCGAGCATGCGTGTTTGTACTTTGGACTTTTGTGTGACGGACTTGTGTACACACGATAGTAAAATCTGACAAAAGACCGTTTGACCGAAAATTTACTAGCCTGCCATCCAACATTTGTTGGCGGAAAGTTGGACAACAATTGTCTGATGGAGCGTACTAACGGTCGGATTTTAGGCCAACAGTCTATCATCACACAATCCCCTGCCAAAAATCTGTGCGTACGAGGCTTTAGGCTCACACAGCATTTTTCATTCCAGTGACCCCACCAATGCAGGGGCATTTTTTCCTTACACTGATGCTGGGGAATTTCTTTCTAAATCACTGTCCAATATTTATTTGCAGGATAGACTGTGTACTGCTACTAAACTCATATGTAACATATGTTTTGGTAAGACGTGCTGCACGCATTGCTATTTACCCCACCCCACCTGCTACTCCACCGGGAGACAGAGGAGTTGGGGGGGGTGGAGGGGGCGCCGTTTGGAATCTTTGCCCTGGGCACTGGATGACCTTGTCCCGGCACTGGTTGTCTTTATTCAACTACCAACTATGTAACAATGCAATAAAAGTGATCAAAAACTTAAAAAAAAAAAAACACTGCAAAAATAAATAAAATAAAATTATAAAGAATTTTTATTTTTTATTTTTTTTTAAAAGCGCCCCCGTCACCCTGTGCTCACACACAGCGTCGAAGGCACACATCGGTCCTGCACGCATGTGTAAACAGCGATCGCAACACACATGTGAGCAATAATTCTAGCACCAGACCTCCTCTGTAACTAAACTGGTAACCTGCAAAGGCTTTTAAAGCGTCACCTATGGATAATTTAAATTACTGTAATTTGTCGCCATTCCGCAATTTTAAAGCAGGACATCTTAGGTATCTATTTACTCGGCATAACATCATCTTTCACATTATCCCCATAAAATTGGGCTTACTGTATGGTTTTGTTTTTTTTTTAACTCATTAAAGTGTATTTTTTTCAAAAAGATTGCGTTTGAAAGACCACTGCCCAAATACTGTGTGACAAAAAAATATTTGAATGACTGCCATTTTATTCTCTAGGGTCTTTGCTTAAAAAAATACATATATAATGTTTCTAAGTAATTTTCTAGTTAAAAAAAGTAGATTTTTACATGTATATGAGAAATGCCAGAATTGGCCCAGACTCCTGTGTACTGACTCCTATTTAACAGGAGTTTGAGCCTAGGTTCAGACTAGTGCGATCTCAGACATCACATGTGATTTGCACCCGCACCGCAGGTGCCGATCACATGCGATGTCTAAGCAATGTGAGTTCAGCCATACCGTTGTATGGCTGAACTCGCATTGGATTCGCACAGAAAAAGGTGCAAGGACTTGTTTTTCCCCGCACTGGAATCAGATCACGTGGGTGTTCTCACTAATGCGATCTGATTCCTGAATGAATCCACAGTTCGCACTGCGATCTGTGCACTGTTCTGGGAGTGTCATTAACATTGTATTGACATTCACAGCGGTGAACTGCCTGCAGGAGAGAAGCAGTGCGGGAACCGGAACTGGAATCGCGCTGGGTCCCGCATAGCACTAGTCTGAACCTAAGCTAAATGTGATTGTGTGCACACTTATGCAACCACATTAGTTTAGTTTCTTATTTTTACTCCCCCCCCTAAAAAAAGATTTCAGTTTGTTTTTCAGTTGAGTTGTACAGTTTATAGGTCACATTAAAGGTGGAAAAGGTTCTGAAATTATTTATCTTTGTCTCATTTTATTTTACATCACAGAAACCTGACATTTTACCAGGGGTGTATTAAAGGGGTATTTCACTTTTATATAAGGCAAGCAAGCATTCTTTTGAGCTGCATGGCAAGGATTGCCTCTTTAAGGGCTCATATACACTTGCTTCGACTTAAAGCGGAGGTTCACACATATAGTAAAGTTTATATCAATCCCTTCCTGCCATTGTACAGATGTCAAAATGAAAAAAAAAAATTGGCTGTTTATTTACCTTGCAATCAATCTTTATAGTTGAACTTCCTGTTTAGGAGCCCCGCGGGAGTAGGCGTGTATCCCTGGCGGCGCACTGTATTCTGGGAGGGCGGCACACTGTATTCTGGGAGGGCGGCGCACTGTATTCTGGGAGGGCGGCGCACTGTCTCCTAGGAGCTAAGTTTCATCATTCCCAGGAGTCAGTGCGACGCCGCCCATTGTGATGGCAACTTCAGTGTTTAACACTGTTAACACTGAGCATGCGCAGGAACGAGCGGTGAATGCTGGTAGCTCAGCATTCACCGCATTCAGGAAGTAAATGCTTGTGGGCTTCACATGCCCACAAGCAAGATGGAACCGGCCGTGCACAATTTTTTAAACTATATTTTTCATTCGAAAACGGACATGGGGGGACATAGCTCACCGAACAAGTGAGTGTAACATTGTTAATATATTGGTCGGCGGACCTCCGCTTTAAACACACATTAAAGTGCCTACTGCTTCAACATGCTTTTTGTATGTGTTGTTTATGCTTCTGCATACCTCCCAACTTTGGAACTTGAGAATGAGGGACACTTAGGGATGAAGAAGATCGCACCGCAGTGAAAATGGGTGTGGCTAAAATACGCAGAATATTGGGATGGCTTAAAAGAGCAAAAGAGCATGGTTAAACAGAGTTTAAGCCCACATATGGAATACACTGTACACCATAGGTGTGCGCAGCCTATTGCATTAGTGTGTGCACTACAAAGCTCAAACCTCTCACTTTTGAGACAGAGAAAGAGACTGAGGACAGAGATTCCTCAGTCCCTTTCTCTGTAGGCTTAGCTGCACCGGACAGTGAATGAATAGAAAGTACTCTGTGCTGAGCGACTTCCTGGTCACTCACACACTGAAGCATAGTAAACAGAGTTTACTATGCTTCCGTTATGACTGAGCACAGTGAGTGATTGATCACTCATTCTGTTTATTTAGAAAAAGAAGGGGTCGGTAACTGATATATTTACTGACCCCTTCCCCTCTCTCCAATCTGAAATGATAACCTGCAGCATTCATTGGGAGAGGAGGGAAGCCGCACAGGGTGATTAGGGTGTGCCCAGGCACACCCGGCACACCCTGTGCGCACGCCTATGCTGTACAATAGTTGATAAAGTCTATAGTTGATAAACTAGCTTGCATAAACCTACACGTAAAAAAATCCTGCTATATACACACAGATACAGTTAGTGGCTGAGGAATACTTTGTTTCCAATATTAAGTATACTTAGTCCCCCTTTATATCAGAGTCCTCCCATCACACCAGAAGTCCCCTTTTCAAATTATGAGTCCCTTTCACATGAGAACACCCTTTCACATCAGAAGTCCCCCTCATTTCACATTACAGTTTTTAAAAATATGACCCATAGTGGTAGATTTGACAGTTATAATAACATTTTTATTGTCATTCATAGGAGAGGGGGTGATAGGAGAGGGGGACCTGGAAGTGTGATAGGAGAGGGAGACCTGAAAGTGTAATAGAAAAAGGGGACCTGGAAGTGTGATCAGACAGGGGGAGCTGGAAGTGTGAAAGGAGAGGGAGACCTGGACCTAGTGTGATAAGAGAGGGGGACCTGGGGTACGTGGGCAATATGACACTTAACTAACACCTGTGCTTTGTAATGATAAAGTGGCACCTGGGAATTATGACAGGAGGGAGGCAACTTGGCAGTGTCCTCCTACATCACCCACTGGATGCAGCCGGGGGCAGGATCGGTGTCCCCGCTTCACCCGCCAGGAGCAGGGAGCAGCCTGGGGTGGGAGCGGTGTCCCCGCTTCACCCGCCGGGAGCAGGGAGCAGCCTGGGGCGGGAGCGGTGTCCCTGACATTACCCGCTGGGAGCAAGGAGCAGCCTGGGGCGGGAGCGGTGTCCCCGACATCACTCGCCAGCAGCAGCCTGGGGTGGGAGCGGTGCCCCGGACATCACCCGCCGGGAGCAGCCTGGGGCAGAAGCGGTGTCCCCGCTTCACCCGCCAGGAGTAGCCTGGGTGGGAGCGGTGTCCCCGCTTCACCCGCCGGGAGCAGTTTGGGCGAGAGCGGTGTCCCCGCTTCACCAGCCGGGAGCAGCCTGGGTCGGGAGCGGTGTCCCTGCTTCACCCACCTGGGAGCAGCCTGGGGCGGGAGGTGTCTCCGACATCACCCACCGGGAGTAGCCTGGGGCGGGAGCGGTGTCCTCTATATCACCCGCCGGTAGCAGTCTCCATACATCACTGGGTGGGAGCCTGTGTTACTAAACTGCACGGGAGTGGCCTGGGGACGGTAAGGGGGAGCCGAAGTCGGGGGGGGGCGGAGTTTGGAGGCATAGTAGAGCTGCACACTGGTGGTTTCCGTGCTGTTAGGAGTTCTCACAGGGTGCAGTGTGTGAGATCATACATTGCTCCCATTAAGGATGCCACAACTGAGTGGAGCACAGTACCGATACCTGTTCCGGCAGTGTGTTCCGGGACTCCAGCCCAGATCCAAGGGACCGTGGGACTTACCAGAAATCTCGGGATGGTCCCGCGGAATCCGGGATGGTTGGGAGGTATGCTTCTGTGATGCTACAGCAATGCGTCTGTGATGCTTTTTTAAAGCTTTAATGCCCTGTGTGTGTGTTGATTTTCTATTTGTTTAAAAGGGGTGCAGAAGATCCACCGTATAGTCTGCTATAAATCAACGTAGACAACCCAGACAAGGCAATGTTTTTTAATAGAGCCATTGTTAAATGGCCTCGAGATAGTAACAGGTTAATTGTCCATACCTATACTATATGTTAGACGGACTATAAAAACTGTACACCGTATTGCAATAATGCCGAGGTCTTTAATCTGTACTGTCAAAAAACTGAATAAAAATTATTGGAAATAAAAGGGGTGCAGAGGAACCCTGGCTTAGTAGTACCCCCACTTAACAGACCTCCAACTCATTAGTACCCCTGTTCAGTGGATCCCCAGCTTATTAGAACGTGCATTCAGCAGATCCCCTGCTCAGTAGCATCCCCAGCTATGCTGATGCCCTACTTAGTAGTACCCCCAGCTTTGATGATCCCCATCTCAGTAGTAATCACCAGCTCTGTGGATCCACCACTCAGTAGTAACCCCCAGCTCTGCTAATACTCTGGATGGGTGATTGTTTCAGTCCCTGCTCACCTCCTGCTATATAGCTCCCATGCTGCTCACTACATGTGACATCTGCCAATTTCTTCTGCTCCAGTCCCCCAGCTCTGCTGATCCTCTGCTGCTCAGTCCTCTCTTTCCGGTCCCTGCTCACCTTCTGCTATAGTGTTCCCATGTTGCACAGCACGTGTGCTGTCTGTTATTTGCTCTGCTCCAGTCCAGACCCATGCTCACCTTCCTGCTGCTCCACGTTGCACACCAGATGTGATGCAACCAGACACTTCCAGAATATATACACATGAACCTGGAAGTGACTGCTAACAACGTCTTTCCAGTTCGCTTGTTGGTTTCCCAGTGCATCCTGGGATATCTCATACCTGCAATACCTCCAAAACAAAGCGAAGCTAACACTGAATAAAAGCCCCTCAAAAACTTCAGGTGCTGTAAGCGAGCGTTGTCATAGACTTCTATGGAGGTTTTGGAGATGCTTTGAAGCATCAAGAAAGCAACATGGGGCATAATTTTTAAAGCAAAGCAAACAACGTGTGAACAGGATTTTATTTAGTGACAGGGGCTTTGATTGGCATTCAGAGTGCTTTAACCACTTCAGCCACAGAAGGATTTACCCCCTTCCTGACCAAGCCCTTTTTTGCGATAACGGCACTGCGTCGCTTTAACTGACAATTGCGCGGTCGTCCGACGTTGTACCCTAACAAAATTGACGTCCTTTTTTCCCCACAAATAGAGCTTTCTTTTGGTGGTATTTGATCACCTCCATGGTTTTTATTTTCTGCGCTATAAACAAAAAAAGCAATCTTTTTTACTTTTTGCTATAATAAATATCCCAAAAAATATATAAAAAAAACAAATGACTTCCTCAGTTTATTATGTATTCTTCTACATATTTTTGGTAAAAAAAAATAAATCGCAATAAGCGTATATTGATTGGTTTGCACAAAGGTTATTGCGTCTACAAAATAGGGGATAGATTTATGGCATTTCTATTATGAATTTTTTTTATTAGTATTTTTATCGTGACTGCGACATTGCGGCAGACAGATCGGACACTTTTTACACTATTTTGGGACCATTGGCATTTATACAGCGATCAGTGATATAAAAATTCACTGATTACTGTGTAAATGTCACTGGCAGGGAAGGGGTTAACCACTTGCTGACCACCGCACACTCATATACATCGGCAGAATGGCACAGGCAGGCAAATGGGCGTAATAAACAAACCGTGAAAATTATACATATGACAAATACAGTGAAAAATATAATGAAATAATAAAGTCTCTAATGGTCTCCAAAAAACACTTATGTATAGTGATTATTCGCAGTCCATACTCAAATGGGGCGATCCTGTTTACCTTTGTGAAAAGCCAATAAGATAGATGTAAGGCAATATGTGATAATACCACCACCAGAGTGAATTGCAGGCTTACCAGAAAATGTGGACCCAAAAGAACATACGTTCTATGAGTCAGATGTGCTTGCATTGCCACCAGCAATGGAAGAAGAGCCTTAGAAATCCTCAGTGATGGAGATCTGGAGTCATCCAGGCTTTAGTAATGAGGGGTTTTCTCCATGAGGGTGGTTATGCATCCAGGAAAATTAGCCCGTGAAAGATAAAAAAAGGGTCATCTTAAGTCATCTTTTGTTATTCTGAAGAAAACACACAGGCAGGGGCGTAACTACCACCATAGCAACCCATGCGGGCGCTATGGGGCCCGCAGTCGAGTGGGGCCCAGTGAGGATGAGAGCACCGCCGGCACAGTCTCCCAGCCAGAGGAAGAGAGAGGAGAGAAAGAGGCGAGCTGTCCGTATCAGCAGAGAGCTAAATTGCCCGATGTAATAGCTTTCATTAGAACTTCCAGTGTTCCCGGGGCTCACGTCACATAGCTCCACCTCTTGGCCCGGCTCCTTTGATAGACAGAACGCCGATCCAATGCGGGAAATGTGACGTCATCAAAGGCGTCGGGCCAAGAGGTGGGGCTATGTGACGATGAGCCCCGGGAAGACGGGAAATTCAAATGAAAGCTAATACAGCGGGCAATCCCGCTCTCTGCTGATCCGCGTGGCTTGCCTCTTCCTCTGCATAGGTGAGGCTGTATGGGGCACAGGCAGACCAGGCTGTATGGGGCACAGGTCACGCTGTATGGGGCACAGGTCACGCTGTATAAGGCACAGGTCACGCTGTATGGGGCACAGGCAGACCAGGCTGTATGGGGCACAGGTCACGCTGTATGGGGCACAGGTCACGCTGCATTGGGCACAGGTCACAGGTCACGTTGCATGGGGCACAGGTCACGCTGCATGGGGCACAGGTCATGCTGCATTGGGCACAGGTCACGTTGTATGGGGCACAGGTCACGCTGTATGGGGCACAGGTACCGCTGTATGGGGCACAGGTCACGCTGCATGGGGCACAGGTCACCCTGCATGGGGCACAGGTCACGCTGCATGGGGCACAGGTCATGCTGCATGGGGCACAGGTCATGCTGTATGGGGCACAGGTCACGCTGTATGGGGCACAGGTCACGCTGTATGGGGCACAGGTCACGCTGCATTGTGCACAGGTCACGCTGTATGTGGCACAGCTCATGCTGCATTGACACTAGGGCAGCTGTGGGGGGGGGTGCTGTTTGCAGGGGGGCCCCATACAACATTTTGCTATGGGGCCCTGCTATTTCTAGTTACGCCCCTGCACACAGGGATTTCAAGGCTCTGTGCGGCTGCATCACTGGACCATGGGACAGGTTTGTGTCTGTTTTTTAAAGGTCAGGAGCTATACTTTTTGTAGCTGCTGACTTTTAATTAATGAAAAAAGCCTGGAACTCTGATTTAAGTACTGTAGCCATAGGAGACAGCAAAAACCTGCATGTGCAGAAGTGGCACCTTGCTGGGCCTTTCTCTGTATGGCTGTCCTCCTATTGAAGCCTCGGAGTCTGCCTATGGAAATTCCAACTACTTAGGTCTGGCCCTAACCCTTTTTCCCTTGCAAAATATAAAAGGACTGTTAAAAGAAATAAAACCTCTTTTGCATCCAAGAAGTGTCTTTGCACCCACTATACCTCACAGCCCACTACATATTGAAGGATGTCAACGGTCTGTGGCCTCAAAGGTTCTCATTAGACTTGAAGAGGTTAGAGATTCTGCTACAAACAAAAATATAATCTGTTGCAAATTAGCAGTCTTTTGATGTGGTGGCTGCACAAGTTTTTATTTACTTAGGCTTTATTCCCCTTTATCTTCAGCTGGTGATCCCGACTGCGAAGTGACAGCTGGACAAGCAGTAGGGCACTGAGCAGGCTAGTGCATCGCGCCCCAGCCTGCCACAGTGCTACTTGATAGTGTCACCTGGGGCATTTTTCTCAGAGAATAGGTGCAGGAACTCAACCAGGCCCCACATCTTTCCCCGGAGTAGGAGGGCAGGGGGTTGAGCGTGCCACAGCAGTGTAGGAGGGTCCTAAAGGGGCATTAAATACCAGGAGGGTGCAACATGCAGAGTGCAAGATTCTGGAGAGTGCTAGGTACAGGGTGCAGGGTTAAAGAGGGTGCAGAGTTCAGGAGAGTGCAGTGTTCAGGAGGGTGCTGGAAACAGGGTGCAGGGTTCTGGAGGGTGCTACATACAGTGTGCATGGTTCTGGAGGGTGCTATGTACAGGGTGCAGAGTTCAGGTAGGTGCTACGTACAGAGTGCAGGATGCTAGGTACAGGGTGCGGAGTTCAGGTGGGTGGTAGGTGCAGGGTGCAGAGTTCAGGTGGGTGCTACATAGAGAGTGCAGGGTTCAGGTGGGTGCTAGGTACCGGGTGCGGAGTTCGGGTGGGCGCAGAGTTAAGGTGGGTGCTAGGTATAGGGTGCATGGTTCAGGTGGGTGCTAGGTCCAGGGTGCAGAGCTCAGGTGGGTGCTAGGTACAGGGTGCAGAGCTCAGGTGGGTGCTAGGTACAGGGTGCAGAGCTCAAGTGGGTGCTAGGTACAGGGTGCAGAGTTTAGGTGGGTGTTAGGTACAGGGTGCAGCGTTCAGGTGGGTGCTAGGTGCAGGGTGCAGCGTTCAGGTGGGTGCTAGGTACAGAGTGCAGAGTTCAGGTGGGTGCTAGGTGCAGTGTTCAGGTGGGTGCTGGGTACAGGGTGCAGAGTTCAGGTGGGTGCTAGGTACAGGGTGCAGAGTTCCACTCCCAAACTGCCATTCTTGACAGGGCTGTCTTCCCCCTCCCAACACAGACCCCCATCCCCCTTCCTGTGCAATTATCACAATAAATGCTTTTCATTTCTCCCCCCAAATCTCCCCTCCAAAGTCCAAACACAGATCTCAGATACAGCGCGGCTCAATGCAGTGCGGGAGATGCCCCTCCTCCCAGGCTCCTCCTCATGACCTGTCATAAGACACATCAGAGCCGGGGAGGAGTCTTGCAGAAGCTTCCCTGGCTTTATGTGACAGGCGGCGGCGAGAGATGCTGCAGGTGCCAGGAATCGTTACACTGTACATGCCCAGCATTAGTACACCAGCTGCGCCCAGGGAGGGTTCAGTGTAGCGGCCCGGGCAGGAGTGCTGTCACTTCCAAATACAGATGCCTGGCTTCTGTGTTTAGAAGTGACAGTACTGAGCAGAAAGCACAGGGCCAGAGCCAGAGGTGCGGAAAAAAGCCCTGTTGTCACCCCTCTGGTGGGTGTCATCTGGGTGGGGTCCGCACCCCCCTCCCCCGGACCCCATACTGATGCCACTGGTTTAGTGGTCCACAGAGATAGCATGGAACAATGCTAGATGTTAAAGCTGTCCATAGACAGTTCCTGCTGAACCAGCTGAGATGCGAACCACAAGTTGATCGATCAACGTGGGTAAAACCAGCCTGCCGGATTTTACATATGATTATCACTAGCGGCTGTTTTGGCTCCGCGGGAAGGATTCAAGCAATTTTCTTTCCTGCAACCCATGGCTTTATAAAGAGACGGTCTACTGTGGTCTATAGTATGTTATATGCATATCTTCCAACTTTTTGGGATGGGAATGAGGGACACCTATAAGCAAAAGTATGTATGTATTAAACATGCCCCCTGCCACTCCCCCTAAGGCTCGCTTCACACTAGCGCGTTTTTTGATGCATTTTGCATTTTGCAGAAATGCACGGGAATTTTTTAACATGGGTTCCTATGGAACATGTTCACATCAATGCTTGTTTCTTTGCGTTTTTGGAAAGGGTCGGGGACTTTTTTTCATGCAAAATGCAGCGTTTTGCATGTAATGGATTTCAATGGACAAGCATCAAAAACGCAAGTGCACCGTTTTTGCAGCGTTTTTGATGCGTTTTTGGTGCGTTTTTGCCGTTTTTTTTTTTTTTTTTTTTTTTTTTTACATTTTTTTTTAGACTGTAAAAAAAAACTGTAAAAAAAAAAAAAAAAAAAAAAAAAAAAAAACCGCAAAACGCAAATCGCGGCAAAAACGCGGCAAAAACGCGGCAAAAACGCGGCTCAAAAACGTGGCAAGCATGAAAAAAAAACCTCCAAAAACGCTCAAAAGCAACATGCATAGGTGTGAATCCAGCCTAAGGCTGGATTCACACCTATGCATTTTTAGTGCTTTTTGCATTTTGCAGCTTTGCACTACAGTCCATTTAGCATGGTTTCCTATGGAACATGTTCTGTAGTGCAAATCTGCAAAATGCAAAAAGCACTAAAAATGCATAGGTGTGAATCCAGCCTAAGGCTGGATTCACACCTATGCAGTTTTAGTGCTTTTTACATTTTGCAGATTTGCACCAGAGTCCATTTAACATGGTTTCCTATGGAACACGATCTGTAGTTCAAATCTGCAAAATGCAAAAAGCACAAAAAATGCATAGGTGTGAATCCAGCCTAAGTCCTGATTCACACCTTTGCAGGTTGCAGTTTGCATATTGCAGGTGCATTTTGCGTTTTTCAATACACGCTTCTGATACATTGAAGTCTATGGAACCAAAAACCAGAAAAAAGTCATTGGCCCTTTTCCATAAAATGCACAGATGTGAACTAAATCCATCCATAGGAAACCATGTTAAATGGACTGTAGTGTGTTTCTGCAAAACTGAAAACGCACTAAAAAAGGCATAGGTGTGAACCAGGCCTAAAGGAAAATTAAACAAAAAATGATTAGTTAAACCCACAAGTGCTTTTTTACCACTACTATTCCTTTATATTGGCTTTTGAAATTTACAAATGCAGCAATTCAGAATTTGGATGAATGGTTTAGCGCTGGGAAACACTTTTTGAAAGACAAATAGTGCATTTTATATACAACTCTATAGATCAGACCAAAGTGAGGGACACATGAGGAAAGAGGGACAGGGGGACTTCGTTCCATATCAAGGACAGTCCCTTGAAACCAGGGACAGTTAGGAGCTATGTATACGGCCCACTACATTACAGTTGGACAGGGCTGTACACATGACAGGGGCGTGAATCTTTGCTTTGCATCCGCGACATTACTGACTCTGCAGAGTTTGACAGTCGGCATCATTTGGCTTGTGGTTGTGGTGAAGTAGCTTAATAAAAAATCATCTTTATCCCAATAGCTTGGGATTAAAAAATAAAATGTAGACGTTCAGGAGGTGTCATGATCACGTTCTGAATGCCTGGCAGCTACTGCTTTACTGACCTGTGAAAAGCGGTGCACCGCAGATTGAGGCGGCAAGCACTGCTCCCCATATGAAAGAGCTATTAGAGGGACTCAGTTCAACAAAAAACTGCTGTAGTATTGCTACTGACATACTGATAAATGCCATTTTTTTAATTTGCCTCTAATTTCATTTTGGGTGTATCTAAATAAATTTTTCTTTTTCTTTGATAGAATGGGGAAGGCATAGAACCTCTGCTAGATTTTTACTGCTGTCTCAGACAGCCTGTCTGTGTCCCTGCAGGGAAGATTTACCCTCTTCTATATGCTCTGGTGACCACTGTCATCAGAACTCAAAATGAGGGAAAATTCAAAGTGACGACTTTTCACCAGAACAGAAGCAGAGGGGAAATCTTCCACTAGTTCTACTGATTTCTCACACGGTGGAGAGGCCTCCTCTCACTTCCTGTGGAGTCTATAGGACAGGAAGTTAAGCTAAATCTCCCCAGTGGAACACAGATGAAAAAACAGACAGTTTTGGCCATTCCAATCTCCAACTTAAAGGGGAAATCCACCCTAACACTAAAATCTTTACATCTACAGGCATCCACAATCTAACTCTAACCTATCTAGCCCTGTAAAGAAGAAATCAGTATACATACTTTTTTTGAAGCCGCTCCAGTCCGGTCTCCAGCGGCAGAAGCTCTATGGAGGACACAGCCGACAACGGCTGTGAAATGAATTGGAAGTAACGTCACCCATAGAGTCACTATGGGGCTTCCGTTTTCGGCTGCCTCCTCTGCACCCGCCTCCACAGCAAAGCTGCCGCTGACAGCTCAGTATGGGACCGGACCGGAGCGGCTTTAAAAAAGATATGTATAGTGATTTCTTCTTTACAGTGTTAGACAGGTTAGTCTTAGATAGTGGATGCCTGTAGATGTAAACATTTTAGTGTTAGGGTGGACTTCCCCTTTAACTGAAAGTGCAGAGTGTGGGAAATCGCATGCTGCAGATTTATTTATTTATTTTTTATTACAGGTATTTATATCCTTTTTTTTTTCCCTTTTGGGATAAAGGCTTTACCTAAAGACAGCCATAGATGGAGTGGTTTTCTTTCCTGCAACCCAAGAAAATTGTTCAATTCCCCATTAACACTGTCAGTGTTGATGGGGGAATCCCTTCCGTGAAGCCATTGTGTTTTCCCAGGGGAGGAGTGAAAGCCCATGTCACCACTCGCCGGGAGAACACAGTGATTATTGCTAGTGGTTTTATCAGTTGCTAGCAATAATCGCATGTAAAATCTGACAGGCTGGTTATACCCAAGTTGATCGATTTATTGATTCTTAATGGCACCCCCACAAATCTGACAGTGCAGAGCATTTTCTGGTGGGGGGAAAATCGCATGGTGCTGATTTATTCATTTATTATTTATTACAGGTATTTATATCGTTTTTTTTTCCTTTTGGGATAAAGGCTTTACATAAAGACGGCCATAGACAAGGTAGTTTTCTTTCCTGCAACCCAAGAAAATGTATTGATTCCCCCATTAATACAATCAGTGTTGATGCTGAAATCCCTTCTGTGGAGCCATTGTGTTCTCCCGAGGGGGGGTGTCAGAGAAAGCTCCGTCCCCACCTGCCAGGAGAACACAGTGATTATTGCTAGTGGCTTTAACAGACGGAGTAGTTTTCTTTCCTGCAACCCATGAAAATAGCTTGATTCCCCCATTAATACAGTCAGTGTTGATGGGGGAATCCCTTCTGTGGAGTTATTGTGTTCTCCCGGGGGGGAGTGGTAGAGAAAGCCCTGTCCCCACCCGCCGGGAGAACACAGTGATTATTGCTAGTGGCTTTAACAGCTGCTAGCAATAATCACATGTAAATCACATGTAAAATTAGACAGGCTGGTTGTACCCAAGTTGATTGATTGATCAACTTGGGTACAATCAGCCTGCCCATACATAGATCGAATCTTGGCCTTTTCCTGCTGAACTGGCTGAGATGCAAACCATCCATGGCCAGCTTACGTTTTACCAAAATGAAAAAAGCTGATCATGGTGAGCATCCCTGTCAGTGTTAAATGTTATTTGCTGGATAGCTTTGGAATTGAAAAACAACAGATTAACTGGCCAGGTCGCCAGATAAGAAAACAGTTACGGTATCATATACTGCATGCTATTTTGTTGTTTTGGCCATAGTTATACTCTAAGCTAGATATCAGAAAAACACCATCTCACATTACCATGTTTCCAAGTTCTATAGGAATGGCACAAAAAAATGTGGGGCCCAAATTACTCAAAGTTGAACTCCAGGCAGTACATAGCCCGTGCAGAGAGTGTAGCTATGAGTGGAACCCAGAAGATTTACCCACTACAGCCTGTCTGCAGAAAACTAAAAGAGGGCAGAAACAAGACCAGTCACCCTGCACAAAGAGAGAGAAGCAGTGACCAATCTTAATACAGGAAGATCCTGAAAAGAGGCAAACTGGACTACTGCACAGATCTAGAAAAAATACACCAAACACACCAATATTCAAGTAAGCATGTCTCTTGCATATAAGTAATATTTGCTTATCCTGTTTAAGATCTTGACTTGAAAACCTGACTTTTAATAGTAGCATTTATCCCATTGCCTTTCTTCCCGGTCCTTAACTAGCCTACCCTCCATGAGTAGGCTCTAAAGTAACACATTCTCCTAAAATTCACGCTTTATACACCCATGAATCTATGTAATATTTATTTTCTTGTTCATCTGCTCTTTAAAATATACATACCATCTGTTAGTACCACATCCCTTAGTTTTTCCAGACGCTCTGCAAATCTTGCTACATCTCCAAGAAGCTGTGAAATGTCCTCCACATCAATAAAGAATCCCTCTCCACTTTCAGGAGGACTTGGTACACCAGATGGTTTGACGGCCTTGACTCTGGAAGCTGTTAAAGGGATTCCTGCAGCACTGGCATGGCGACTTAAACTTGTAGGCCTCTTCAATGTCCCAGTAGAAACAGGACTACTGTTGGGTGGTGGGTTAGAGGTAACTTCAGCAAATGGTTCATTTGGATCTTTACGAGGTGACTCCTAAAAATACAGAAAAGCAAGATGAATTTTAATTAATATTTGAGAGCTGAAAATTACATATAAAGTGCTAAGGACGACTTTGGTGTATGTCAAAATTCTATTTTACCGAAAGGGGTTCTTTTAACCACTTAACCACTTGCCGACCGGCTGACGCCAATATACGTCGGCAAAGTGGCACGGGTGCGCAAAACCACATACCCGTACGTCGCTTGCCCCCACGGGCCTGCGCGATTGGATTCGTTGCAGAACTGATCAGTCTTCAGGTGCAGGCCAATGGTTTCTGGCCTAGACCTGCTGATCGGTTCTGGCCAATGAAAATGCTTCTCCTGCCTGTAAGTGTAAACACAGGCAGGGGAAATTATGCCATCTTCCTCTCTGGAATTCTTTTCCATTCCAGAGAGAGGAGAGAGGATGTCTTACAGTGAGTTGCACCAACACTACACTGACACAGTACACATAGGCACACTTGTAACCCCTTCACTCCCTGTCACTGTGTCATCAATTGTAGTTTTCAGATTTTTCACTGATCACTGCATTGGTGTCATTTGTGACTGTAATTAGTGTTAGGGCAATTAGTAGTAGACCCAGGTAGGTCTAGGGCAGGGGTTGACAAATTTGCTTGGAATCTAGGAGCCAGCTAAAAAAGTTAGGAGCCAGGTTTTTTTTTTTTTTTTTTTTTTTAAAACGACCGACCGCTTTATTTTTAATATAAAAATGAACCAATCTTAAATTTACACAGAGACGACTAGAACTAATGTGACTGCTTTTATTTCCTGCCATGCAAGGACACAAGACCACCATATTCCCGCTAAGGATCCAATCAGGTCCGCCTGAAAAACTGACAGGCGAACCTGATCAGACAGCCCGTGTGAAAGGGGCCAAGCAGGGAGATGACAAATAATAAATTCATTTTAATTAACCACTTCCTTCCCGCAGGACGACTATATACGTCCTGTCTTTGAAGAGAAAATACCGTTGTTATGGTAGCAGCTAGCTACCATAACCCCGGTATCTTCAAGAGCCAGTGGTTCTCTTTCAGATAAAAGTGGTCTCTGCAGCAGATTCGCAGCGAGATCACTTTTATCGGCGGCAGGAGAGGGCACCCCCTACCGCCCCGCTCCGGTGCCCTTCACCGCTTACCGTGGCCGTCGGTAACGGCGGAGACGATCCGGATCTGTCCCTGGCCTGACATAGAGACGAGTGAGAGGAAGAGGGCCCTCCCGCCCATCTCCAAGTCATTGCAGGGCGGAAGCGACGTCAAATCGTCACTTCCACCCATAGCTCTTGAAGGGACATTTTATATATTTTTTTTTTTCCAAATGACAATTTTTTTTTTTTTTTAATGCATTTTAGTGTAAATATGAGATCTGAGGTCTTTTTGACCCCAGATGTCATATTTAAGAGGTCCTGTCATGCTTTTTTTCTATTACAAGGGATTTTTACATTCCTTGTAATAGGAATAAAAGTGACTTTTTTTTTTTTAAAAGAACAGTGAAAAAATAAAAGTTATAATAAATAAGAAAAAAAAAAAAAAATTAAATGTGCCCCATCCCTTGTAATAGAAATAAAAGTGACACAATTTTTTTTTTTTTTAAACAGTGTAAAAATAAAAAATAAAAAGTAAAATATATAAGAAAAAATAATAATTTTTTTAAATGCGCCCCGTCCCGCCGAGCTCGCTTGCAGAAGTGAACGCATATGGGAGTAGCACCCGCATATGAAAGCGGTGTTCAAACCACACGTGAGGTATTGCCACGATCGTTAGAGTGAGAGCAATAATTCTAGCCTTAGACCTCCTCTGTAACTCAAAACAGGTAACCTGTAGAATTTTTTAAACCACGCCTATGGAGATTTTAAAGGGTAAAAGTTTGTCGCCATTCCACGAGCGGATGAAATTTTGAAGCATGACATGTTGGGAATCAATTTACTCGGCGTAACATTATCTTTCACAATATAAAAAAATTGGGCTAACTTTACTGTTTTCTTATTTTTTAATTAAAAAAAGTATTTTTTCCCAAAAAAGTGCGCTTGTAAGTCCGCTGCGCAAATACGGTGTGACAGAAAGTATTGCAATGACCGCCATTTTATTCTCTAGGGTGTTAGAATAAAAAATATATATAATGTTTGGGGGTTCTAAGTAAAGGGAAGGAGATGAGCAGGCAGTGAAAACAGGTAGGGAAAGCTCCATTAGCATTGGTGGATGCCTTGTCATACCAACGGCCACCACCAGAGGGCGCCCGATTGCAGAAGGAACCATAGGACTGCAGTAGGCCGCAAAGCCGGGGCCTCAATTACCGGCGCGGCCCAACGCGATCGCGGCGGGAGGGGGGGGTGGTGTCGAACGGACACAGGATACCCCAGCTGTGCCGCCCCAGGCGCCAGGTCGCTAATTCTAGTCGCAAATGCGACCTGGCGCCCGGGGTTTGTCGAGCCGTGGTCTAGGGTACCCCCCTAAACCCCCCTTATAAAGGTTTAACTACTTGATCCCCCCCCCCAGTTAACCCTTTCACCCCCTGTCTCAGTGTCACTAATAGATCTTTTTTCTGATCGCCATATTAGTGTCACGGATGATGCTAGTTAGCCAGTTAGTTGATTAGTTTCACCGTCATGTTTTTATAGTGTCAGGTACCCCCATATATTACCTAATACAGGTTTTAACCCCTTGATTGCCCTCTAGTTAACCCTTTCACCCCATGTCACCAGTGATCTCCGTATTAGTGTTACTAGTGACACTAGTTAGTTAGATTTTTATAGCGTCAGGGTACCCGCTGTATATTACCTAATAAAGGTTTAACCCCCTGATCACCCGGCGGGTGACATCAGTTAGGTTTTAGCGTCAGTTAGGGTCTGCGTCGCCCCAGGCAGTGTCAGATTAGTGCCTGTAGCGCTAACACCCATGCACGCACCATACACCTCCCTTCCTTAGTAGCATAGTGTCTGAATGGATCTATATTTTCGATCAAATCAGATTCATACTAGCATCCCCAGTAGTTTATGGCTCCCAAAAATGCAGCGTTAGCGGGATTAGCCCAGATACCTGCTAGCACCTGCGTTTAGCCCCTTCGCCCAGCCCACCCAAGTGCAGTATCAATCAATTACTGTCACTTACAAAACACAAAACACATAACTGCAGCGTTCGCAGAGAAAGGCCTGATCCCTGCTGACAATCAGGTGCTTTTTTTTCTGTGAGTTTCACTAGTTGTACCAGTAAATTTAGAGGCCACAATGTCCAATCGAAGGTACACTAGTGAAGAGGCCTACGCGTTTCTGAGCATGACAGATGAGAGTGAAGAGGACGTCACCCCTCTGTCAGATTCAGGCTCAGAATACAATCCAGTAGACAGCAGCGGCACCCTGACAGATCTGATGACGGAGCAGTGGTCCCTGTTAAGGTCAGGCGTACCCGACCCCGTTCTTCTTCTGTTGAAGTGCAAGGACCGCATGGCTCTCGTATGGAGCAGAGAGCCAGAACTAGTGCCGCTCATCCTTCTGGTGAACTGGCTAGCACCAGCGGCTTAGTATACCCTTGTCGTACATCCAGCACTGCAGTATCACTTGGTGACGTGGCGAGTCCCATAAGTGCAGTTCAAGCTGGTGCGGTGGCTAGCACAAGTAGTGTCCCGCAGCCACCAAGAAGACAAACACAGGCCCGTCGAGCCCATAGTGCCCTTCCTGCTGCATTTGCCAATCCTAATTGGGAGCCCACCACTTCTGTAGCACCCGTACTTCCCTCTGGCCAACCCGGAATTCAGGTGGAAACAGTTGATTTTACATTACTTGATTTTTATTCGCTGTTTTTCACAGAAGATCTCTATAGATCTATTGTGGCCAAAGCAATTTGTATGCTGGTCAATTCATTGCCGCTAATCCCCAGTTGACCCTTGCCAGAGACTGGAGACCTATCACGGTCTCCGAATTTAAGACCTTTCTGGGCCTTTCCCTCTTTATGGGCATAACTAAAAAAAAGTGAGTTGCGGTCATATTGGTCCACTGACCAGTGCTAGATACGAGCAGATCTTGCGGTTCATGCATTTTAATGACAATGAACTCTGTTGTCCTCGGGATGACCCTGAATATGATCGGCAACAGACTATACATATAGTTTTATGGTTTACGAGGGAAAAGATAGTCACGTGGAGCCTGAGAACTGTCCAAACTACATAGGGAGCGCTGGTAAGATTGTGTGGGACTTGGTGTCACCTGTATTTGGAAAGGGGTATCACTTGTACGTAGACAATTATTACACAAGCGTGCCACTTTTTAGTCACTTGTTTGATCATGGAATCGGTGCATGTGGCACCGTGCAATCTAATCGCCGGGGCTTACCCCAGCGGCTTGTAAATTCCCGTCATAGGCTGGGGGAGAGAGCCTGCTTGAGAAGTAATAATTTGCTCACAGTGAAGTGGAGGGATTCATGGAATGTTTTCGTTCTGTCCTCCCTTCACGCAGATACTACAGTCCAAATTCCTACGGCAACTGGTGTTGTGGAGAAACTCCTCTGTGTCCATGAATACAAGCTTAATATGGGAGGGGTGGACCTCAACGACCAGTTGATGGCGCTGTACTTAATTCCCTGTAAGGCCAGACGCTGGTAGAAAAAAGTGTCTGTATACTTATTCCAATTGGCTCTGCTGAACGCTTATATGCTATAAAAAGCGTCAGGACGAACTGGATCCTTCCTTAAATTCCAGGAAGAGATCGTCACAGCCCTTCTGTTTCCAGACGGTGCTGTGCCCCACCTTCCCAATGCACATGCAGTGAGCCGGCTGCATGAGAGGCATTTTCCGTCTGTCCTCCCTGGTACCCCTACGCAACAATCACCCCAAAGAAGATGTTGTGTCTGTAGCAAGCGCGGATATAGGCGTATCCCTCCTGTCCTGACTATCCTGGTCTTTGCATTGGTGAATGTTTCGAATGCTACCACACACTAGTGGAGTATTAGCGTAGGGTACAGCACGGCACAGTATAGGGTACACTTTCACAGGGTCTCCAAGGATGCCATCGCATTTTGAGAGACCCGAACCTGGAACCGTTACAGTTACAAATAAAAGTGTAAAAAAAATTAAATAAAATAAAAAAGCCAAAAATAGTTGTTGTTTTTTTGCTCTCTTTCTATTCTCTCTCTATTGTTCTCTATCGTTCTGCTCTTTTACTATGTTTACTATGGTTTATCATGTTTGCGTTTTCAGGTATGTAATTCTTTTATACTTTACTGTTTGCTGTGTTTTATTGTTAACCATTATTTTCTTTTCAGGTATGCCAGTCAGCTGCAGCACTGATTTATTTATCTTGACAGCAACAGCGTTTGCTCTCACGATACATAAATCAGCGACTTCAGCTATGCAGGAAGTGATTTCACCATCACAGTTAAAAAAAAAAAAAAAACGAGCATATATGCCGAAGTATGGGGGCAGGGGTGGAGGGGCGATTTGCCCCTAACATTAGGGGCGGATTGCCCCCATGCTTCGGCACATATTTTTTACTCTTTTTTTTAGCACAGATTGTTGTGCTTTTATTGAGTTAATGTTTTATTGTTATCATTGTTTGCGTTTCAGGTACACCATTCAGCTGCAGCACTGATTTATTTATCTTGACAGCAACAGCATTTGCTCTCACGATACGTAAATCAGCGACTCCAAAACAGTAGGAGGTGATTTCACCACCACAGTTAAAAAAAAAATGGTGCATGTATGCCCATCATTAGAAGTGGGTGGATGCAGGACGGTATTCTAATGGTGGGCATACCCACCGATCAATATCTTTTTTTTCGTTCAGCCCACAGGCTGCATGAAAAAAAAGAGCATTACAATGTATGCCCAACGAGGACCAGTAACGTACTGGTATGTTGCTTGACTTTGAGTGGTTATATCAGAATGATGCTTGCAGGTTTAGGTATCATCTTGGTATCGTTCTTTTCAGCCAGCGGTTGGCTTTCATGTAAAAGCAATCCTAGTGGCTTATTAGCCCCTAGACTGCTTTTACAAGCAGTGGGAGGGAACTTGGTTTTCTCGGGCTCTCCTGTCCCACCGGGGAACCTGATAATGCAGCCGGTGGCTCTGCCAGCTGACCATAGAGCTGATTGAAGTTTAAAACGGCTCCAATCATCTCTATGGCCTAAGAAACCGGAACCTATGTGTAGGGATGAGCTTCGAGTTTGAGTCAAACTCATGTTCGTCTCGAACATCGGCTGTTCGCCAGTCCGCTGAACAGCGAACAATTTGGGGTGTTCGCGGCAAATTCGAAATCCGCGGAACACCCTTTAAAAGTCTATGGGAGAAATCAAAAGTGCTAATTTTAAAGGCTTATATGCAAGTTATTGTCATAAAAAGTGTTTGGGGACCTAGGTCCTGCCCCAGGGGACGTGGATCAATGCAAAAAAAAAGTTTTAAAAACGGCCGTTTTTTCGGGAGCAGCCGTTTTTAAAACTTTTTTTTGCATTGATCCATGTCCCCTGGGGCAGGACCCAGGTACCCAAACACTTTTTATGACAATAACTTGCATGTAAGCCTTTAAAATTAGCACTTTTGATTATTCATGTTCGTGTCCCATAGACTTTAACGGTGTTTGAACAAATTTTTTGCCTGTTCGCATGTTCTGGTGCAAACCGAACAGGGGGGTGTTCAGCTCATCCCTACCTACGAGCATTTCATGACTTCGGTTTCGCGGGATATAAACAGCACCATTGGGAAAGCATCTTATCACACCAATTTTGGTGTGGTCAGATGCTTTGAGGGCAAAGGAGAGATCTAGAGTCTAATAGACCCAATTTTTTTTTAAAGAGTACCTGTCACTACCTATTGCTATCATAGGGGATATTTACATTCTCTGTGATAACAATAAAAATGATAAAAAAATGAAAGGAAGAGTGTAAAAAAAAAAAAAAAAGCAAAATAAATAATAAAAAAAAGCACCCCTGCCCCCCCCCCCCCATGCTCGCGCGCAAAGGCGAATGCAAGCGTCGGTATTGTGTCATATGTAAACAGCAATTGCACCATGCATGTGAGGTATCACCATGAACATCAGATCGAGGGCAGTAATTTTAGAAGTAGACCTCCTTTGTAAATCTAAAGTGGTAACCTGTAAAGGCTGTTAAAGATGTATGTAGTTTGTCGCCTATTTGGTATCTATGTACTCGGCATAAGATCATCTTTTATATGTTATCAAACATTTGGGCAATATAGTGTATTTTAGTACATTAATATTCAAAAAAGTGTTTTTTTTTCAAAAAAAATTGCGTTTAAAAAATCACAAATACTGTGTGAAATTTTTTTTGCAACAGCCACCATTTTAATCTGTAGGGCCTTTGCTTTAACCACTTCAGCCCCGGAAGGTTTTACCCCCTTCCTGACTAGAGCACTTTTTACAATTCGGCACTGTGTCGCTTTAACTGCTAATTGCGCGGTCATGCAATGCTGTACCCAAACTAAATTTGCGTCCTTTTCTTCCCACAAATAGAGCTTTCTTTTGATGGTATTTGATCACCTCTGCCGTTTTTATTTTTTTGCGCTATACACGGAAAAAGACCGAAAATTTTGAAAAAAAATGATATTTTCTACTTTTTGTTCTAAAAAAAAAATCCAATAAACTCAATTTTAGTCATACATTTAGGCCAAAATGTATTCGGCCACATGTCTTTGGTAAAAAAATGTCAATAAGTGTATATTTATTGGTTTGCGCAAAAGTTATAGCGCCTACAAACTAGGGTACATTTTCTGGAATTTACACAGCCTTTAATTTATGACTGCCTATGTCGTTTCTTGAGGTGCTAAAATGGCAGGGCAGTACAAAAACCCCACAAATGACCCCATTTTGGAAAGTAGACACCCCAAGGAAATTGCTGAGAGGCATGTTGAGCCCATTGAATATTCATTTTTTTTGTCCCAAGTGATTGAATAATGACAAAAAAAAAAAAAATTACAAAAAGTTGTCACTAAATGATATATTGCTCACACAGGCCATGGGCATATGTGGAATTGCACCCCAAAATACATTTAGCTGCTTCTCCTGAGTATGGGGATACCACATGTGTGGGACTTTTTGGGAGCCTAGCCGCATACGGGCCCCGAAAACCAACCACTGCCTTCAGGATTTCTAAGGGCGTACATTTTTGATTTTACTCCTCACTACCTATCACAGTTTTGAAGGCCATGGAATGCCCAGATGGCATAAAACCCCCCCAAATGACCCCATTTTGGAAAGTAGACACCCCAAGCTATTTGCTTTGAGGCATGTTGAGTCCATGGAATGTTTTATATTTTGACACAAGTTGCGGGAAAGTGACAATTTTTTTTTTTTTTTTTGCACAAAGTTGTCACTAAATGATATATTGCTCACACAGGCCATGGGCATATGTGGAATTGCACCCCAAAATACATTTAGCTACTTCTCCTGAGTACGGGGATACCACATGTATGGGACTTTTTGGGAGCCTAGCCGCATACGGGGCCCCGAAAACCAATCACCGCCTTCAGGATTTCTAAGGGTGTAAATTTTTGATTTCACTCTTCACTGCCTATCACAGTTTCGGAGGCCATGGAATGCTCAGGTGGCACAAACCCCCCCCAAATGACCCCATTTTGGAAAGTAGACACCCCAAGCTATTTTCTGAGAGGCATGGTGAGTATTTTGCAGCTCTCATTTGTTTTTGAAAATAAAGAAAGACGAGAAAAAAAATTTTTTTTTTCTTTTTTCAATTTTCAAAACTTTGTGACAAAAAGTGAGGTCTGCAAAATACTCACTATACCTCTCATCAAATAGCTTGGGGTGTCTACTTTCCAAAATGGGGTCATTTGGTTTTTTTTTTTGCCACCTGGGCATTCCATGGCCTCCGAAACCGTGATAGGCAGTGAAGAGTGAAATCAAAAATTTACGGCCTTAGAAAGCCTGAAGGCGGTGCTTGGTTTTCGGGGTCCCGTACGCGGCTAGGCTCCCAAAAAGTCTCACACATGTGGTATCCCCATACTCAGGAGAAGCAACAGAATGTATTTTGGGGTGTAATTTCACATATCCCCATGGCATGTTTGAGCAATATATCATTTAGTGACAACTTTGCGCAAAAAAAAAAAATTAAATAAAAAATTGTCTCTTTCCCGCAACTTGTGTCACAATATAAAATATTCCATGGACTCGACATGCCTCTCAGCAAATAGCTCGGGGTGTCTACTTTCCAAAATGGGGTCATTTGGGGGGGGTTTTGAACTGTCCTGGCATTTTATGCACAACATTTAGAAGCTTATGTCACACATCACCCACTCTTCTAACCACTTGAAGACAAAGCCCTTTCTGACACTTTTTGATTACATAAAAAAATATTTTTTTTTTGCAAGAAAATTACTTTGAACCCCCAAACATTATATATTTTTTTAAAGCAAATGCCCTACAGATTAAAATGGTGGGTGTTTCATTTTTTTTTTCACACAGTATTTGCGCAGCGATTTTTCAAACGGATTTTTTGGGGAAAAAACACACTTTTTTAAATTTTAATGCACTAAAACACACTATATTGCCCAAATGTTTGATGAAATAAAAAAGATGATCTTAGGCCGAGTACATGGATACCAAACATGACATGCTTTAAAATTGCGCACAAACGTGCAGTGGCGACAAACTAAATACATTTTTAAAAGCCTTTAAAAGCCTTTACAGGTTACCACTTTAGATTTACAGAGGAGGTCTACTGCTAAAATTACTGCCCTCGATCTGACGTTCGCGGTGATACCTCACATGCATGGTGCAATTGCTGTTTACATTTGACGCCAGACCGACGCTTGTGTTCGCCTTAGCACGAGAGCAGGGGGGACAGGGGTGCTTTTTTTTCTTTTCTTTATTATTATTATTTTTTTTTTATCTTATTTTTAAACTGTTCCTTTCATTTTTTTTTTTTTTAAATCATTTTTATTGTTATCTCAGGAAATGTAAATATCCCCTATCATAGCAATAGGTAGTGACAGGTACTCTTTTTTGAAAAAATTGGGGTCTATTAGACCCTAGATTTCTCCTCTGCCCTCAAAGCATCTGACCACACCAAGATCGGTGTGATAAAATGCTTTCCCAATTTCCCAATGGCGCTGTTTACATCCGGCGAAATCTAAGTCATAAAATGCTCGTAGCTTCCGGTTTCTTAGGCCATAGAGATGTTTGGAGCCACTCTGGTCTCTGATCAGCTCTATGGTCAGCTGGCTGAATCACCGGCTGCATTTTCAGGTTCCCTGTTGAGACAGGAGAGCCAGAGAAAAACACGGAAGACGTTGGGGGGGGGGCATTCCCTCCCACTGCTTGTAAAAGCAGTCTAGAGGCTAATTAGCCGCTAGGATTGCTTTTACATGAAAGCCGACCGCTGGCTGAAAAGAATGATACCAAGATGATACCTAAACCTGCAGGCATCATTCTGGTATAACCACTCAAAGTTGTGAATGGCGTACCTGAAGACAAAAAAATGGTTAACAATAAAGCACAGTAAACGGTAAAGTATAAAAAATTGCATACCTGAAAAACAAACATGATAAAACATAATAACAATAAAACATTGCAGAATAGAATACAGTAAAAAAGAGCAAAACAATAGAGAGAATAGAGAGAGAACAATAAAACGACAACTATTTTTTTTTATTTTATATTTTTGTATGTGTTTTTTTTTTTTACACTTTTTTTGTAACTAACTTTTATAACTGTAACCGGTTCCAGGTTCGGGTCTCTCAAAATGCGATGGCATCTTGGGAGACCCTGTGAAAGTGTGCCTAGTCTGTGCAATGCTGTACCCTATGCTAATACTCAACTAGTGAATGGTAGCGTTCAAAACATTCACCAATGCAAAGACCAGGATTGTCAGGACAGGAGGGACAATAATAGCGGGTGTCACGCCTATATCCGCGCTTGCTGCAGACACAACATCTTTTTTGGGGGGTTCATTGGGTAGGGGTACTCGGGAGGACATAAAGAAAATGCCTCTCATGCAGCCGACTGCATTTGGTTGGGGATGTGAATGGGGGAAGTACGGGTGCTGCAGAAGTGGTGTGTTCCCAATTAGGATTGGCGAATGCAGCAGGAAGGGCACTATGGGCACGACGGGCCTGTGTTTGTCTTTTTGGTGGCAGCGGGACACTACTTGTGCTTGCCACCTCACCAGCTTGAACTGCACTTATGGGACTCGCCACGTCACCAAGTGTTACTGCAGTGCTGGTTGGACTACGATTGGGGTGTACTAGGCTGCTGGTGCTTGCCCGTTCACCAAAACGCTACCAAAAAAACTGTTAGCGATCGCAGGGATCAGGCCTGACTCTGCGAACGCTACAGTTATGCGTTTAGTGTTTTGTAAGTGACAGCGATCGATTGATACTGCACTTGGGTGGGCTGGGCCGGGCGGAGGGGCAAAACGCAGGTGCTAACAGGTATCTGGGCTGATCCCGCTAACACTGCGTGTTTGGGAACCCTAAACTGCTGGGGACGCTAGTATAGATCTGATCGGATCAGATATTGATCCGATCAGATACTATACCACTAAGGGAGGTGTACGGTGCGTGCGTGGGTGTTAGCGGTACTGGCGCTAACCTGACGCTGCCACGCTGCCTGGGGCTGGTGCTTGCCAGTTCACCAAAACGCTACCAAGAAAACTGTTAGCGATCGCAGGGATCAGGCCTGAGTCTGCGAACGCTGCAGTTATGCGTTTAGTGTTTTGTAAGTGACAGTGATCGATCGATACTGCACTTGGGTGGGCTGGGCCGGGCGGAGGGGAAAAACGCAGGTGCTAGCGGGTATCTGGGCTGATCCCGCTAACACTGTGTTTTTGGGAACCCTAAACTGCTGGGGACGCTAGTATAGATCTGATCGGATCAGATATTGATCCGTACAAATACTATACCACTAAGGGAGGCGTATGCTGCGTGCGTGGGTGTTAGCGGTACTGGCGCTAATCTGACACTGCCTGGGGCGACGCATATCACCGCCGGGCGATCAGGGGGCTAAACCTTTATTCGGTAATAAACGGCGGGTGCCCTGACACTATAAAAAATAAACGAACTAACCAGCGTCACCCGTAACACTTATACGGTGATCAGTGGTGAAAGGGTTAACTAGGGGGCAATCAAGGGGTTAAACATTTATTAGGTAGTATATGGGGGTCCCTGACGCTATAAAATGCTGACAGCGAACCTAAATATTTACCTCCCTAACTAGCGTCACCAGCGACACTAATACAGCGATCAGAAAAATGATTGCTTAGTGACACTGGTGACGGGGGGTGATCAAGGGGTTAAAACTTTATTAGGGGGGGTTAGGGGGGTACCCTAGACCTAAAGGGGGGTAACACTCACTGCCCTAACACTGTAACTGTCACAAACTGACACCAATCAGTAATCAGAAAAAAAAAAAAATACTGCTTGGTGTCAGTTTGTGACGGGGGGGGGGGGGGATCGGGGGGCGATCAGGGGGGGGGGGTCGGGGGTGTTTTATGTGCCTGGCATGTTCTACTGTGTGTGTGTAGTGTTGTGCACTTACATGTCTTCTCTCCTCGGCGCTGGAACGGAAACTGCCAAAGCCGAGGAGAGATGACATCACATCCTCTGCCTATGTGAAACTACACACAGGCATGGGAACGTGATTCTGCCTGCCCGTGGCATTCTGCCGCAGTATATCTGCGTTAGGCAGTCGGCAAGTGGTTAAAAAATATATAATGTTTGAAGGTTCAGAGTAATTTTCTAGCAAAAATATTTTTCCATGTAAACAAAAAGTGTCAGAAAGGGCTTTGTCTTCAAGTGGTTAGAAGAGTGGGTGATGTATGGCATAAGCTTCTAATATTGTGCATAAAATACCAGGACAAATAACCCCCCCCCCCCCAAATAACCCCTTTTAGGAAAGTAGACACCCCAAGCTATTTGCTGATAGGAATGGAATATTTTATATTTTGCCACACATTTCGGGAAAATGACAATAACTTTTTTTTTTTACAAAGTCACTAAATGATATTTTGCTCAAACATGCCATGGGCATATGTGAAATTACATCCCAAAATACATTCTGCTGCTTCTCCTGAATACGGTGATACCAAATGTCTAGGACTTTTTGGGAGCCTAGCCACGTGCAGAACCCCGAAAACCAAGCACAGCCTTCAGGCTTTCTAATGGCGTAAAATGGTGATTTCACTTCTCACTACCTATCACAGTTTTGGAGACCCTGAAATGTCAAGATAGCACAAACCCCCCCCCCAAATTATCCCATTTTGGAAAGTAGACATCTCAAGGTATTTCCCAAGAAGCATGGTGAGTATTTTGCAGCTCTCATTTGTTTTGGAAAATGAAGAAAGAAAAGGAAAATGTATTTTATTTTTTATTTTTTCAAAACTTTGTGACAAAAAGCGAAATCTGCAAAATACTCAACATGCCTCGCAGCAAATAGCTTGGGTGTCTTTTTTCCAAAATGGGGTCATTTAGTGGGATTTTGTGCTATCTTGGCATTTCATGGCCTCCAAAACTGTGATAGGCAGTGAGGAGTGAAATCAAAAACATATGCCCTTAGAAAGCCTGAAGGTGGTTTTCGGGGTCCTGTACGCGATTAGACTGCCAAAAAGTCTCACATATGTGGTATCCCTGTACTCAGGAGAAGCAGCAGAATGTATTTTGTGATGTAATTCCACATATAACCATGCCTTGTTTAAACAATATATCATTTAATGACAACTTTGTACAAAAAATTATTTTCTCGAAACTTGTTTGAAAATATAAAATATTCCATGGACTCAACATGCCTCTCAGCAAATAGCTTGAAGTGTCTTCTTTCGAAAATGGGGTTTTGTGCTATCTGGACATTTCATAGCCTCCGAAACTGTGACAGGTAGTGAGGAAGTGAAATCACCATTTTACGCCCTTAGATTTTGTTTCCGGGGTCCTGTACACAGCTAGGCTCCCAAAAAGTCTCACACATGTGGTATTTCCGCACTCAGGAGAAGCAGCAGAATGTTTTTTGGGGTGTAATTTCACATATGCCGCTGGCATGTTTGAGCAATATATCATTTTTTTTGTCCTTTTTTAATCACTTGTGCCAAAAAAATAAAATATTCAATGTGCTCAACAAGCCTCTCAGCAAATTCCTTGGGGTGTCTACTTTCCAAAATGGGGTCATTTGGGGAGTATTGTACTGACCTGCCATTTTAGCACCTCAAGAAAACTAAAAGCTGTGTAAATTCCAGAAATGTACCCTAGTTTGTAGACGCTATAACTTTTGCGCAAACCAATAAATATACGCTTATTGAATTTTTTTTTTTTTACCCGAGACATGTGACTGAATGCTTTTTGGCCTAAATGTATGACGAAAATTGAGTTTATTGTATTTTTTTATAGCAAAAAGTAGAAAATGGCATTTTTTTTTTTCAAAATTTTCATTTTTTTAGTTTCTATTGCAAAAAATAAAAACCACAGAGGTGATCAAATACCACCAAAATAAAGCTCTATTTGTGGGGAAAAAAAAGGATGCAAATTTCGTTTGGGTACAGCATTCCATGACCGCGCAATTACCAGTTAAAGCAGCGCAGTGCCAAATTGTAAAAAGTGCTCTGGTCAGGAAGGGGGTAAATCCTTCCGGGGCTGAAGTGGTTAAGGACCAAGCCTTTTCTGGCACTTTTTGGTTGTAAGTAAAATTCTGCATTTTTTTTTGCTAGAAAATTACTCAGAACAAACATTACATATTTTTTCTTAGTAGAGACCCTAGAGAATAAAATGGTGGTCGTTGCAATATTTTATGCCACACTGTATTTGCGCAGCAGTTTTTCAAACACACTTTTTTAGAAATTAATACACTTTAACCACTTGCCACCCGCCATATAGCAAAATGACGTTGGCAAAGTGGTTGTGTTATCCTGACCGGACGTCATATGATAGCATTGCTGTGATGGTTGTTGCGACGTGTCACTCTAACACACCGCAACTCTGATCTAGGTAAAGAGTCTCTGACGGAGACTCTTTACCACGTGATCAGCCGTGTCCAAACATGACTGATCACAGTGTAAACAGAAAAAGCCGTTTATCTGTCAGACGCGAGTAGAGGAGAGCCGATTGGCTGCTCTTCTGACAGGGGGGGGTCTGTGCTGATTGATTATCAGTGCAGCCCCCCGAGGATGCCCACAATGGACCACCAGGGACGCCACCAGGACCATCAGAGATGCCCACCACTAGTCACCACCAGGTATGCCACCCATGGCCACCAGGGATGCCAATCAGTGCCCACAATGGATGCCAGTGCCAAACAATAATGCCTGCCAATCAGTGATGCCCATCAGTACCATCCATTAGTGTACATCAGTGTCACATATCAGTGCCCATCTGTGCCGCCTATCAGTGCCCATACGTGCCGCCTTTCAGTGCCGCCTATCAGAGCCACCTATGTGTGCCCATCAGTGCTGCATATCAGTGCCGCATATTAGTGCCCATCATCAGTCCCCATCAATGCCACCTCATCAATGCCACCTCATTGGTGCCGGCTCATCTGTGCCCATCAGTGCCACCTTATCAGTGCCCGTCAATGAAGCCCCATCAGTGCCCATCAGTGAAGGAGAAAATTTACTTATTTACAAAGTTTTATAACAGAAACAAAAAAAAACGTTTTATTTTCTAAATTTTCGGTCTTTTTTTATTTGTTTAGCAGAAAATAAAAATCCCAAAGGTGATCAAATACCACCAAAAGAAAGCTCTATTGGAACAAAATTATAAAAATTTAGTTTGGGTACAGTGTAGCATGACCGCGCAATTGTCATTCAAAGTGCGACAGCGCTGAATGCTGAAAATTGGTCTGGGCAGAAAGTTGTATAAGTGCCCTGTATTGAAGTGGTTAATATACTGTAAATATATACAGTATCTCACAAAAGTGAGTACATCCCTCACATTTTTGTAAATATTTTATTTCTCTCCCCAATCACATCACCCCCCCCCCCCCACCAGCCACGTAATCTACTCCCCTTCACATCACCCCCCACAGCCACGTCCTGTGCCCCCTTCACACAACACCCCTCCCCAGCCATGTCCTTTGCCCCCTTTAACTCTCCTAACTTATATGGGTACAAAGAGTGAAGAGCAAGAGGCAGGACAGCTCTGGATGGAGGTTGGGAGCTTTTTATTTTAACAACCTAGTGATTAATTGCTAGGACTGCCCTGTGCCCTACCAATCAATATTACCTGTTGGTTAACTTGAAAGGGTAAATCGGCCAGCTTCTGCCCTCCATCTAGAGCTGTCCTGCCCCTTGCTCTCTGCTCTGCTGTAAGAAGGACAGCGGTGGAGGACCATGGCAGTTCGGATGGGACAGTAACTCGGTTCAGATCCAGACCGCAGTCTTCCATTAAGTGATGCCTGCCAAAGTCCATAGTCCATCTCAGGAGCGAGCAAGAGAGGGTGGCTACATTCCTGCATACAGCAGGACCATGGAGAATAAAGATATATACCCTCTTACAGGACGTTGGATCACAGCAACAAAAAAATGGAATTTGGAAGTTTGGAGGAGGCTGGGAGCAATAGAAAGGTTCTTTTTAAATTTAAGAACACATACTTAAACACATTTTTTTTTACCAAAGTTCAGTGTCACTTTACTAAATTTATTTGTACATACCAACCTTTTTTGCAACATCCATTCAAGTTTTATCGATGTATGGATACATGAATCAACTGTTTTGAAAGGGCTTGCACTATGTTGTGCACTGGTGTGCTTGTACTAAAACTTCTTTAAATAAAAAAATGTATGGAAAGAAAACAAAAAAACAGATTGTTGTTCTAACCTCTCTTATGAGGCAGTATAGAATGATCCCTACCTACCTACCCTCTTCCCTTTGTATATAGGAATATTGAACCCATGTTGAAACTTGTCCATGGCAGATTGAGTCCCTTTGTACAACTATAATTCCAGCAGTGTTCGAGAAGGATGGGCCTCTATTCACAGCTATATAGAATATTTGAAAGACCCTATATCCTTCTATTCAGACTGAGGAGCACTTTTTTGATGTTTTCATACATCTGTAAAATAACTAAATCAATATAGAAGTAAAATCACAAATGCACCATTTTCCCCATCCTGGATATTTCTGTGCACCTTAAAGGGGAACTAAAGTAGGATATAAAATACATAAATTAACACAGCTCTGTGTATATTTTTAACGCAAGCAGTGTAAGTATCTGAATTGAACCCATTGTCTGCCTCTTGCAGTTCCTGTGAAGCAGGGCTGGAAAGTGACATAGAGACAAGCTCATCACTGTGCTGCTCCTACTTTCACTGTCCAATAGGCTGGGGTGAGTCCAGGACTACCGGACTTCAGAAAAAGTAATCTGATGACATCTTTGAACCCGAGGACATTTAATAACAGAAAAAAATATGATGGAGGAAATCTCTGGACGCTTTTACAGCTGCTGTTTTTGGCTTTAGACGTTTTTTTCTGCAGCCAGTAAACTCCCCAACATGATCTCCTATGTGTCCATGCACACGTAGGCTTTTATCAGCATTTTCTGACAGGGGCATTTTCTGGTTGGAAAAAACCTCAGAACTAGTGAGTTTGAAGAGGAATTTTTCAGATGTAAAAACTCTGAAAACCGCTGCAAAACTCATTCTACAGCTAACACTACTGGTGTTTTTATAACATCCAATGTGCATGGGGCCTATCAATCAAAGGTAAGGAATAGGGGGACCTAAGCTGTACCTGTCTATCACTTTTCAAGGGAGGATGCACTTGTAGGCAAAAGGTTTATGATATAGAGGCCATGGCGGTACAGACAACACAACTAGGATGGCTTCTCTGTGCCTAATATAATCCTTTTCAGCCTAGGTTCACACTGTGAACCGCATGTGAATTGCATAGGGGTCACACCACATTCCTCTGCAAAGGACATGCGATTCTGTGCAATGCAATTTGAGCCTGTTCATTTTGATGGCTCAAATCTCGCCGCATCTGCATCAAAAAAGTGCAGGCAGCTTTTTTTTTTTTTTATTCGCACTGGAACCGGATCGCATGGGTGTTTATACCCATGCAATCTGGTTCAGGCAAACACACTGCATTTGCGACCTGCTTTTGGGGTGTCGCTGACTTTCCATTGATACCCACAGCAGATCACAGAACACAGTGTGACTGCTGTGCGATTCGGAAAAAGCACAGGAATGGCGTTTTCCGCACTGCATCAGTGTGAACCAGGACTATTATGTCAATTGAAGGGATGGGTGGGCAAGAAAGGGGACTGCATAGCTGCTACTTTGCTTAAAGTGTTTGTAAAGGTAATTTTCTTTTATTAACCACTTGACGACCGCCTCACGCCGATGTACGTCGGCAAGGTGGCACGGACAGGCAAAATCACGTACATGTACGTGATTTGCCTTCCGCGGGTGGGGGGTCCGATCGGACCCCCCCCCCCCCCGGTGCCCGAGGCGGTCGTCTTTTGTCCAGTGGCGATCAGTGGTGAGGGGGAGACCATCCGTTCGTGGCCCCCCCCTCGCGATCGCCGCCGGCCAATCGAATCATTCCTTTGCTGCTGTATGCTAAACAGCAGCAAAGGAAATGATGTCATCTCTCCTCGGCTCGGTGATTTCCGTTCCGGCCCGAGGAGAGACGACATGTGAGTGAGTGCACCAACACACACACACACAGTAGAACATGCCAGGCACACAAAACACCCCGATCCCCCCCCCGATCGCCCCCCCCCCCCCCCCGATCACCCCCCCCCCCCTGTCACAAACTGACACCAAGCAGTTTTTTTTTTTTTTTTTTTCTGATTACTGCATAGTGTCAGCTTGTGACAGTTACAGTGTTGGGACAGTTAGTATTACCCCCCTTTAGGTCTAGGGTACCCCCCTAACCCCCCCTAATAAAGTTTTAACCCCTTGATCACCCCCTGTCACCAGTGTCGCTAAGCGATCATTTTTCTGATCGCTGTATTAGTGTCGCTGGTGACGCTAGTTAGGGACGTAAATATTTAGGTTCGCCGTCAGCGTTTTATAGCGTCAGGGACCCCCATATACTACCGAATAAATGTTTTAACCCCTTGATGGCCCCCTAGTTAACCCTTTCACCACTGATCACCGTATAACCGTTACGGGTGACGCTGGTTAGTTCGTTTATTTTTTATAGAGTCAGGGCACCCGCCGTTTATTACCGAATAAAGGTTTAGCCCCCTGATCGCCCGGCGGTGAAATGCGTCGCCCCATGCAGCGTCAGATTAGCGCTAGTACCGCTAACACCCACGCACGCAGCATACGCCTCCCTTAGTGGTATAGTATCTGAACGGATCAATATCTGATCCGATCAGATCTATACTAGCGTCCCCAGCAGTTTAGGGTTCCCAAAAATGCAGTGTTAGCGGGATCAGCCCAGATACCTGCTAGCACCTGCGTTTTGCCCCTCCGCCCAGCCCACCGAAGTGCAGTATCGATCGATCACTGTCACTTACAAAACACTAAACGCATAACTGCAACGTTCGCAGAGTCAGACCTGATCCCTGCGATCGCTAACATTTTTTTTGGTAGTATTTCGGTGAACTGGCAAGCACCAGCCCCAGGCAGCGTCAGGTTAGCGCCAGTAGCACTAACACCCACGCATGCAGCATACGCCTCCCTTAGTGGTATAGTATCTGTACGGATCAATATCTGATCCGATCAGATCTATACTAGCGTCCCCAGCAGTTTAGGGTTCCCAAAAACGCAGTGTTAGCGGGATCAGCCCAGATACCTGCTAGCACCTGCGTTTTGCCCCTCCGCCCGGCCCGGCCCAGCCCAGCCCACCCAAGTGCAGTATCGATCGATCACTGTCACTTACAAAACACTAAGCGCATAACTGCAGCGTTCGCAGAGTCAGGCCTGATCCCTGCGATCGCTAACAGTTTTTTTGGTAGCGTTTTGGTGAACTGGCAAGCGCCAGCGGCCTAGTACACCCCGGTCGTAGTCAAACCAGCACTGCAGTAACACTTGGTGATGTGGCGAGTCCCATAAGTGCAGTTCAAGCTGGTGAGGTGGCAAGCACAAGTAGTGTCCCGCTGCCACCAAAAAGACAAACACAGGCCCGTCGTGCCCATAGTGCCCTTCCTGCTGCATTCGCCAATCCTAATTGGGAACCCACCGCTTCTGCAGCGCCCGTACTTCCCCCATTCACATCCCCAACCAAATGCAGTCGGCTGCATGAGAGGCATTTTCTTTATGTCCTCCCAAATACCCCTAACCAGCGAACCCCCCCAAAAAAGATGTCGTGTCTGCAGCAAGCGCGGATATAGGCGTGACACCCGCTATTATTGTTCCTCCTGTCCTGACAATCCTGGTCTTTGCATTGGTGAATGTTTTGAACGCTACTATGCACTAGTTGAGTATTAGCGTAGGGCAGTGTTTCTCAACTCCAGTCCTCAAGGCGCACCAACAGGTCATGTTTTCAGGATTTCCCTCGGATGAAATGGCTGTGGTAATTACTAAGGCTGTGAAAACTGATCAAATCACCTGTGCAAAATAGTGGAAATCCTGAAAACATGACCTGTTGGTGCGCCTTGAGGACTGGAGTTGAGAAACACTGGCGTAGGGTACAGCATTGCACAGACTAGGGGCACTTTCACAGGGTCTCCCAAGATGCCATCGCATTTTGTGAGACCCGAACCTGGAACCGGTTACCGTTATAAAAGTTAGTTACAAAAAAAGTGTAAAAAAAAATATATATATATATATATATATATATATATATATATAATAAAAAAAAAATATTTGTTGTTATATTGTTCTCTCTTTCTCTATTCTCTCTATTGTTCTGCTCTTATTTACTGTATTCTATTCTGCAATGTTTTATTGTTATTATGTTTTATCATGTTTGCTTTTCAGGTATGCAATTTTTTATACTTTACCGTTTACTGTGCTTTATTGTTAACCATTTTTTTGTCTTCAGGTACGCCATTCACAACTTTGAGTGGTTATACCAGAATGATGCCTGCAGGTTTAGGTATCATCTTGGTATCATTCTTTTCAGCCAGCGGTCGGCTTTCATGTAAAAGCAATCCTAGCGGCTAATTAGCCTCTAGACTGCTTTTACAAGCCGTGGGAGGGAATGCCCCCCCCCCCACCGTCTTCCGTGTTTTTCTCTGGCTCTCCTGTCTCAACAGGGAACCTGAAAATGCAGCCGGTGATTCAGCCAGCTGACCATAGAGCTGATCAGAGACCAGAGTGGCTCCAAACATCTCTATGGCCTAAGAAACCGGAAGCTACGAGCATTTTATGACTTAGATTTCACCGGATGTAAATAGCGCCATTGGGAAATTGGGGAAGCATTTTATCAGACCGATCTTGGTGTGGTCAGATGCTTTGAGGGCAGAGGAGAGATCTAGGGTCTAATAGACCCCAATTTTTTCAAAAAAGAGTACCTGTCACTACCTATTGCTATCATAGGGGATATTTACATTCCCCGAGATAACAATAAAAATGATTAGAAAAAAAAAAAAATGAAAGGAACAGTTTAAAAATAAGATAAAAAAGCAAAAAAATAATAAAGAAAAAAAAAAAAAAAAAGCACCCCTGTCGCCCCCTGCTCTCGCGCGAACGCAAGCGGCGGTCTGTCGTCAAACATAAACAGCAATTGCACCATGCATGTGAGGTATCACCGCGAAGGTTAGATCGAGGGCAGTAATTTTTGCAGTAGACCTCCTCTGTAAATCTAAAGTGGTAACCTGTAAAGGCTTTTAAAGGCTTTAAAAAATGTATTTATGTGGGGGCGTGACCGGAAGCCGCTCTAGATGGCAGCCTGATTCATCTGCTCTCTCTAAGCCCGAGATAAAACAGCGCAAAGGGGACATCACACCGCTTTTTCATGGGCAGATCCCGAACCACCAGATCCACAGCAGCCAGGGGATCATCCTTACCCCCGCCAGGATCCTCCGTAGACCTCCGGTCCTACTTCCCGCCGACGGACATGCCACAGACAGGAGCGGCCAAAATGGCGCCGGACACTCCCGCGGCTTACTCCAGGAGTCCCGCCCGGACCCCTCCATCGCCCCATCCACCGCAGAGAAAACCCGCGGATGTCGGTCCGGCTCCGAGGGGCAGTAACACTGGATCCTTTACTCCAGGAGCGGTGAGTCCTCCCTCCAGATCCCCCTCTCAGGACGCAGCTCCACAAGGCCCGCTGGGCGCCATGACGGGCCCTCCCACTCAGCAATACACACAGTGCTCAGAAGCGTTCCCCCGCTTGCTGAGAACGGCATCGGATCCCTGCATCCATGGCACTGAGCCAGATTCCCCTACCTCCTCAGTCTTTTCTATGGACTTCCCGGCCCTACCGGACCCCGTGCATCCAGCTACACAGACCACGCCAGAGCCTGCAATGAGACCAACATCCCCCAGTCACGCAGGGCTTAACTCACCGCCATTGAAGACCCAAAGACTGGCCCTCTCACAGGCACTCAATCCACCCAGAGAAAGATCAGCGCCTCAGGCCACCTACGCTCAAAAAGTGAGCTTACCTGACCCCCATGCCCAGAGGAGGCCCGCAATAGGGACTACCCCAACCTCTCAGACCCCATCTTGGAGTGATCCCTGGGACCTTCCACCGGGAACAGCGCATCAGAATCTAGGCCTTAATATCCCCGGCCCTCAACCTCTACCTCCCCGCACACCTCCAGCTCAACGGCCGGCAGCACCAGATTACCCCCAACAAGCACCCCCACAGTGGCAAGCATACTTGCAGGCGATCCCCACTAAAGAGGACTTTAGACAATTGATAGAAGATGTGAAGTCCACGTGTCGCTCGGAAATACAAGTGCTCCAATCGGGCCTTAAACACTTAGCCGATAGGGTGGAAATGGCTGAAGAAGAAATCCAAGAGACCAAGCTAGCAGTCCACAGAACACAACTCCAGGGGGCAGACCACCATACTATGTTAAGAGATATGCAACGACACGTGGAAGATCTGGACAATAGAGGACGCAGGAACAACATACGAGTGAGAGGAATCCCAGAAGTTGACGGGCCAGAAGACATACAACATACCCTACAAGATGTGTTTAACAACCTTCTGGGAGAGCCCACTACTAAGTTCATAGAAATGGACAGAGCCCACCGAGCCCTACGCCCCAAAAACGCCACTTCACAACCGAGAGACATTATATGTAGGATTAACTCCTATCCCCTGAAAGAGGACATTATGCGGCAGGCACGCCTAGCGCGCAAAGTGACCTACAAAGACGCTCAGGTACAGTTGTATCCGGATCTCTCATGGATCACACTTCAAAAACGAAGACTCCTTCAACCACTACTGCGCACGCTACAAGAGGAAGATATCCCCTACCGCTGGGGATTTCCCTTCAGCCTCACAGCTAAAAACCAAGGCAAAACTGCCATCTTGAGATACCCAGAAGACCTACAAGCCTTTTGCGACACAGTGGGAATACCCGTCCCCCGCCTCCCAGAATGGGATTTAGTCACCACACCACCCACGCCACCTACAACCTGGCAGAAGGTCTCTTCATCTAACAGACCCCGAAACAAAGAGGCGCCCCGCAAGAGCACCAAACACAGAAATGACTGACTCCAGCTGCACTGACGAGGCACTCAAGACATCTGTGGAAAGTTCACTCGATCACCAGACGTTGTTGGTGACTCAGCCCTGGACAGTATAGTATATTTAGTCCCCCCTCATTTTGCGCCCCAGCTTTGCATTCTAGTTTACTATACGGGCATGTCTCTGAGGAGACTAGAGAGAGTAAGAGGTATCACGTCTATTCACCCCCTCCTGGTTAAATGTTAGCAGTTATAACCATTTTACAATTTATGTTCTTTATGACCAAATTAGGGCTCCCCTGCATCCACCCGACCGGCCCTTCCGGACCTTTGTTGGGGGGATCCCGGGAATCCCGTTCCGACCTAGGCTTCTTAGCCTCCCAAGGTCATATGTTAACAGTTGATCGATTATGCACATGTTTAATATGCACTAACTACAGTCTCTTCCTTCCTCTTCTTCTCTTATCCCCCCTCTCATCTTTCTTCCCCTCCCCTGCCCACCCATCACCAGGGAACCCACCGTGTATTCTACAGAACCTGCCCGGCTCTTCTCTCGATGCATGCACACAGCCACCCCATAATCTTCAGAAAATCTTCTCCACATCAGGTAAGGCGTTTTTCTCCCCTAATTTGACACCATGGTTAAGATTCTATCTCTAAACGTTCACGGCCTAAACTCCAATAGAAAGAGGCATCTGGCGCTAAAAGAGTTCAGACAATCGGGAGCAGACATTATCTTTGTCCAGGAAACACACTTTGACAAGGGGGGCTCATTTACATTCGCTTCTAGATACTTCCCCCAAATATATCACTCCTCAGGTCCACATAAACGAGCAGGGGTTGCTATTCTCATCAAAAAAGGGTCTCCCTTTAAGTACACGGCCCAATACAGCGACCCACACGGCCACTTTCTCATCCTTCGTGGACAGTGGCAAAACCAGGTAATTACCCTCTGCACCCTCTATGCTCCCAATATTAGACAATATAACTTTCTATCTAAAGTACTGACTCGCCTCTTTAAATCTGAGCACGAGTTCTTGGTGGTGGGGGGCGACTTTAATCTAACCCACTCAACAACTGTGGATCGTCAGGTGGTGAGCCCCAGGGCGACACCAGCTCGAGCCCTACGAGACTCGAAGCTCTTCCGCAAGCTCACCAGACGATATGCTCTCTTCGATGCCTGGAGGGCGCTCCACCCTGGCGATCGACAGTATACGTTTTATTCAGCCCCCCACCAAACACATTCGCGCATCGATTATCTTTTTGTAAACAACTCCACACTCAGAATTACACGAGAAGCACAGATACTACCAATCTCATGGTCTGACCATGCACCCATTTTACTCAAGCTGGAACTAGGTTCCAACAACCGTAAGCCCTACAACTGGAAAATGAACACATTCCTCCTCCAACACCTCCCATCGACAACGGAATTAACAACTACTTTAAAATACTACTTTGCCGAAAATAACACCCCTGATGTGTCCCCCCCCACACTGTGGGAAGCCCACAAGGCCGTAATACGAGGCAGATGCATGGCACTATCATCAGCTATGAAAAAAGATGCCCTGGCCACTAAACTTCAAACTGAAAAAGAGCTCAGAGCCCTAGAGGCCCAACTGCAAAGGTCCCCCACCCTAACCCTTCTCAAAAAAATTATACACCTGCGAACTACTCTGAGTGACCTAGCCATGGGGCGGGTAGAAAAAGCCATCCTTAGACTAAGACAAATGTATTATGACAAAGGTAACAAGGCACATTCCCTACTAGCGAGGAAACTAAGAGACAATACCCACATGTCCACACCACACCAAATCAAGAATAAACTAGGATCCCTGTTGACTCACCCCAAGGACATTGCAGATACTTTCGCAGACTACTACCAGGACCTCTACAATAACCCTAATATTCCCAGCAACCCCACTTCCCCAGACCTTCTCCAGCGCATGCAACTTTATCTTACGCAGAGTGGAGTCTCACAGCTCCAAACCTCTGACTTGACATCCCTAAACATGCCGATCACCGAGGAGGAAATAGAACAGACCATCAAGACCCTCCCGTCCCACAAAACCCCAGGACCGGACGGATTACCTTATGAATATTATAAGGCCTACCTTCCCATTCTCCTACCACATATGTGTAAACTCTTCAACGCCTTTTTCCGAGACTCTCCCATCCCATTAGATATGCAACGATCGTTTATCACTCTAATCCCCAAACCAGACAAAGACCCTACCCTATGTGCTAACTATAGACCCATCGCCCTACTGAACTCAGACCTAAAAATCTTTACTAAACTACTATCTATCCGACTGAACATGATCCTCCCATCTCTAATTCATAAAGACCAGGTAGGCTTTGTCCCCCTTAGGCAGGCAGGGGATAATACCAGAAAGGTGATCGACCTGGTTGATGTGGCGAACAGGGAGAAAACGGCGTCTTTGCTACTTAGTCTGGACGCCGAAAAGGCCTTTGACCGACTTGGGTGGCCCTTCCTGTTCGCCACATTACAACATATAGGATTCCAGGGACCATTCCTAAGAGCCATAAAACACCTCTATTCCAACCCCTCATCACAGGTTAGGACTCCTTTTGCCCTTTCCCCCACCTTCTCCATAACAAACGGAACCCGTCAAGGTTGCCCACTATCACCCCTACTATTCGCACTTTGTGTCGAACCCCTGGCGGCCTCTATTCGAGGCAACCGGGATATTCGAGGAATCTCAGTCAGGGGCCGGGAGTTTAAGATCTCATTATTCGCTGATGACGTGATTCTCACCCTGACCCAACCCAGAATTTCCCTTCCAAATTTACACGCAGAACTCGACAAATACGGAGCCCTATCGGGCTATAAAATTAATACCTCCAAGTCAGAGGCCCTTCCAATTAATATTTCGGAAACGGAAATAGCACATCTAAAGACAAATTTCACATACCATTGGAAAGCCACATCATTGAAGTACTTGGGGGTACACATCACCACACAATTTAACACTCTATACCAGGAAAACTTTCCTCCCCTTTTCCGTTCCATCAGAACCCTGCTCGCAACCTGGAAGAAACACCATATCTCCCTCTTAGGCCGGATTGCATCGATTAAGATGACAATCCTCCCGAAATTACTCTACCTTTTCCAAACATTACCAATCCCAGTCCCCCGCAATCATCTGAAAAAACTCCAATCGGACCTCTTTAAATTCACCTGGAATTATAAACGTCATAGAATCCCCCAGTCGGTAATGATGTCAGCGCGCTCAGATGGAGGCCTAGCCTTCCCCAACCTTATTAAATATCACCAAGCCACCCAACTACGAGCAATAACCTCGTGGTTCACTCAAAAGTCCTACAACAGATGGACGGAAATTGAAAAGATATGGCTAGCCCCCATCCACCCAAATAGCTTACTATGGAACACGAGGGCAGACGTCCCTCCGGAGCGCTTACTGGGAACTATGTCCCAGCTTCGTCAATTATGGATTAAACTATCCCGCTTACATGAATTGTCCTCAGAAAAATCAGTACTAACGTCCTTCGTATGCAACCCCAAAATTCCAGATAGCCTCACCCACCAGATGTCTCACCCATGGTCGTCACGGAACCTTTTTCACTATGGACACTTAGTAGATCCTAGATCCCGTAGGCTACTGTCCTTCGCTGATCTTCAGACTAAACATGGCCTGCCACATCAAGTTTTCTACAGTTACCTGCAGATACGCCACTACGCCTTGTCCATATCGCCTGACCTACAATTCTCCACACCAACATCTTTTGAAAACATAATCCTGGGAGGCACGGCCCAAAAGGGCTTAATCTCCGATATGTACAAAATAATAAATGCCTATCCCCTGGAAACTAAAGGTAAACATGCATATATGATCAAATGGGAAAAAGCCCTCGAAGAGGAACTCCCTTTGGAGGAATGGCAGACGATATGGACCCAGGCAGCCAAAAGCTCCCTATGTACTCTTTACAAGGAAAGCGCCTATAAACTCCTCCTCTACTGGTATATGACTCCAGACATCCTTCACACCATATACCCTTCTAGCTCTGATCGCTGTTGGCGGTGTCAAAAAGAAAGAGGGACCCTCCTTCACCTTTTTTGGAACTGCCCACTGATTACCCCTTTCTGGGCTGAGGTCCAGCAGCTGCTGGCAAGTCTTTTAGAGGTACAGATCCCCATGACCCCCAAGTCATTTCTCTTGGGAGTCCAGCGACTAAAAATCCCCACACCCAGCAAAAAATTAATGCGCCACATACTCACAGCAGCACGATGTCTCATCGCCCTGCACTGGAAAAAAACCCTCCCCCCCACTTCTGAAGCTTTATACGCCAGAATCAAGGATGTGGAGTTGATGGAGAAGATGACGGCCAGGATCCAGGACAGGCTGGAAGCACATGACAAAGTATGGGAGCTGTGGCATCTTCGAGAGGATCCACCATGATAAGTACATAAGTCCCTACCATCAACAATCCCCTCCCCCCTTCCTCCCCCCTCCTCTTCCTTCATTTTCTTTTCTTTCTTTCTATTTTTCTACACCCCAAGTATTCTAATGACTCGCACAATTTTGAGTAACTTAACAGGGAAAACTGAGAGAACTTGCTGTATATATGTACACCGCTATATGTTCCTTCTTTTCTCTTGTCATTCTCAACATATTATGTATGCTTGTAATACAAATATTACAATAAAATGTTATTTGGAAAAAAAAAATGTATTTATTTTGTTGCCACTGCACGTTTGTGCGCAATTGTAAAGCATGTCATGTTTGGTATCCATGTACTCGGCCTCAGATCATCTTTTTTATTTCATCAAACATTTGGGCAATATAGTGTGTTTTAGTGCATTAAAATTTAAAAAAGTGTGTTTTTTCCCCAAAAAATGCGTTTGAATAATCGCTGCGCAAATACTGTGTGAAAAAAAAAAATGAAACACCCACCATTTTAATCTGTAGGGCATTTGCTTTAAAAAAAATATATAATGTTTGGGGGTTCAAAGTAATTTTCTTGCAAAAAAAAAATAACTTTTTCATGTAAACAATAAGTGTCAGAAAGGGCTTTGTCTTCAAGTGGTTAGAAGAGTGGGTGATGTGTGACATAAGCTTCTAAATGTTGTGCATAAAATGCCAGGACAGTTCAAAACCCCCCCAAATGACCCCATTTTGGAAAGTAGACACCCCAAGCTATTTGCTGAGAGGCATGTCGAGTCCATGGAATATTTTATATTACGACACAAGTTGCGGGAAAGAGACTATTTTTTTTTTTTTTGCACAAAATTGTCACTAAATGATATATTGCTCAAACATGCCATGGGAATATGTGAAATTACACCACAAAATACATTCTGCTGCTTCTCCTGAGTACGGGGATACCACATGTGTGAGACTTTTTGGGAGCCTAGTCGCGTACGGAACCCCGAAAACCAAGCACCGCCTTCAGGCTTTCTAAGGGCGTGAATTTTTGATTTCACTCTTGACTGCCTATCACAGTTTCGGAGGCCATGGAATGCCCAGGTGGCACAAAACCCCCCCAAATGACCCCATTTTGGAAAGTAGACACCCAAAGCTATTTGCTGAGAGGTATAGTGAGTATTTTGCAGACCTCACTTTTTGTCACAAAGTTTTGAAAATTGAAAAAAGAAAAAAAAAAAGTTTTTTCTTGTCTTTCTTCATTTTCAAAAACAAATGAGAGCTGCAAAATACTCACCATGCCTCTCAGCAAATAGCTTGGGGTGTCTACTTTCCAAAATGGGGTCATTTGGGGTGGTTTTGTGCCACCTGGGCATTCCATGGCCTCCGAAACTGTGATAGGCAGTGAAGAAAGAAATCAAACATTTTCACCCTTAAAAATCCTGAAGGCAGTGATTGGTTTTCGGGGTCCCGTGCACGGCTAGGCTCCCAAAAAGTCCCACACATGTGGTATCCCCGTACTCAGGAGAAGTAGCTAAATGTATTTTGGGGTGCAATTCCACATATGCCCATGGCCTGTGTGAGCAATATATCATTTAGTGACAACTTTGTGCAAAAAAAAAAAAAAAATGTGTCACTTTCCCGCAACTTGTGTCAAAATATAAAATATTCCATGGACTCAATATGCCTCTCAGCAAATAGCTTGGGGTGTCTACTTTCCAAAATGGGGTCATTTGGGGGGGGTTTGTGCCACCTGGGCATTCCATGGCCTCCGAAACTGTGATAGGCAGTGAAGAGTGAAATCATAAATTTACACCCTTAGAAATCCTGAAGGCGGTGATTGGTTTTCGGGGCCCCGTACGCGGCTAGGCTCCCAAAAAGTCCCACACATGTGGTATCCCCTAACTCAGGAGAAGCAGCAGAATGTATTTTGGGGTGCAATTCCACATAGGCCCATGGCCTGTGTGAGCAATATATCATTTAGTGACAACTTTTTGTAAATTTTTTTTTTTTTTTTTGTCATTATTCAATCACTTGGGACAAAAAAAAAAAATATTCAATGGGTTCAACATGCCTCTCAGCAATTTCCTTGGGGTGTCTACTTTCCAAAATGGGGTCATTTGGGGGGGTTTTGTACTGCCCTGCCATTTTAGCACCTCAAGAAATGACATAGGCAGTCATAAACTAAAAGCTGTGTAAATTACAGAAAATGTACCCTAGTTTGTAGACGCTATAACTTTTGCGCAAACCAATAAATATACGCTTATTGACATTTTTTTTACCAAAGACATGTGGCCGAATACATTTTGGCCTAAATGTATGACTAAAATTGAGTTTATTGGATTTTTTTTATAACAAAAAGTAGAAAATATCATTTTTTTTCAAAATTTTCGGTCTTTTTCCGTTTATAGCGCAAAAAATAAAAACCGCAGAGGTGATCAAATACCATCAAAAGAAAGCTCTATTTGTGGGAAGAAAAGGACGCAAATTTCGTTTGGGTACAGCATTGCATGACCGCGCAATTAGCAGTTAAAGCGACGCAGTGCCAAATTGGAAAAAGACCTCTGGTCCTTAGGCAGCATAATGGTCCGGGGCTCAAGTGGTTAACAAACATGTCATACTTATCTGCTCTGAGCAGCCCTGATCCTCCTCTTCTCAGGTCCCCCGCTGACACTCTGGGCCCTTCCCCCTGCCAAGTGCCCCCATAGCAAGCCTCTTGCTATGAGGGTACTCATGCTTGCTCGGTCCTGAGCCCCGCTTTCTGTATCTGTAAGTCACAGATAACGTGGCTCAGCCCTGCCCCCCTCTCCCTCCCCACTGGCTGTGATTAACAGCAGTGGGAGCCAGTTGCTCCTGGTGCTGCATCTCAGCCAATGATGAGGGAGAGACCTGGGAGATTCTCAGCTCTCATGCACATCGCTGGATCGAGATCGGGCTTAGGTAAGTTTTAGGAAGGGCTGAGGGGGAACTGCACACTGAAGTTTTAAGGCACATTCACACTTGTGAACGCACTAGCACTTTGACTAGATTTAAGAACCCCAGTGGGGGTTCCTGCGACTAGCTACAGGAAGCAGCCCCACTGAAACCAATGGGAGGCTGCCAGCTACTGCAGCTAATCATGGCTGCTCACATGTAATTGCTCATGCCAGGAAAGATGCAAGTGATCGGCCATATTGTACTTCACATTACCCAGCTGATTTAACAGTGCCACCAATTTCACCCATTCACATGGCATTTTCTGTAGTGCAATTTCACCGGATAGGAAGAATTTATATTAGCATATTGTCGATTACTGCCCCATAGGCAGTAATGGGAGGATCACTCAGCATGCATTAAAGAGGATGTACTTGTTGAGTGGACAGACGATTGTTGTAGAGTCTCATCTGTTTCTTTGTGAAGGTTCAGGTTCCCACATATATTGACACCTACAGAGCTGCTGTTTTGTATCTTTAGGATTTGGGACAGAGTGCTTTGATAGAGGTATGGAATGTACTGTTTAGACAGCAGGCAGACATATGAGCAGTCTGTAGCCAAAATTACCTATGTCAGAATCTGGCATATAACCAAATACTTAATAGAAGGCTAGAAGCTGCTACAATCACTTTGATTAGACTAAAGGGAAGAATAAATGTAGAAATTTAGATGTATTGTAACTAGCATGTTTCCTGCTCACCTTTGTGACAATTTGTTACTGTAAGGGCTCATGCACACAGGAGCTTAAAAAGCGCTACTTTTACAGGCGTTGAGCTTTTTTTTTTTTTAAACCTGTAAAAGCGCCTCTATGTAAGCCTATGTGCCCATGCACACATAGGCATTTACAGGCTGTATTAGAAGAGGAGGGCTGAAAGAGACAAAAGAGAGAAGGTGCAGCAAGTCCAGAACTAGAGAGGAATCAGTCAATTAGAGACACCTAATGACGAGGAGTGGGAAGAAGCTCTGAAGAATCTATTTAAGGTATCCTTATCCTCTTCACAGTGTCTAACTCAGCTATTTATTCTCCATAGAGCCAACTATACCCCTTTAAAACTATACTCATGGGGTAAAAGAAGTTACACCAAATTTTCCAAGATGAACTACTGAAACAAGTACACTTATACATATATTGTAGTGATGTCCCAAACTGCATCGCTACTGGGAAGGTGTATTTGATACTTTAAACTCCTTAAGTTCCACACAGGTTCACTCTGATCCAAAAATAGCATTGCAAGGGATTATACCAGAAGATACCCTCCCAGTTGGGATGCAAGTGATGTGGCTAAGAACTATGTATATGGTCGTAAACTTATATTACAAAAATGGATATCAAAATATCCGCCAACAATAGATCAATGAATTGGGGTGGTTAACCTTAATCTAAGACGAAAGGAATTGACATAAACATAGGAGGAGCTCTAAGACATTTCTAAAAATATGGTATTGATGGCTAGTTTCCAATCTGAACAACCTAATGAAACTGAGGAAAACCAACAATAATATAATAAGGTAATAAGTACGCAACTCCACTAAGGAGCATTAGTGAGATGAAGGATCTTGAATAAAGATTGAAGCGTAGACTGGTAAGCGCAAATATGGATTTTTTTTTTTTGGGAGGTGTATTTGGGAGGGGGGGGGGGGGGGCGGGGGCATGGTGTTATTTTTGTGAAAAGTTTTGTGTGTATTGTGGAAAATTTATCAAAAATTGCTTGATTGAAAAAAAAAAAAAAAGGAGAGGAATCAGTGGATCTACTAACAATTAACCAGGGCAACTACCGCCTGGCAAACTAAATTTACTAGCAACCCTGCCTAAACACCAAAGCATAATTTTCCTGCCAGGTGTTCTGGCGCTCAGAGGGGTTTTTACATTATAGACACCCTGGGGTTGATTTACTAAAACTGGAGAGTGCAAAATCTGGTGTAGCTCTGCACAGAAACCAATCAACTTCCAGGTTTTAGGCTGCTTTCACACTGAGTCGCTTTACAGGCGCTATAGCGCTTAAAATAGCGCCTGTAAAGAGCCTCTCCTCTAACTCCAGTGTGAAAGCCCGAGTGCTTTCACACTGGAGCGGTGCGCTGGCAGGATGCTATAAAAAGTCCTGCAAGCCGCATCTTTGAGGTGATGTAAGAGTGGTGTATACACCGTTCCTTTAGCGCCCTTGCCCATTGAAATCAATGTGCAGCCCCGCCGAAGTGCTTTTTCGGTTGTTAGCGGGGGTTAAAAGCACCCTGCTAGCGGCTGAAAAGGGCCACAAAAACGTCGGTAAACCGCCCCAAAAAATAGTGGCGCTTTACCACCGAAGCCCCCAACGCCCAAGTGTGAAAGTAGCCATATTATCAAGGCTTAATAAAACAAGCTGAAGTTAGAAGCTAACTGGCTACCATGCACAGCTGCACCAGATTATAAGTGCACCAGTTTCAGTAAATCAACCCACCTGCGTGTATAAGACCTAAAACCAGACAGTGAATAAAAGCAATGTTATAAATAGTATATGTAGCACTAACTCACTGTGGAGCTGCTGGTTTAAGCGGGTCTGTTACCTTCACTTTGCTTCCCTCTGTTTCACCGGCACCGGGTCTAGGGGTTCCATTGAGTTTATTTCTGACGACACACGCACCAACACTGGAGTACGTTTTCAATGCTTTATTGAACAGACAAACTTTAGGAAGTAGCAGGAAAGAGGCAGAAAAGGAAACTTTCAGGAGAAACCCACTATCAGCATAGATATGCCGACCATAGTTCCAATGTAAAAAGCATCCGTTAAAACGTTCATCCATCCGGACAGAACACCCAGTCTTTCTAAAGGGCTTAGGCACAGACAAGTAGTCCCAAACAGCGCCACTGTACCAAAGTTCCTGATTAGCTTCAATCTCCCGCATGACATCCTGGGGCACATAGGGGAACTCCAATCCATACTCTGCGGCCACATGCTTGTTTAACATCCTTTGCAAGCGAGCAAGTTTTGGCAAAGATCTGTCTTTTCCCATACCAGGCGGTACACAGGAATCCAATGACTTTTTCACCATAGACCCAGCCGGTGTCTGTAGCGAATCAATAACTTTTGACAAAGTCCCAGCAACAGCACTGTGCGTCTCCACACAGGGTGACGTCTTCCCAATACTCATGGCAGTCCATTCAGGAAGGGTCATTGTGGAGGCAACATCCTCGCCTTGTGACCACAATAGCTCTTGTGACATGGTTTCAAACAAGTCATCATCCCCGGAAAGATCCGACATGGATTCTATTTCCGAGTCTCTCAATTCTTCTACGGGCAAATACTTATTTACAGTCCCCAACAGTGGCTTACCCGTTCCGGACGTAGACTCTGGTAGCTCCGGCTCAGGTAACCTCTGGGGCAGGCCTCGACCACGGCCGCGAGAAGCTTTCACATAGCCCACCTTCTTCTGAGCAGGCACCACAGGAGTAGGCGTAGTGGACACAGGAATCAAAGTAATGTCTCCTGACGAGACGGCAGCAGCAGTGTCTCTTTCTGAAACATTGTCGGTAGCAACAGGCAAAGTGGCGGCCCGTCTCTCTCTCTGTAGCGGTAGCAGCTTCCACTGTAGCGATACCTGTCACCCAATCCATCCGATAGGCATGGGGTGGCATAGTAGGTGGCTCCACCACAAACAAGTACTCTCCACACTGCGGACATCGGCCGAATGGACGAAGATGCACGGCCAATCCTCCACATCAATGGCAGGTCATGCCCAGTCCCTCAACATCTCCCAAGGTATACAGGACAAACTTCCCCTGCAGCTTCATTCGAACTCCAGTATCTGTGAGCAGAGTTCCAGATTGCACAGTATTCATCACGGTGCTTGCAGGGAACACTCTGGGTCCCACAACCGATTGCAACGCCGGAAAAGACATGGCCACACTCTGATCTTTTCAGCACAATCACGAGGCCTCTCCTCTCATCTGGCGCCAAGCACAGTACATGCGTCCCACGCGGTAGCAAGTAGGGTAACTCCTCCCACTTGTTCTTTCAGTCACGTAGCTCCTGGGCCTCTTCTGGCGCCCAGCGTCTACGCACTTAAAAGCAAAGTCCTGCAGTTTAACCTTTCCTCTTCCTGAAAAGATTTTTTTTTCAAAGTCCAGCTCTCTCTGTAAACTCCCGGTAAAACACTCCACTGGGTTGCAACAATTGTCGGTCAACAAATCCCGGACGACGCCCCCACATGTAGCACTAACTCACTGCGGAGCTGCTGGTTTAAGCGGGTCTGTTACCTTCACTTTGCTTCCCTCTGTTTCACCCGCACCGGGTCTAGGGGTTCTGTTGAGTTTACTTCTGGACGACACACACACCAACACTGGAGTACGTTTTCAATGCTTTATTGAACAGACAAACTTTAGGAAGTAGCAGGAAAGAGGCGGAAAAGGAAACTTTCAGGAGAAACTCAAATATCTTCTTGCAAAATCTTAGCGACAAATGTCCCGGTAGAATTCAGATAATTATGTGGAATGCGTTCCCCTCATGTGACACATGCTCGTTTGGATAGGCCTCTCTCACCGGTCTAGCAGCCAGTACACAGCACAAATCTAAAGTCTCTGCCACAGACTTGTTTGGGGGGTAAGTCTGCACGATCCTCTGTCACAGGATGGATGTATCAGATTCTCTGCAGTGAACAGTCAGTCACAGTGCTTGAACCTTTAAGCCGAACCGGCAACACTATGCTGTATGGTTACTTCTTTTGGATACGTCCTTCAGCCGAGTCACCAGGCCCCTTTATAGACCAGCACGCCGCGTGATCTCTCCAAGACGGGTCCTCCCATGGGATCTGCTCGGCTGTCCAGCTTCGTCACAAAGGACCGACAGCTCAGGACCATTCCTCGGCCGCGGTGGTAGGCCCCAGACAAGCCACTGGACCCACCCCTGCGCTGTAGCATTGTGGGCCTCCCGATCAGAGGACCACGAGGTAGCTCCTTAACGCATACCTGTCGGCCAGGAGGGCCAGCAGGTGGCTGTAAAACGACCTTAGAACATGGCGTCTGTCCCATAAATACCCTCTTCCCAGAATGCAACTCGGAGGACCACCTCCAACGAGCTTGTCTCCGAGACAGAGGAGAATCTATACACTCCGACACGTTGCCCTTCCAACACTGACCAGTAGCAACAGCGACACCCACCGGTCAGCACGGAAGCACACACAACGTCAGCCAAGCTGGAACAGAGGCGAATTTTTAACCTTCCTAACACACAATTTACTAAATTTACCTAATCTGCGGTAGATTGTAAATCTACCAGCGCTACATATACATTTGTTTCCTTCAAGGACAACTATACTTTTGAGTGTGGCCCAACTGGTTACATACCTACTTTTTTCCCTTTCAGGGATCTTCACTGTAAGACCCTGCCAGGTGCAGGTGCTGCACTGCCTATATTTTGAAAATGTGACAATAGCGAATGAATATTCGCTATTGTCACACTGATCCTCCTCCTGGCCAAGCAGGATTGACTGAAAGGACAGGTGATCCTATTGGATGCCTAGGAGGAGGAGGAAGGAGACACACGGTGAAGCCACCGTGATGCAGAGGAGGAGGAGATGCACTGGAAGCTGCCGCCCGCCATAGCAGCGCTGCACGCCCGTGACCTAGATTGGGTAAGTGCGGAGTGCAGGGCTGGATGAGGGGGGGTTGTTTGCTGCCCCCCCCCCCTCCAAAAAAAAAAAGTGAAAGAGAATCCTAATTTTTGGGTTGACACCAGAACAGTGATAGAAGGGGAATCTTCCAATGGGGACAATATAGTTCTGGTGACCCTGGTGACACACTGGGATTCCCTCACTTTTTAGGGATTTCCTCTCACTTCCTGCTTTGGCTATGGGACAGGAAAAGAAAGGAAATCTTCTCAAAGGGCTCAATGAGATACAGGTGGCAAAAAAACTGACTAGGCTATAACCCTCTCTTATGCTATCCAAAATGAAAAAAACGCCTTTAGCTCTATTTTAATGCTGCTCTGCATTTCTTAATACACCATTACATTTTTTTAATGCAAAAAGTGTAAGGACCCGATTGTGACTTGGTATCACCTTTTTGCAGTCCCTGTGCAGCAGAACATATTGAGGGGGAGAAGGAAGCAGCACAAAGGGCCGATCAGGTGTGCTGAAGTGCAAACAGTATGCTGATAACAGGAGAATATTAAGAGATACTTGTTCATTAAAAACAAAATTGACCCACACCATTATAGTTTGTAAACCTTTACAAATATCCAGTGAAGTGACTGGCCTCAGGTCATACAAAGAGGTGAAACAAATCCTCCTACATAAGTTGTATCTGTTTATCTGCCGCAATCTCTTCTCTACATCCCTTTAACCACTTGCCACCAAATCATACCTGTACGTGATTTGGCTTCAAGTGGTTGTATCATTGTTTAGCCGACGGTCCGCTCTCATGTAACAGCAACCGGAGCGGCTAAGGAGTCGCTCAGTTGTTATTACATGCAGTGGGAGGGGATGTTCCCCCGGCCAACCGGGAGACCCCAGCGACCAGCTGGTACATCCGCCGGCTGGCCGGAGACCCAAATAAAGCTGGAATCGACTTTTATCGGGTCTCGGATGTAGTAACATTGAAGCGATATCATGACATTACTTCCGGTTTACTAAAATCTTAAAGGCGCCAGTTTAAAAAAAAAAAGAAAGTATTCAAAAATGCTTATCTTGGTGTTTTGAATGCTTTCAAGTGCAAAGAAGGGATTTGGGGTCTTATAGACCCCAGATCCCTCCATAAAGAGTACCTGTCACTTGCCTATTGCTGTCACAGGGATGTTTACATTCCTTGTGACAGCAATAAAAGTGATAAAAAAAATGAAAACAGTGTAAAAATAAAAAATAACATAAATGAATAATAATAATAATAATAAAAAAAAATTAAAGAGCCCCTGCCCCCCCCCCCCCCCCCCAGCGCGCAAAGACGAACGTATGCGTCGGTCCCGAAAGCACGCAAACTGCGATTGTCCCACACATGTGAGGTGTCACTGCGAACGTCAGATCATGGGCAGTGCTGATTTTTAAAGCTTGTCTGAGAATTTAAAAATAAGTCTGAAAACTCAAAAATAAGGGGGCGGAGAGCTGAAGTTACACTCTGCAGAGTTCAATCAGTAGAGTCCTGAGAAGAGACCTTTCCATGGAATGTAGAACACTGGGAGGTACAGATGCATGGTGGGTATAGCATAGCTTATTAGTGAGAAAATATAATAAAGATGGTCATAGGCCTAACATCCAGGCCACACAACCAGCAGGAGAACCAGGGAATGTGCCCCCAGGCACCTAGACCTTTGCTTTCCATGACAGTTAAAAGTGTAACGCTCACTGTGCTTTTAGTTCAGTGAAGCATTCTGACTTTTCATACATCTGTTAAGATTTTTTTGTTGATTGCACAATTTTCTGTTGCAACATTTGACAGGCAGAGGTTTTATAATGTTATATTTTCTTCAGTTGAAGGGTACTTTGTTTTTTACCTAGACAAGTGAGCTAAAAGTGCTTCCTCACATGCAAAAAATGTAGCCGTTTGAGGAAGTTCGGCAAGAACAAAACTGTCTGAGCAGATGTAGAGCTATGATGCCAAGTGTTTAGCAAACACAGAGTAGCATTATGACCCCCTTAAAAGAGCATATTTTGTTTATCTTTCAGTGATTCTCTCATTTATTTATTTTTTCCTACAGTCTTGAGTTTTTTTTCTCAAACTTTGATATTTTGTCTTCTTTTTACAGTGAGGTACATGACACATTATACTGATAGGGACATAGGTGTCCGTTTATGAAGCAGTGATCAGCGGTGATCCCGAGGATCGCCGCTGATCACAGTCCATAAACAGTTTATGAAACAGTGATAATCGGGGGAGAACATGTTTGAACTTGTTCTCCCGCCGATTATCTCTACACATGGAGAATCCTCATAGATGACACAGTAACGGCCAGTTTATGAAGCGGTGATCTCACCGCTTCACTGGCGATCTGAGTCAGAATTCACACTCCCAGGTTCACCAGCTCAGAGGTGGTGAATCGGGGAGTGAAGAGGAAATCTGGGGGGATCTGAGGGGGAAGGAGGAAGATTTTTAACTTCCTTATGCCTCGTTCAGACCCCCCAACACTGTAAGCATGTCCCCCTGTCATATTTATGTGTATACATATATATATACATATATACATATAATGTGTATATGTATATATATATCATGTGTGTGTATATACATGTATATATAATGTGTGTGTGTGTATACATATGTGTATAATGTAGGGGGACTCTTTATTTTACTAACATTAATCCACGCCGTTGAGGCGGTGATAATTTATCACTGCTTAATAAACTGACATCTGGTACTGTAATCTCGTAAAGTCTCACGAGATTCCAGTATCAGGGGCCGTTCTCCACTGTTTGAAGCATTTGTAGATCGCTTCACTCCTCCAAAGGTGAAGCGATCTACACTGCTTCATAAACTGGCACACAGAGGAGAAAAATCTTCACTGTGAATGCCGGAGAACGAAGCAGTGAATAGATTTCACTGCTTCATAAACGGACACCATAGTGCATATTATATATACCTTATATACTAAATAATTCAAATAGGGCGCAATGGGTTATATTATCTATCAGAAGACACTTTGTTATCTGATCACTCAAATTCACATTAAAAATAAGCAAACACAAAATAATTAAAAAAAACAAGAAGCCTCATTATGAGGGATGTTTTTTCAATATGAAGCACTATACATAAATACATATATACTCGAGGGGGTCTTCAAAAAGTTTCCACACTTTTCATTCATATTTAATAGAGTTGGAAAAAAAAGGTGCAGAAACTTTATGAAGAATCCTTGTGTGCATAGAGATATATATCTATCTATCTATCTATCTATATATATATATATATATATATATATATATATATATATATATCTATATATATATATATATATATATAGATATATATCTATATATCTATATATATATATATATATATATATAGAGAGAGAGAGATCTATATATATATATATAGATATATATCTATCTCTATACACACACACATATACACACACACACGTATACATCATATAAATATACTGTGCATATAATATACAAAATGTTGGACAGAGTTAAACACTTTTTTTTTAAACTACTCTAGTGTTAGGCTAATATAACTTTTCTCTATAATGTACAGTACAGGGAAACTCACGCTCTGTGGTGCTGGGCTTCCTGTTCTGCTCTTCTTTGATAAGGACGGGGTTTTCATCAGCTCCCGCTTCTTCCTTGAAAACATCCTGAGTATATATCTTTTCTGCCTTTTTTTTTGTTTTTTTGTTACTTATGGTACCACCGCCTCTATGTACCTTATAGGATTTGAGGTTTCGCTCACCCCTGCTACCCCACCTGGGGGGAGGGGGGGGGCAGATTCTTAGGGGTACTCAGAAAGTTGGTGCTGTATGCCCAGCACTACTACTGTCAGATGCCATGTGATGTTAAGATGTTTCCTCATTGGACGATTACTCTCCCAAAACTGACACAGACAGGAAGAGGTAAAGGGCGTTAACCCTTTAAGTGCTGAGGCCACAGCAGCATCCTGTCCCCTCCCAAAGCTTTGTGTGAATGTCATATGTCAGTGTGTAAAGACTTTATGTATGTGTGTTTGAGGGGAACAATAGAGGAAGTTATAGGGAGAGGCTGTATAAGGTAAAGAAATTATACAGATGAAATACACACAACATAAAAGAAGCAAATGAAGCATTTCAGTGGCTAATGAAGTAGGCATATGAAAAATAATCTTAGTTTACAGAAGTATGTATAATGGAAAGATTCCCTCATGGGGTTTTTTTTAGCAGCCAATAAATTCAAAGGTTATTAATTAAAAATTATTTATCAAAAGGCAATTTAGCAATTACATAAGAGTTGTAAAAAACTGAGCTCTGACATTTACATGAAAATGGAAAAACCATCAATCATAATGGAACTACATATTGTATGAAATCCTAATAAAAATTTGCGTTTTACTGCAAAAGTGGTCTTCCGCTTTTGCCGTAAAATGCAAATTTTATTAGGATTTCATACAATACGTAGTTCCATTATGATTGATGGTTTTGCCTTTTTCATGTAAATGCCAGAGCTCAGTTTTTTACAACTCTTATATAATTGCTAATTGCCTTTTGATAAATAAAGAATGTTTAATTAATAACCCTTGAATTTCTTGGCTGCTAAAAAACCCCACGAGGGAATCTTTCCATTATACAAACGTTTCAGGGTGTGCAGCACGTGCAACTTATATATATATATATATATGTTTTTTCTATTCTATGTTTACAGAAGTTTTAGTTTTCTATAAAGTTGTAATAGTTTTAGTAATAATGGAAAGTAAAAATCCAGCCATATCAAAGATAAATATATACAGTATCTCACAAAAGTGAGTACACCACTCACATTTTTGTAAATATTTTATTATACCTTTTCATGTGACAACACTGAACAAATGACACTTTGCTACAATGTAAAGTAGTTAGTGTACAGCTTGTATAATAGTGTAAATTTGCTGTCCCCTCAAAATAACTCAACACACAGCCATTAATGTCTAAACCGCTGGCAACAAAAGTGAGTACACCTCTAAGTGAAAATGTCCAAATTGGGCCCAAAGTGTCAATATTTTGTGTGGCCACCATTATTTTCCAGCACTGCCTTAACCCTCTTGGGCATGGAGTTCACCAGAGCTTCACAGGTTGCCACTGAAGTCCTCTTCCACTCCTCCATGGCGACATCACGGAGCTGGTGGATGTTAGAAACCTTGCGCTCCTCCACCTTCCATTTGAGGATGCCCCACAGATGCTCAATAGGGTTTAGGTCTGGAGACATGCTTGGCCAGTCCATCACCTTTATGCTTAGCTCCTTTAGCAAGGAAGTGTTCGTCTTGGAGGTGTATTTGGGGCCTTTATAATGTTGGAATACTGCCCCGCGGCCCAGTCTCCGAAGGGAGGGGATCATGTTCTAGTTCAGTATGTCACAGTACATGTTGGCATTCATGTTTCCCTCAATGAACTGTAGCTCCCCAATGCCAGCAGCACTCATGCAGCCCCAGACGATGAAACTCCCACCACCATGCTTGACTGTAGGCAAGAGACACTTGTCTTTGTACTCCTCACCTGCTTGCCACCACACACGCTTGACACCATCTGAACCAAATAAGTTTATCTCATCAGACCACAGGACATGGTTCCAGTAATCCATGTCCTTAGTCTGCTTGTCTTCAGCAAACTGTTTGTGGGCTTTCTTGTGCATCATCTTTAGAAGAGACTTCCTTCTGGGACAATAGCCATGCAGACCAATTTAATGCAGTGTGCGGCATATGGTCTGAGCACTGACAGTCTGACCCCCCCACCCCTTCAACCTCTGCAGCAATGCTGGCAGCACTCATACGTCTATTTCCCAAAGACAACCTCTGGATATGACGCTGAGCACATGCACTCAATTTCTTTGGTCGACCATGGCGAGGCCTGTTCTGAGTGGATTCTGTCTTGTATGGTCTTGGCTACCATGCTGCAGCTCAGTTTCAGGGTCTTGGCAATCTTCTTATAGCCTAGGCCATCTTCATGTAGATCAAGAATTCTTTTTTTCAGATCCTCAGAGAGTTCTTTGTCATGAGGTTCCATGTTAAACTCCCAGTCACCAGTATGAGAGAGTGAGAGCGATAACACCAAATTTAGCACACCTGCTCCCCATTCACCCCAGGGACCTTGTAACACTAATGAGTCACATGACACCAGGGAGGGAAAATGGCTAATTGGGCCCAATTTGGATATTTTAACTTAGGGATGTACTCACTTTTGTTGCAAGCGGTTTAGACATTAATGGCTGTGTGTTGTTATTTTGAGCGGACAGTAAATTTACACTGTTATACAAGCTGTAAACTCACTACTTTACATTGTAACAAAGTGTCATTTCTTCAGTGTGTCATTTCTTCAGTCTTCACATGAAAAGATATAATAAAATATTTTTAAAAATGTGAAGGGTGTACTCACTTTTTTGAGATACTGTGTATAAGATAGATAGATAGATAGATAGATAGATAGATAGATAGATAGATAGATAGATAGATAGATAGATAGATAGATAGATAGATAGATAGATAGATAGATAGATAGATAGATAGATAGCAGTGCATTAAGTGGACATGAAAACAAACCATGGTGAGTTCTCAAAATATAAGCCAAATCCTTATTATTCTTAAGTGTCTGAGCACATATGGGTAGTTCTTGAGAGCCCATTAAAACTGGAAAATTATTGTTTGTAGGCACTCTGCGACCTCTGCAGACACAAATGAATGACAACCCTCAAAGGAATAATTATCACACCTCCAAACTCAGGAACTTGAAAAATAGGGAAATCCTGGAGTGAGATGATATGCTGTGCTTTGTAGCACAAGGCAGTGAAAAAAATAGGAATTTTGATGTACCTCTGTAAATTCCATGTCTTGTATACAGCACAAGGGAATTGATTCTTAGATTGCGGGTTATATGTGGCTACCTTAAGGTGGTTGAATACTGGCAAAAAGCTTTGCTGGACCGCCCCCAGTGTACCCATATAACCCCGTCCACACTATGAGGCTCTTGTTTTTCTTAGCAATCAGTAAGGAGCTCACAGGGAAAAAGCTGTATTGTACCATTGTACTTTACTGTACTCCAAGATATTGAATTTACAGGTACTTCAAAATTCCTATTAACTTAAATGTACAGTACAGGACACAGGAATTGATTCTTTGAATATGGGACATCCTCGAGCAATATCTTGAGGTGGGAATGTGGGACTCATTCCCTGAGGGCAGTAGTCCTCAATAAAAAGGTAAATAACCACCCAGCCGGGAGGAAATGTAGGGATGAATTTTCTCAGAGGGATCGTCCTGTGAGGAAAGAGAAGAGGGGTCAGTTCCAAAGGGAAGACATGGCAGACAGTCACAGATGACAGTCAATAAAAAGTGACATACGCAAGCAAAAGACCTGCCTACCAGAGTACTTTGTCCCCATGTAGTGCAAGAAAAAGAAGGAGCTCCCGAGAAGAAAATAGGAGGAACCAAGGCAGCCACGGCTGACAGGCAGTGCAGAGCTTCTCCACCTCGTCCAATCAGAGAACACTTTGCATACATTGAGAAAATGCAAAGCGATCTCTAAAAAGTGCCTGTGTCTGGAGACCACCTGTGTTCACAAAGAAACAGCGCAGCCACTCAACACAAGACTCGGAGGCTAGTGAAGACCACTCCAGAATGGGAGAAGAATGGTACAACATTCCTCTCCCAAAACTCCAGCAACTAGTCTCCTCAGTTCCCAGACAATAGTGTAGTTAAAAGCAGAGGGGATGTTACACCGTGGTAAACATGGCAGACTTCTGAGATGTGTTGCTACCATCAATTTCAAAATTATCGCATTTGTTTCTTAAAACAGTACTTTTAAACATTTGATAGGTTTTCTATTTTTTATTGTGAATAAAATATGGGTTTATTAGATTTGCAAATTGATGCATTCTTTTTTTATGTAGATTTTACACACACACATACAATATATATATATATATATATATATATATTATATAAAGAGATTAGCTCAGTAGCAGGGTGTGCAGGAAGTAAGCACGGACAGACAGCAGATCTTTGTGAAAACAAAACAGTGGTTTGTTTTTTTTCAAGTCTGTGGTTACAAGTGCAATAAACCCTTGCCACTTTGGGCTTCTAACTGCAAAAAACAGGAACCTATCTACCTGGTCTGGAACAGCCTACCGCTGCCCAAAAACCTCTCTGACCAGTGGCGGCTGGTGCTCAAAATCTTTGGGGGGCACAAACAAACTGAAAAAAAAAAAAACATCAATTGCAGCCACTGTGCCCATCAAACGCAGCCACTATGCCCATCAAATGCAGCCACTGTGCCATCAAACGCAGCCACTGTGCCCATAAATTGCCGCCACTGTGCCAAACGCAGGTACTGTACCCATCAATTGCTGCCAGTGTGTCCATCACTTGCAGCCACTGTGCCCATCAATTGTCTCTACTGTGCCCCATCAATTGCTGCCAGTGTGCTCATCAATTGCTGCCAGTGTGCCCATCAATTGCCGCTACTGTGCCCCATCAAATGCTGCCAGTGTGCATCGCCCAGGAGTCAGGACTTACCTGTCTCACAGCGAGTCACGGTGGCGTCCTCCACGTCCATGCTCCTCTCTATTGGGCGTCCAATCACAGCGCCAGCTGTTTCAGCTAATCAGGTGACAGGTAACCAGACCTGAGCACCTGATTGGCTGAGAGGCGGGTCAGTGTTCCTAACACAACACTGAGTAAACAGCTAACGCACAGCATTGCACCCGCTGTTTACCATTTTTGTAAGACTATTAGAGCCTACGGATCTAATCAGGACACCTATTAGAGCCCACGGCTCTAATCGGACGCTTCCAAAAAAAACCCCTGCCGCTGTAATTCAGGTGCCCGGCGCCCGACAAGGGGCCAGACACCTGAATAGGGGGCGGCAGTGGCGACCATAGATAGATTCATGTAATGCATGAATCTATCTATGGTAAGAAAGAGGTGACAGGAGAGAGGGGGCAGCGCTCCTGCGCCCTTTATGGATGCACCGCCACTGTCTCAGACACACAGGAAACCCCCCCGTTAGACTTTCCGGTAACGGTATTTTCAGGAACCTTCCAGGACAGCTACTTGAGAGATGATCGGCTCCGCCCTCTACAGGAAACACAAATCAGATAGAATTTAAAAGGCCCCTCCCTTTCCTCTGACCCTCAGTTGTTTAGAAGATCAAGTAACCTCCACCGAAGGTGCACTCGGCAGAGGAAAAAAATAGAAACATAAAACACACCACCACCAGGAAAACATGGATGACCAGTGAAAAAATAGAATAGGGTGGGAATATAGACGCTGTCCCGGAAGGTTCATGGAAATACCGTTACCGGTAAGTCTAACGGGGGTTTCCCCCTCACCTTCCAGGACAGCTACTTGAGAGATGATCGGCTCCGCCCTCTACAGGAAACACAAATCAGATAGAATTTAAAAGGCCCCTCCCTTTCCTCTGACCCTCAGTTGTTTAGAAGATCAAGTAACCTCCACCGAAGGTGCACTCGGCAGAGGAAAAAAATAGAAACATAAAACACACCACCACCAGGAAAACATGGATGACCAGTGAAAAAATAGAATAGGGTGGGAATATAGACGCTGTCCTGGAAGGTTCCTGGAAATACCATTACCGGTAAGTCTAACGGGGGGTTTCCCCCCTCACCTTCCAGGACAGCTACTTGAGAGGATAAGCAAGATAATATACCTTAGGGAGGGACGACAGCCTGAAGCATTTTCCAAAGGAAAGGTCCTGGCTGGAAAGCATCTGAACTCTATAATGCTTGACAAATGCATGCTCGGCGTCCGGAAGTTCAACATGTGACTTCCGGTTCCGGCGCCATCTTGCTGCATCACCGGAAGTCCTCCTGACACCATCTTGGCACACCGGAATGAAGCATTTAGGAGGACACAGTCCCACACAGCAGCGCTGGGGAAAGGAAGGGAGTTGCCAACATTTACAAAGGCAAGTAACCCTTAGAAATAGGAAACCCTTCTGGTACAGACCATCATCCAGGACTTGGCCACAACTAGTCCTGGATGAAACCAGAGAAGGGGGGTCCACCAACCACAGTTACCAGACCATAAGAAAACAAAAAACGTGTCGGTGCTCCTGGTGGGGCTGGAAACACAAAACAACTGAGGGTCAGAGGAAAGGGAGGGGCCTTTTAAATTCTATCTGCTTTGTGTTTCCTGTAGAAGGCGGAGCCGATCATCTCTCAAGTAGCTGTCCTGGAAGGTGAGGGGGGAAAACAGTCTTTTAGCCTAGGTTCACATATGTGCGATCTCAGACATCGCATGTGATTTGCACCCACACCACAGGTGCCAATCACATGCAATGTCTGTGCAGTGGAAGTTCAGCCATACAGTTGTATGGCTAAACTCGCATTGGATTCGCACGAAAATAGTGCATGGACTTTTTTTTTTCCCCGCACTAGAATCGGATCGCATGAGTATTCTCACCCATGCGATCTGATTCGTGTGTGAGTTCACAGTTCGCACTGCGATCTGTGAACGGATCTAGGGGTGTCATTAACAATGTATTGACACCCGCAGTGGTTCGCAAAGGGCAGTGTGAACTGCCTGCGGGAGAGATGTGATGTGGGAACCGGCACTGTAGTCACGCTGGTTCCCGCATCTAACCTAGGCTTAGTCATACAGACTTAAGGGCCGTACACACGATCAGAAAATCTGAAGATAAACTTCGTCCGATGAACGATCTGCCAATTTTCTGATCGTTAGCATGCTGCTTTTGACAGCTGATTACGAATTTTCGGCAGATAAAAACTGGATGTGCAGGATTGAAAATTTTTGTCTGATGTGACCACAACGTCCGATTTTCTTTTCATTAGTTTTAGTTTTCTGACAAAAAAAAATCTGAAGAGCCAGACTAGGCATGCTCAGAAATGAAAGAACACATACAAAACAATTCAACACATTACGTTACTTCTATAGTTGAATTCTGTCATCAGAAAATTTTCTGATGGTGAGTACCCTCTTCACTTTCGATTTGAGACTTGCAGCAAACAAAAAACTGACGAAAATTCGTCCAATAATATGACCGTGTGTACAAGGCTTAAGACTTCATACACACTATTAGATTTTCAAGTTTTTGTTTTCAGATTTACCAAAACCATATAATATGAGGTCAAACCTTAAGAGTTTCAATTTGTATGCAATCAGGCAGGCCCTTGCACTACATGGTTTTGGTAAATCTAAAGACAAAAATCTGCAGAAAATCTAATAGTGTGTATGGAGCCTTAGGCCCCTTTCACACGATCGGGCCGTTCAGGTCCGCCTGTCAGTTTTGACGGCGGACCTGAACGGGCGCTCCATGTTAACCTATGGAGCGACGGATGTCAGCGGAGACATGTCCGCTGACATCCGACCCGGTCCGATCCGCAAAAAGCAGACGGATGGCCCTACGTCCGGATCCGTCGCTGCCGGATGGGATCGGGTGAGATCTGATGAAAACGGACATGCTGTCGGTTTTCATCCGATCCCTTCATAGGCAGCAGGGGCGCCTGACAAGCCCCTCCCCGCTCAGTGAGCAGAGAGGGACCTGTCATCCACCGCCTCAGTGGAGATCAACGGAGAAATCTCCCGCTGAGCCGGCGGACTCGGTGGAAGCGGAGTCCGCCTCGTGTGAATGAGGCCTAAATCTCACCACTCAGACAACGCTGCTCCCCAGTCCTACACCAGAATCTGGTTCCAGGGTGGAGCCCCTTGTTGAAGCAACCTGTGAGTTTTATAGAGCCCTGAGTGCTTCATCTGTTACACCTGGGCTCGTTAACCCTCTTTGAGCCCAAACAAGCTCATTACTCAGCAGAACCCCAAAAGCAATTCGTGTACAGCATAAACCTGGGACAAATATCTCTCCCATCTTGGACACAACCCATACATTTTCTTGGCTTCAAATATATATATATATTGTAGCAGGGTGGTACCCTGCCAGGGTCCAGGTCTAGTAAACAGCTAGTTCACTAATGAGTCAGCTGTGTTCTGGGCTTTAAGTAATGACCAGACCAAGGCTCTAGGCTCCAAGTTGAAGACAGCTCCACTCTGCAGACAAGTCTAGCCCAGGAGTCAGGAGCGCTCCACCTAGACAGGAGGTGGGAGCCAGTGCAGCACGAAGCTGCTACCAATAAGCACGGAGTTGCTGGGTGTCCGGTCTGTGGGAGACAGACCAAGGCCTAAAGCATAAGGCCTGAGCAGGAGAGCTGCGGTTATTAGCCAAGTGGGCTGAATGTTTATTTCTGTAGCAGAACTGGAATGCTGAATACCCCTGTGAGGGAATCTACTGTATTTGTTGAACTTTCTATTGAATAAAAATGGGCAAAACCAGCCCACTTACCCACTGGGCACTTAAACCCCCTTCCTAACCAGACCAATTTTCAGCTTTCAGTGCTCTCCCATTTTGAATGACAATTACTCAGTCATGCAATACTGTACCTATATGAAATTTGTGTTCTTTTATTCACACAAATAGAACTTTCTTTTGGTGGTATTTAATCACCGCTGTTTTTTTTTTTTTTGCGCTATAAAAGAAAAAAGGCCGAAAATTCTGTAAAAAAATGCATTTTTCTTCGTTTCTGTTATAAAATTTTGCAAATTAGTAATTTTTGTTCATATATATTGGCCAAAATTTATACCGCCCCATATCTTTGGTAAAAATAACCCAAATTGGTGTATATTATTTGGTCTTTATGAAAGGTTATAGAGTCTGCAAGCTATGGTGCCAATCTTTAAAAAATTGATCACACCTGAAGTACTGACAGCCTCATTCTTGAGACTTTAACAAGCCAGGAAAGTACAAATACCCCCCAAATGACCCCCTTTTGAAAAGTAGACATTCCCAGGTATTTAGTAAGAGGCATGGTGAGTTTTTTGAAGTTGTAAAGTGAAGTTTTTTTCCACAAATTGTTATATTAGCAGGTTATTTCTCACACACAGCATATGCATAGCACAAATTACACCCCAAAACACATTCTACTATTCCTCCTGAGTATGGCAATACCACATGTGTGAGACTTTTACACACCGTGGCCACATACAGAGGCCCAACATGCAGGGAGTGCCATCAGGCGTTTTTGGAGCATAAATTACACATATAATTTCTTGACTACCTCTTACAATTTTGAAGGCCCTGGAGAACCAGGTCAATGGAAACGCCCCAAAAATGGCCCCATTTTGGAAAGAAAACACCCCAATGTATAATCTATGAGGCATAATGAGTTTTTTGAACATGTCATTTTTTCCTACAAGTTTTTGGAAAATGTGTAAAGAAAATGAAAACGCATTTTTTTTACACAATGTTGTCCATTTGCACAATGTTTCTAACACATAGCATGTACATACCAAAAATTACACCCCAAGATAGATACTCCTGAGTACGGCGATACCACATGTGTGAGACTTTTCCACAGCCTGGCCACATACAGAGGCCCAACATGCAGGGAGCACCATCAGGTGTTCTAGGGATATAAGTTTCAAATCTAATTTGACTACCTATTACACTTTTGCGAGGCACTGTAGTGGCTTGGATGTGGCATGGATGATAACTGATGTGGCATGGATGAGCATGAATGGGGATGTATTAGCCATGGATGGGGATGGCTGCGCATGAATGAGTATGGCTGAGTATGGCTGGGTATAGATGGGATGGCTGGGTACAGCTGAGTATGGCTGGGTGCGACTGAGTATGGCTGGGTACGACTGAGTATGGCTGGGTACGGCTGAGTATGGCTGGGTATGACTGAGTATGGCTGGGATGGCTGGGGATGGCTGGGTATTGCTGGGTATGGCTGGGTATGGCTGAGTATGGATGGGTATGGCTAATTTTGGATGGGGTGGATGGGATGGCTGAGCATAGATGGGTGGATGAGTATTGCTGAAGATGGAAGGATGAGTATGCTGAGTATGGATGGCTGAGCATGGATGGATGGATGAGTATGCTGAGTATGGATGGATGAGTATGCTGAGTATGGATGGCTGACCATGGATGGATGGATGAGTATGCTTAGTATGGATGAGTATGCTCAGTATGGATGGCTGAGCATGGATGGATGAGTATGCTGAGTATGGATGGATGGTTAAGTATGGATGGGTGAGCATGGATGGATGGATGAGTATGCTGAGTATGGATGAGGATGGATGGATGAGTATGCTGAGTGTGGATGGGTATGCTGAGCATGGATGGCTGAGGATGCTGAGTATGGATGGCTGAGCATGGATGGATGGATGAGTATGCTGAGTATGGATGGATGAGCATGGATGGATGGATGAGTATGCTGAGTATGGATGGGCATGCTGAGTATGGATGGCTGAGTATGCTGAGTATGGATGGCTGAGCATGGATGGATGGATGAGTATGCTGAGTATGGATGGGTGAGCATGGATGGATGTATGAGTATGCTGAGTATGCTGAGTATGGATTGGTATGCTGAGCATGGATGGCTGGGTATGGATGGATGGATGGCTGGAATGGGCACATATCAAACAAAATGGGAAAGCCGGCCGGCTTCAGATCAGCCCGTAGCTTGGGAGGAGGAGCCACGTCCTGACGTCACCGCTGCACGTCAAGTCCCAGAAGCTACGGGCTGATCTGAAGCCGGCCGGCTTTCACATTTTGTTTGCTGTTATCATTTCGCCAATTTGTAAGTGTTCATTTGACTTTTATCATTCCAATAAATGTAAAAGGATTTACGCTATGTGGAGCACTTTGTGTTTTTTTTCTCTGGTAAATACATCACTCTGCTGTGATTTATGGTGAGGATCCCCATGGACGCTGTGGTATCTAATGCCTGCCTGTGAGATCCCGGGCTGGGGTTACAGCCATCTGTTCAGCGTGGTCCCCTGTAATAAGGGACCATCGCTTTCCGGTAAGCGGCAGTGTTTTCTTAAGGTGGAGGTCCCATCAATGCACTTGTCACTTTAATGAGAATCCACACTACCCATCACTCTGGGATTTGTTCACTATATGGACTTTCTTATGTATTAATCATTATACATTCAACTTCACCCTTCTGTGCATTTATTGTATGGACAATTCTTCAACAGTATTTTTTGTCTGCACGTTTGTTTGAATTGTTTTTTTGTATTCAATATTACCTTGTTATTCATTATTATTATTATCATTACTATTTGGGGCACCTAACTTTGTAGTTTTCACCACACTTTTTATTAGCGTGACTTTATTTTCTTTTTACTTTGATTGGTGTCGTATAACACTCCTTAGTTGCAGCTTTACTTTTCACCTTGATTGTTAGCGCAGTATTCTTTATACATCAAAGCAATAACTCCAAGGCCAATAATAGCACGTTCTCTCCTCCTATTCCATAACATGGCTGGTTGACGAACGGCCGTTCAGAAATGGCCACGAACTGAAAAGCGCAAATCAACACTCACCAAACTTCTACTAACATGAAAATAGCAGAAGGAGCCCAAAGGGTGGCGCCTGACATTTGAACTTCCTCTTTCCTCGTAGTACGTCTAGTACGTCACTACATTCGTGTTTGTTGGCCAACAATTGTGTACCGTTTGTATGCAAGACAAGTTCCTGGCACACGCCCTTCGGACAAAAGTCTGACGCTCTGTTGGTCAACAATCGGATCATGTGTACGAGGCTTTAGAGATATTTTCTGTGATCATCTACTGATCTTGTTTTGATCAGATAAAGAAAGGACTGCCAGCAGGTTGCTATGAAAAAACTAGGCCTTGCTTCTGTGTGCCACACTGAAATGTTCTCCCATATTCAAGATTTAATCATTTAATTTGTCAGTACTGTAACAAACTCATAACAATATATGCAGAAAAACAGACTTAAATGTTTTTAATTTTCACAGCACAGAGAACAGACAACCAAATGTGCCCACTGAACAACTAAAAGCACAATGATGATTACGTGGACACTTATGGACTAATTTATGAAGACACAGAAGAGGTGCAGCTTTGCAACATTTGCCACTGCTGACTTTTCTAAAGGGAACTTTAACCCAGAACACTTTCATAAATAGATCCCAATTGTGTTCCTCTTGTAATATGTTAATTTAACAACAGTAATAAAATCAAACGCTGTATCAAAAAACATTACAACGATTGCAGGTTCACCAAGACTTGGGTACCTTTTCCCATTAAGCACATTATTATTACAGGTACTTATATAGCACCATCAATCTACGTAGCACTTTAAATTAGGAAGTCTTGTTGCTATTGTGCTAGCTGTATTTTTGTAAAACTGAAAAAAACAGTTGTGGGTTTCCCCCCACAGGATGACTGACAGTCCTTTGACTGTGCAGGTTGCATATTGCTAGCTATTATATGTCTTGGGTCCTGAAGGTTGGGCTTCTGGTGTTTTCTTGTTATGCTTTGTTTCACTAATTAAAACCATATCTAGAAAATCCAGATTGCGGACAGAAGTTCATTAGCATACTATTGTGCAAACGTTTCAGAGCAGTAGCTTTTCTCTGGGCTACAGATGACTCTATGATATACTACACTCAGGGCAGGCTAACACACATAAAAATATATTTTCAAATATAGGAAAATTTTAAAGCGGTATTAACCCAAAACCAAAAATGTAGTATATTGTAGCTTACCAATCATTCTGTGCGGTGGCTGCTTCAGTTTTCTGTTTTCCCTTGGTGATCTGGCCAGTATCACACACCTCCTGTATTAGAGGGCCCCACTCTGGATGAAGGAGCACAGGAGGCACAGCAGACAGCAGCATTGTCATTCTGGGGGAGGGAAGAGTTAAATATATTAGCAGATTTAGATACACTGACAAATTGATGTCAAAGCTCACACTTTATAATCAGTTACAGCAAACAGTTTTTTTTTTTCTTTTGGGATACAGGTTTTGCATAAATAAATAAAAGCTGATCATTTTATTCACCCCTGTCAGTGTAAAGTCATTTGTCTCATTCATGTAAACTGATACATTCTGCTGGAAAGCTTCTGGTGTGAAAAACAAACAACTTACCGGCTGGATCACCAGATGAAAAGAAAGAAAGCCTAAAATAGGAAACTAATGCATTACATCTTATGCCGTGTACACACGAACGGACTTTTCGACCGGACTGGTCCGACGGACCGAATCCGGCAGACAATCCGACCGTGTGTGGGCTCCATCGGACCTGCAGCGGACTTTTTTAGTCGAAAATCTGACGGACTTTAGATTTGGAACATGTTTCAAATTTGTCCGACGGACTCGATTCCGGTCGAAAAATCTGCTCGTCTGTATGGTAGTCCGATGGACAAAAACCGGTGCTAGGGCAGCTATTGGCTACTGGCTATCAACTTCTTTATTTTAGTCCGGTGTACGTCATCACATACGAATCCGTCAGACTTCGGTGTGATCGTGTGTAGGCAAGTCCATTCGTTAGAAAGTCCGTCGGAAGTCTGTCAAAAGTCCGTCGAAAGTCTGTCAGAAAGACTGTCGGACCTTTGTTGCCGAAAAGTCCGCCCGTGTGTACAGGGCATAAGAATTGGTAAGTTGCAATAAATGGGTGTAATAAATGTTTGATTTTGGGTTTAATACTGCTTTAAAGCGGTATTTAACCCAAAACCAAAAAATGTAATATATTGCAGCTTACTAGTCATTAGATGTGGTGGCTGCATTGGTTTTCTTTACATACAGCTTCGGGGCAGGAAATGCCACAGCTGCAGCTGACTGGGCCGGCAGCCTGCTATCATGTGACAGTTTCCTGTGTGTTCAGGGTGAACTGAGTTTGGCCTGAAACTTAGCTCATCCCTACAGGTGAACTTTAGGTAATTACTTTCCAACACTGACTGAGTCACTGCTGCCACCTGCTGGACAGCCACTGCAAAACAAGTGTCACAATGAGGGGACCACACTGAGGCTGCATTCACACCTGGGTGTTTGGTATCGCGATTTCAAAACGCTCTGGTAAAATGACAAATCGCACAACACGAATTTCAGATGCCATTCATTTTGATGGCACCTAAAAACGTGGTGCGGCTCTGCCATGATTGTTGCATGATAAATTGAGATGCAATTGTGGCAAACTGCATCGCCTGAAACTTGTCGGGCCAAAAAAAGTTCAGGAGCTACTTTTGGGCAACAAGCTTCACACGATACGGTTTGCCGTGATTGCAGCGCGAGTTATCACGTGACAATCATGGTGGAACCGCACCGCAATTTTAGGTGGCATTAAAATGAATAGGATTTGAAATTCACTTTGTGCGATTCGTCATTTTACCAGAGCGTTGTGAAATCACAGCCTGAGGGGGGAAAATAGAACCACACTGAGGGAACACACAGGGTATATAGCCCATCCTTTCCCCTACCAAATGACCCCTGATACACCACACATGCTTTTACCCTACATATAGTACTCGCTGTCATACCCTTTACACTTCTCTCCTGTACATGATGCCCACTGTCATCCTCTTCGCTCTCCTTCCTTGTACATACTGGCCAATCTCATACCCTCTGTACTTCTCTCCTGCACATTCTGCTTGCTATCATACCCTTTGTCCTTATTTCCTGTACATGCTGCCCAATATTAAACCCTTTGCACTCCTGTACATATTGCCCACCATCATGCCCTTCTCACTTCTCTCCTGCACATACTATCTGCCGTCATACCACCCACACTTCTCTCCTGTACATCCTTCATTCCCTCCTTACTGCTCCCCTGCATAAAATGCTCCCTCTTATACCCTATACACTGCTTTTCTGAAATTACATTTCCTCCTTGTGTGATTGGTTTACTGGTTTTCCCAGAAGTCTGCACAAAAATACAAGTCATATTTTAAGAATCTCTTGCAACAAAAATGTCATTTTTGGTGAGATACTGTGAAAGGGAAAGCAAGTCTAATGGCCCGTACACACCATCTGAAAAATACCGCTTTTAGCGCGATCATACGATAATCGGATCATTAGTACAGAGCTTTCGAGAGCCGATCACGGCAGTTCATCTGATATTATTCGATTGGATAAGCACGAAAATGTTCCTCGTGCGATACCAGATCGTACAATTTTGATTTAGTCAGTACAGTGTTCATCCGAAAATACAAGACAGATACACTACAACACATGACATCACTTACGATTTTTTTTCTGTCGTATGAGAATTTTCCTGACTTTAGTAGCCTTTTCAATTTCTACTTGCGACTAGTAAGTGAAAAAAGTCGGACGATCAATTGTTCGATTTTCAGATCGTGTGTATGGGGCATGAGGCTTAATTTACACTGCTGCTGGTAAACAGACGTTTAGGAGCAATTGGGCATTTTTTTCAGCTGCTCCTGAACTCTCCTCTATGTTATGTTATCAGTACATGTACACCGAGTCGTTTATAGTCATTTCTAGGCAGTTGAGTTTAGAAGCATTTTTTGGAAAGCAAAAAAATGCGTTCAGGACGGATGTTCAGAGGCATTTGAAACACCAAACACCTGTATCAGCTTGTAAACGCGTGTAAATGTGGTAACTCGCGTTTAGCCACATTTCGTTTACAGGCCTTTTTTAACTATTTGGAGGGAAAAAACTGCAAACGTGGCTAAACGCGGCATGTAAACGCGTCAAAAACTGACGTTTTTAAATTGTCGATTACTATCTGTCAAGTTAAATCGTTCAGGGGAGGTTGTAAAACGTCCCATGTACATTAAGCCTTAAAGGGATGCAGACTTTGCCACTTTCCTTATTAGAGCCTTGCAAGTTTAGCAGCTGATTGATAATTATAAAACCACTCCCATACAGATTCCCTTTGCACATGGACACAGACAAACAGCTTTTCCTTCAGAATAACAAAAGGTAGGAATCTGCAACAAAGTTTGGAAAAATCTCTGCAATGTACATAGATCACCCAGAGAGAAATGTTTTTTTTTTTCAACAAAAGTTGAATTACTCTTTAAAAAGAGTTAAGTTCCAGACCAGAAGAAAAGTAATGACTAGCAGAGATACCAAGCCAGTGATCAGGATAAGTACAGACAATCTGGACACAAACACAGTCCAAACAATTCACAGAAGTAATGTAGGGCATTAAAAGAAGTTGAATGAAGAGCAAGAGGAGACAGACGGTCACAGTTCCTGTTGTCACTCACTTAAAGGAGAAGTATAGCCAAAGCCCAATTGGCTGTACTTCTCCTATGGATCACAGGAGTGCAATTCGTTTTGCACTCCTGTGACCCGAACTTCATCCCGCTCTCTGCTGACATCACAGAAATCAGTCCAGGCACCGCGTCATCGCGACAATGGAAGCCTGGACTGACACCCGGCTTAGCCTCTCAGCAAGCCGCTGAGAGGCTGCGCCGGCCGCTCCCTGCCTCTCCACAGCCCAGCACTCCAGTGAGTGAGGAGGGGGCAGAGCAGAGAGCGGTGACTGACAGGCAGCAGTTCTCTGCTCGGGGAGCTGTGAGAACCGAGCTGATCAACGGTGTTTGATCGCTCGGTTCTCGGTGCAGAGGCGCTGGGGGACAGATGCAGCATCAGACCAATTTTATAAACACATTTTCACACAAGTAGAGCTTTCTTTTGGTGGTATTTGATCACCACTGGGGTTTTTTTCTTTGCTATGTAAACAAAAAAAGACCGTACATTTAAAAAAAAAAAAAACATTTTCTACTTTCTGTTATGAAACATATGAAATAAAATATTTTTTTTTCATAAATTTAGGCCAAAGTGTATTGTGCTACATGTCTTTGGTAAAAAAAATCCAACCAAATGTGTATTAATTGGTTTGTGTTAAAGTTTGAAAATTGATCATTCCCAACTTACTGAAGGCCTAACTCATTTTCATGTGGCCCTTAAAATGGCAGGACAGTACAAATACCCCCCAAATGACCTCTCTTTGGAAAGTAAACAGTCTAAGGCATTGAGTAAGAGGCACAGCAAGTTTTTTGAAGTAACACACCTCCTGTATTAGAGTTTTTTTTTTACATACTCTCATCAGAGTAGTTCGGTGTCACCATAGTAACACTGTACTACTCTGGGTTGAGATCAGGGATTTTTTTTTTTTTACACAGTTGGATTGCTGTTACAATGGTGATTATTGAAAACAATGTTTTCTAACTGTCATTAATGTGCTGCATTCATGACAGCTGTGATTTCTAGTGATCTGTGATTGGCTACAGCTAATTACATGGTACAGGGTGCCGTGATTGGCCCCGGTATCATTTGATAGCTGTGGACCAATCACAGCACCACTCTGCAGGAAACACAGCTGTTATGAATGAGATCAATTCATAACAGCTTTGTTGACATTGTGATCATGTGATTTCATAGCGACCACCTGATCCCCCAGCCACCTTCTGTGGTCTGGTGGACACAGCGGGAGCTGGAGCAGCATGTTTCCTGCCCCTAGCCAAGAACAGGCTGGATGGCGTACATGTACATGACCCAGCCTGCCTGTCCCAGCCGCACGGAGTAAATGTACCGTGGGCAGTTGGCAAGTGATTAACATCTTAATAAATAGTTCACAAAGTTCTAAAAGATTGTTTACCGCTTCTGTCCTTTTCTCAAAACACAAGCACTAGAATTATTTGGGCTTGGTTCCCACCTACAGGTTCGACAGAGCATGCATGCGTTTCTGCGCAATCCACACATCATGTGTTGGGTCTGCCCTACGCGCAAGAAACATGGAAAAGACATCCCTGACTTTTTTCCAAAAATGCTGCCGCACCATGAAGTTTGGTGCGAGCATTAGGAGAAGCGTGAGGGTGCCATTAACAATTAATAGCACTGCCACATGTCTCCTAAGGGGCAGCACAATTCTGTGCAAGTTGGGAAAGTGCTCATTTTTGTGCATATTCCTTACACGCAGTAGTGTAAACCTAGCCTGAAACAGTATATGTGGCTAGGCTCACACTAGTGTGTCTAGTGCAAGCTGTGGATTAACCCACATTTCATTTTCATGGGTTGCGGAAATGACTTTTTTTAGTTGTTCTATGCTATGACAGGCAGCACAGCACAAATACACAGCTCTAACTCATTCAGCCAGCAGGAAGACCGATATTCTTTGATCTTTGTGAACTATTTTAGCTCTGTTTGCAAAAGCTAGAGTGCAGAAACCGGAAATAAATGACAACGGTCTAGCAGAACAGGAAGAGATGTATGCACTTTACTCTGTCTGGAGCAACTAAAACTTGGCCACAAAAATAACACACACACATACACACTCATCCTAGTCTAGGGTACGACTGGAGTAAACGTGCAAGGGGAAAACTGGGGGCTTAAAATATGAAAAGACCTGTTCATATTTGTCTTATATCCTAAAATAGAACAAAACGTAACTTGGGATTCTGGTAAAATGGACAAAAGTCAAATAATCCACCCCAAGTCCCTGCAGTGCATTTGTTTTAACATGCTACAATTTGAGTACATGAGAGTTCAGGCCCATTAAAATAAATTGCAATGTAATGTGATGACAACACCCTTTTGCGCAATGCGATTTGTCAACACGTACCTTCTGAAGAACTCTTCATAAAGTCAGCTTTGACAAACAGCGTTGAGTGGAAGAGTCACATATTACCAGCAATCACGAATGCTACCTTGAAAGGAGGAGTTTATCTGTATGATCTTTATTGAGTGATTTTTAATAAATGGAATTACACTGTAAAGCACCCTTTGTTTAACCACTTGCTTACTGGGCACTTACTGTATACCCCATTCCAGACCAGACCAATTTTCAGCTTTCAGCACTTTGGATGACAATTGCGTGGTCATGGTCATGCAACACTGTACTCATATGCAATTTCTTTTGGTGGTTTTAATCACCACTGGATTTTTTATTTTTTGCTAAACAAACAAAAAAGGCGGAAAATTTTGAAAAAAAAAGGTTTTAGTTTCTGTTATAAAATTTTGCAAATAAGTAATTTTTCTCCTTCACAGATGTGCGCTGATGAGGCTGCACTGATGGGCACTCATAGGCAGCACTGATGGACACTAATTGGCACTGATGGGGCTGCACTGATTATAAGTGCCCTGATTATCTGTGTAAGTGTCCCCTGCCAGGATTGCCGGTTACCGGCTCTCCTCTCTTCACATTGTGACAGCGCGTGAGTAAAGGAGCGCAGATAACCAGCAACTCTGTTTACATTGTGATCAGCTGTGATTGGACACAGCTGATCACATGTTAAAGGGCCGCTGTGATTGGCCATTTACCATGATCTGTGATCAGCTGTGTCTGTAGGACACAGTGATTACAGAGTGTGCCAGATGCACGCAACAGGGGGCGTGCAAGAGGCATGGTTCTGGGAGGACGTCCATTGATACCCTCCAAGAATAAGAAAGCCCCACTGTAGCCGTCTTTCGGTTATAGCACGGTAAGGAAGTGGTTAAATTATTTCTATAATTACAACAAACACTTTTGTTTTAGAACATCAGTTCAAATAATCTTTATTTTTGATAATCCAATATAATATTATTTGAAAAATCTCCTTTCATGTTGCTATGCAGCTTCTCCTCTGCTGTTTATTTTACATTTCTAAAGACTACATATCCCATGGCACCTTTCAAGTGGTGATTCCAGTTCTGCCTCTGCCTCCGGAAACTCCTCCTCTCAGCATAGTGTACATAGCACACCCTGAACCCTGGACCCTGTACATAGCACACCCTGGACTCTGTACATAGCACATCCTAAACCCTGGACTCTGTATATAGCACACCCTAAACCCTGGACTCTCTACATAGCACTCCCTGGACTCTGTACATAGCACACCCTGAACTCTGTACATAGCACACCCTGAACCCTGGACTCTGTACATAACACACCCTAAACCCTAGGCTCTGTACATAGCACACCCTGGACTCTGTACATAGCACACCCTGGACTCTGTAAATAGCTCACCCTGAACCCTGGACTCTGTACATAGCACACCATGAACCCTGGACTCTGTACCTAGCACACCCTGAACCCAGGACTCTGTACATAGCACACCATGAACCCTGGACTCTGTACCTAGCACACCCTAAACCCTGGACTCTGTGCATAGCACACCCTGAACTCTGTACATAGCACACCCTGGACTCTGTACATAGCACACCCTGAACTCTGTACATAGCACACCCTGAACCCTGGACTCTGTACATAGCACACCCTGAACCCTGGACTCTGTACATAGCACACCCTGAACCCTGGACTCTGTACATAACGCACCCTGAACCCTGGAATCTGTACATAGCACACCCTGAACCCTGGACTCTGTACATAGCACACCCTGAACTCTGTACATAGCACACCCTGAACCCTGGACTCTGTACATAGCACACCCTGAACCCTGGACTCTGTACACAGCACACCCTAAACCCTGGACTCTGTACATAGCACACCCTAAACCCTGGACTCTGTAGGTAGCACACCCTGGACTCTGTACATAGCACGCCCTAAACCCTGGACTCTGTACATAGCACACCCTAAACCCTGGACTCTGTACATAGCACACCCTAAACCCTGGACTCTGTACATAGCACACCCTGAACCCTAGACTCTGTACATAGCACACCCTGAATCCTGGACTCTGTAAATAGCACACCCTGGACTCTGTACATAGCACACCATGAACCCTGGACTCTGTACCTAGCACACCCTGAACCCTGGACTCTGTACATAGCACACCCTGAACCCTGGACTCTGTACATAGCACACCCTGAACCCTGGACTCTGTACATAGCACACCCTGAACCCTTCACTCTATATGTAGCACACTCCTGAACCCTGAACTCTGTACATAGCACACCCTGAACCCTGGACTCTGTACATAGCACACTCTGAACCCTTCACTCTATATGTAGCACAGTCCTGAACCATGCACTCTGTGCATAGTGCACCCTGAACTCTGTATGTAGCACACTCCTGAACCATGCACTCTGTGCATAGTGCACCCTGAACTCTGCACGTAGCACACCCTGAACCCTTCACTCTGTACGTAATGCGCCCTGAACTCTGCACTCTGTACGTAGCACACCCTGAATTCTGTACATAACACACCCTGAACCCTGGACTCTGTACATAGCAAACCCTGAACCCTGGACTCTGTACACAGCACACCCTAAACCCTGGACTCTGTACATAGCACACCCTGAACCCTGGACTCTGTACATAGCACACCCTGGACTCTGTACATAGCACGCCCTAAACCCTGGACTCTGTACATAGCACACCCTGAACCCTGGACTCTGTACATAGCACACCCTGAACCCTGGACTCTGTACATAGCACACCCTTAACCCTGGACTCTGTACATAGCACACCCTGAACCCTGGACTCTGTAAATAGCACACCCTGAACCCTGGACTCTGTACATAGCACACCATGAACCCTGGACTCTGTACCTAGCACACCCTGAACCCTGGACTCTGTACATAGCACACCCTGAACCCTGGACTCTGTACATAGCACACCCTGAACCCTTCACTCTGTATGTAGCACACTCCTGAACCCTGAACTCTGTACATAGCACACCCTGAACCCTGGACTCTGTACATAGCACACCCTGGACTCTGTACATAGCACGCTCTAAACCCTGGACTCTGTACATAGCACACCCTGAACTCTGTACATAGCACACCCTGAACCCTGGACTCTGTACATAGCACACCCTGGACTCTGTACATAGCACACCCTTAACCCTGGACTCTGTACATAGCGCACCCTGAACCCTGGACTCTGTAAATAGCACACCCTGAGCCCTGGACTCTGTACATAGCACACCATGAACCCTGGACTCTGTACCTAGCACACCCTGAACCCTGGACTCTGTACATAGCACACCCTGAACCCTGGACTCTGTACATAGCACACCCTGAACCCTTCACTCTGTATGTAGCACACTCCTGAACCCTGAACTCTGTACATAGCACACCAGGAACCCTGGACTCTGTACATAGCACACTCTGAACCCTTCACTCTGTATGTAGCACACTCCTGAACCATGCACTCTGTGCATAGTGCACCCTGAACTCTGTATGTAGCACACTCCTGAACCTTGCACTCTGTACGTAATGCACCCTGAACTCTGCACTCTGTACGTAGCACACCCTGAATTCTGTACATTGCACACCCTGAACCCTTCACTCTGTAGGTAACTGGGTACTCGTGGCTGAACCCCCCTAGGAAAAAAAATTACCTACAGCCCTGATTACAGGTGCATAAATTCACTTACATATAAGAAAAGAGACTTCCAGCACATGTCCTCTTTAGTGTGGCGTCCGTCCAGCTCTGTTTTGCCTGATTACAGCTTGTCCATGTGAAAGGGAGTCCTGTCCAGCAGGATTTCCGGATGATCTAGGAGAGCTGGAATATATAGATTATTATATTCAGCCTTTGGCCCAAGGTTTACAATCCTATATTCGAGATGGCACTCATTTGCTTGAACAACTTAAACCCTATTCCTGGAACAACGACTATATATGGATGTCGCTAGATGTAAGTTCACCATATACATCAATTCCACATGCATTTGGACTAGCAGCCTTGGTTCATTTTCTGTTCCAGGATCAATACATGAATAATAGACAAGCCTCATTTATTTTAGAATGTACAGAGTTTTGCCTTTTGCACAATTATTTTGTTTTTGAGGAACAATATTATGTGCAAGTCCAAGGCCCTGTCATGGGAGACAACTTTCCCCCCTCGTATGCCAATCTGTTAATAGGCTTATGGGAGCATAAGTACATATGGCACAACAATCCCTATTCCAAACATCTTATTTATTACGGCAGATATATAGATGATATTTTCATTATCTGGAATGGATCTACCCAAGACATCCAAGATTTTATCAACCACTGTAACGATAATCCACATGGCCTGAGTTTTACCCATGTTTCAGATGCAGAAAAATTGGCGTTTCTTGATTTAGAGTTGTACCACATTGGGGATGTAATCCATGCTGCCATTATCATAAGTGGAAAAATAATATCCCTAGAGGACAATTTTGCCGACTTAGGCGTAATTGTACCAATATCACTGACTTTACAGAACAAAGCAATGTACTCAGTAAAAAACTCAGAGAAAAAGGCTATCCGGAATCGTTGATTCAAGAGGCCTACACATACCCTGTTTCCCCGAAAATAAGACCTGGTGTGATTGTCGGTGATGGCTGCAATATAAGCCCTATCCCCCAAATAAGCCCTACCCTGTTTCCCCAAAAATAAGCCCTACCCTGAAAATAAGACCTACAAGGACTTTAACTAGGGCTTATTTGGGGGGTAGGGCTTATATTGCAGCCATCACCGACAATCACGCTAGGTCTTATTTTCGGGGAAACAGGGTACTATACACAAGATACACCACTCCAGAGAGACAAAGGAGTTTTTGATCAATCAGTTCGGTTCACTACTAGATTCCTTTATGATCACAAAAAAAATGGAATTAATTCTAAAGAAACATTGGCCCATACTATTAGGAGATCTCCATTTAAAAACCTTACTGCCCAACATCCCCAAAGTTACATACAGAAGAGCACCCAATATAAAAAATAAAATTGCCCCCAGCAAGCTAAAACCCTGCCCTACTCAGTCTATACCACATATATATGCCTACTCCCATTGTTTGGTATGTTTCAATGCAAAAAATACCTATGCAAAACATGCAGTTTTGTGCAACATGGTCAGAAACAATTCACCACCAAAGGAAAAACTTAATATCAGTGAATTTTACAATTGTTCATCTGATTTTGTAGTTTATTGCCTTTGTTGCCCCTGTCACCAACTCTATGTAGGCCGTACCACTTGCACACTCCGACAGAGGTTTGGGGAGCACCGCAGAAAGATCGAGGAAGGTAAACATAGCGTTCCTCGTCATTTCTCCAAATGTCACAAAGGCTCCACTGATGGCCTAAAGGTATGGGTATTGGAACAAATGCCACAAAATCTGTCTGAGGCAGAGAGGTTTTTCAGGCTGTGTGAACATGAAATATTCTGGATCTACTCCCTTGATGCCTTGTCACCTGGGGGTATGAACGAGGCATTAGAGATGTCTACGATTTTATAACAATAATTTGAATTTTGTTCTTTTTTCTTTTATCCTAGGTATTATTCTTGTCTTGATGATTTTCATAATAATATAATCCTTGGGGTGGTGGGCGTATTGATTATTAGTAAGTAAACCCACATATTGTGTACTGTAATTAGGCCATAATTCTCTTATGTTTAATTAACTAATCTTTTCCCTTCCACTTAGTCTCCATACTACTTGAGGTATATGTCTATCCTCTGGATACATGTGATATAGTTCACTTATTACCTTTTCCCCCTCCCCCCTACCCCCCTTGTCCCTTCCCTCCCCTATTTGTTTGCCCTTGTCTTAGGTTGTTGAACACCCAAGCAGGGCTTCATTATATTCATTATATATATTCTTTTCTTCTTAACCTGTACATTCCCTCACACGTTGAGTTAGATACCATACATCCTAGTAAGTTATATATACTAATTAATTGTATTTTTATCAGTATATTCCAGATTGATATAGCCAATTCATTCATATATACATGTTTATGCTTATTTACTAATAGTCAAACATGTCTTTGGTCCCCACACAAAAAAAGACATGGCCCTCCCTTTTTATCTGCCCCTTCCCCTCTTTCTTCTTGTTTTTACATTTCCAACCCGGACATTTTATCCCAGATCTATTAGTATTCTTACCCAATATATATGTGTGTATATGTTTTATATATATATGCATGAAATAATTTCTTACATGACATTTTCAACTACTGATACCTCACAACCCTTTTTTGCCACATTTATATTAATTCTTAACCTATTAATCCTTAATTGTAGTAAGTTTCTTGGTCAATTAATTTACCATTTTCTGATCAGATGCACATAGAATTTTATTATACCCTATTTATTTATCTCATGCAATGGTGACACCACAATTAATTAATGATCCATAATATATTTTAAATACGTGTTGTCTATACATGGTTGTATTAATGTTAGCATTTTTTTAATAAAATGTGTGTATATCTATCCATATATTTTTAATGGCCCCCCTCCCCTCCCATTTGCCCTAGTTTACGTATTTCCATCTTTCCTCCTATTTTGTTATATTATTTCAGAATTTGCTGCTATTCTACAGTATGTCAGTGGACGTTCTTCACTGCATCCACTAGATGGCAGCAAATCTATGCACATATAAGGCTGTTCACAGCCTATGTCCCCCTATGCTTGAAAAAGGAGCGCGCCTGTTTGTCTATACAGAGCGCATGCTCCGAAACGTCGTCGTAACTGCCTGTGACCTCACTGCGCCCGACGCCTGCGTTCCACCACTGACCAGAGCCAAGCCTCAGTCCCAGCTCTCCTAGATCATCCGGAAATCCTGCTGGACAGGACTCCCCTTCACATGGACAAGCTGTAATCAGGCAAAACAGCACTGGACGGACGCCACACTAAAGAGAACATGTGCTGGAAGTCTCTTTTCCTATATGTAAGTGGATTTATGCTTCTGTAATATATTAAATGCAACTGGCTCTAACCTGGAGGTGCCTCTTCTGTTCTTTTTTACGCTATCACCGCTGACAGGACTTCCATCTTCACCTGGTCTCCGGGGAAGTCACGGCTGCAGCACGGCTCTCTCACTAGATGGCACCCCGTCCATTAAGAGCGCAGTGCGCATGCGCCGGTGACGTCACTGACTGCTAGTATAGTAAATATCTCCTAAATGGCGCACGTTGCCTACTTACCTTATTTTAGGCTTACCTGTAAGTACAAGTAAACAATGGGGCTTTACTAACACTTTAAAGGGGTGGCTATCGAGGCTGTAGCCCAGAATCTGGAGCCAATAGCCCCAAATCTCTTGCCGCAGGGTCACGGCAGCGGCGGTCGAGCTGCATTAGAGCTGGAGGAGAGAGACGAGCGGGTGGACGAGCAGGGATGACATACTCTTTCTGAGCCCGCTCCATGTCACCACTCTTCCGTCCTCACAGCCAGGCCACTTCAATGTGGGAGCGATGTGCGGTGGGGAGCAGAGAGATGACATCATCTCTCACTGCCTGCCACACATCTGTGCTCTTCCGCCCTCACAGCGCGGGCCTCTTCAATGTCGGAGGTGCGGCTGGGAGCAGAGAGATTACATCATCTCTCACTGCCCGGCCCGTATCTCCGCTCTCCTGTCCTCACTAAATGGACCAGTGCTGCCAGCCTGCCACCAATGCAGCGACAATGCACATTTGGTGGCACTGGCTGGCATGGCAAGTGACAATCCACATCAGTTGTCAAGTGACAACCCACATCTAGTGGCAGGTGACGTGGCAAGTGACAATCTGCTAATGGTGGCAGGTGATGTGGCAAGTGACAATCCGCATCAGGTGGCAGGTGACGTGGCAAGTGATAATCTGCAAATGGTGGCAAGTGACGTAGCAAGTGACAATCTGCAAATGGTGGCAAGTGATGTGGCAAGTGACAATCTGCAAATGGTCGCAAGTGACGTGTCAAGTGACAATCTGCAAACGGTGGCAGATGACGTGACAAGTGACGTGGCAAGTGACAATCTGCACTTGGTGGCAGGTGACATGGCAAGTGACAATCCGCATCAGGTGGCAGGTGACGTGGCAAGTGACAATCTGCAAATGGTGGCAAGTAACGTGGTAAGTGACAATCTGCAAATGGTGGCAAGTGACAATCTGCAAACAGTGGCAGATGATGTGACAAGTGAAGTGGCAAGTGACAATCTGCAAATGGTGGCAGGTGACATGACAAGTGACAATCTGCAAATGGTGGCAGGTGATGTGGCAAGTGACAATCTGCAAATGGTGGCAGGTGACGTGGCAAGTGAAAATCTGCAAATGGTGGCAGGTGACGTGGCAATCTGCAAATGGTGCAGGTGATGTGACAATTAACAATCCACATCTGGTGGCAGGCGACATGGCAAGTGACAATCCACATCTAGTGGCAATTTAAAAAGCTGCATCTGGTGACAGGCGACAGTGGCAAGTGACATGCTGCATCTGGTAGCAGGAGATGTGGCAAGTGACACGCCCAGGGCTCCCACTGATTCTGCATTATGGTGAGTTGAACCACTTCATTATATATTCCCTTCCCTGATACTTTGTGGGACCTTTTCCATGGGGATATCTTTGGATATGTGATGAACTTCGATCTTTTAGTTGTGTATATCCGCCCCTCCTTTTTCCTATACCCAAACAGCAATGTATATCTATGTGGTTTAATCAGAAGACATATCAGTCATTATTATTATGTTATCTCTATACTTACCTAGATCATGTCATTTCTGATGTTTTTGGGGTCATCGCTTTGGACCTTCGTTGCAATACATACCATGCTTGTGGGGTGTCTAGCCTTCAAGATCTGTCTGCCCAGTCTCTCTGTTTTTTTGGGGGGCCGTCTAGGTCTTTCTTCCCCTTTTTACTCTTCACACAAACAATTGATTCAATCGGTATTTCTATCAATATTTGCCGGCAGTGTTGTTTCTTTCAACCTATGTTTATTGTCTTTTTAATTATATATATGTTTTTTCAACAGACATTTGAGCTCTGTTTGTAACATAACCCCTGAAGAAAGGCATGTAGCCAGAAATGTCGGGTTCATCAGAGATGTAACTGAATGTCGGTATATGCATCAATTGTTTATCTTTCATATATTATCATGTTTTCTATGTCCACTGTGACAATTTTAACAAATGTTTACATTTAATAAATATAATTTTTGAGCATATTTGGTGTATTGATCATTCTAAAGTCCCATTTTCCAAGGGGATTCTTCTTCTTTTAACCAATCGGGATGTGGTAACCAAAAACACCTTTATTTTCTTGGTGTTGGAAGGTTTGTTGAGTTACAGAGAAGGGCTAGAATTATTGCTCTCGCTCTAACGATGGTGGCGATACCTCACATGTGTGGTTTAACCACCGTTTTCATATGCTCACTTATGCGTTCGCTTCTGCGCGAGCTCGGCGGGACAGGGCGCTTTCAATTTTTTTTTATTTTATTTTACTTACAATTTTTTATTTTGACACTGTCCTGTAAAAAAAAAAAATGTTGGTTCACTTTTTCTCCTATTACAAGGAATGTAAACATCCCTTGTAATAGAAAAAAAAGCAGCATGACAGGGCCTCTTAAATTTGAGATCTGGGGTCAAAAAGACCTCAGATGTCATATTTACACTAAAATGCAATAATAAAAAAAAAATCTTCTTTAAGAGCATTGGGCGGAAGTGAGGTTTGACGTCGCTTCCGCCAGTCAATGCTATGGGGCCAAGTGGGGGCCATCTTCCCCTCACTCGGCAGCCAGCCAAACAGGAGAGAGGACCTGATCGTCTCCGCCGCTACCGGCAGCACCGGTAAGCGGTGGAGACCACCGGAGCGCGGCGGGAGGGGGGCCTCTCCCACCCCCGATAAAAGTGATCTCGCGGCAAATCCGCCGCTGAGACCACTTTTATCTGAAAGTGGACTGCCCGCTGAAGAAGAGGATACTGGGTTTATGGCAGCCATCTGCTGCCATAACAACTGTAGACCTCTTCAAACAGCTGACGTATAACGTCAGCGGGCGGTCCGTAAGTGGTTAAAGTCAAACTGTAAAAATCAGAGGCCCTCAACATTTCTCTAACGCTTCACTCCCTTGCTCACCTCAGTAGCAACTTCCCTTTTCGTTGGGCCTCTCAAGCCATCCAGTACCTGGGAACCAAAATACCTTCTAATCTTCACCTAATTTTTTAATACAACTTCCAACCTTTATTAAGTATCTTCTCTGTGGACTTGGAGAAATGGAAAGCGCTGACTATCTCTTGGTTTGGTGGATGCAACGCTCTCAAAGTGAATATCATGCCGCGTCACCTGTATCTTTTGCAGACTTTGCCAGTTAAGATACCTCAGGGATTCTTTTGTACGCTCTGGAAAAGCTTCTCTCTTAAACGCACACTCCTATAACAACCCAAGCTCAGGAGGACAGTTGGTCTTTCTGACCCCGCCTTATACTGTATGGTGGTTCACATGACTAGAGTGGTCGACTCATACAGACACTCCTCTCACAAATTATGAGTATCCCGGTAGCTGTACCAGCCCTCTTAGCCGGTCTTCAGTGGAAAGGGGTTAGATACTCCTGACTCTCGTCTCCAAATCCCTTGATCAAACCCACTTTACTTGAACTCCGTAGGTACTGTAGGATAGCCGAGACATCTGGCTTCCTATAGCCCTGACGCCTATTTTTGGCACTCAGACTTTGCTCTGTGTATCACTGATAAAGCCTTTCAGCTGCAGCCAGACCAGAACCTAATCAGAGCTTCTGCCTTTGTTGGTCCTTCAGGATGGGTCTGTCCATCCGTCCTGTTTAGGCCACTCAACCCCTGTATGGGCCAATCAACTGTTCTAGGCAGGTGGAAGATTTTGCAGCTTTCATTTCCTCTGGTCCCTCCCAGACCATACCTGTTTCTGCAGACAGCCTACTTCATTTGAAGACCTTTGTCTGGGAGATGAACCCTTACAGAAATCTCTCTCCTCTTCTTACGGTGTCTTATTTCAAGTTACATCCCAGTACGATCCTGCATATTTACGCAAATGGCAAAGAGCCCTCAACACTACGTTCTCGGAGGACCAAAAGAATTGGATATTCCTAGACCACATATAACCTTGATGCGCTGGTATCGTACCCCAACAATACTAACATCACTGTTCCCCAGACACAGCCCTCTGTGTTAGCGATGTGGCTCCCAGGCTAGCACATTACTCCATATCTTCTTTGACTGTCCAAAGCTCCACCCTTTTTGGCAACAGGTCCTGCAGATCATTTACAAACTTTCGGACATTTCTTGTTTTGACAACCTAGCTGCAGTGCTCCTTAGCTTAACTCCCATGTCCAGTAAGACATACCATAAGTCATTGTTGAAATATCTTCTGAATGCCGCCAGGGCATGCATCCCCAGCATGTGGAAACAACAATCCCCACCTACTGTGTTGCAATGGTTTTCAGAGTGAGCGATATTCATTAGACGGAACACCTGATTGTCATGTTCTGTTATATGACTTCCACCACAATGCAGAATATACTCCCCGTGGAGTTTATATGTTATTGTGAAAGAACTTAGTCTATTGCTTTTAATACTGTCTTTTGACCCCTTGTTTGTACATATTTAATATATTTCTGTTGATGGTTATCATTGAGAACAGACTGTCATGGCATACTATATTGTCTTGTTGCATACCTTAAAAGGATAAGTTCACCTTTTGTAACATGTTACATTTTGTCACGGACTTGGTGGCCGTGTCATTCATTCACAGAGTTCTGTGAATGGAAAACTACAAGGTCTGGCATCTTTTGCAGCTGTCGGCTTGTAGTTCTCAATGAACTACCACGTCACTGTTGAGAACATTGGTAGTTCATTGATACTTCCTGTTAGTGTGTAACTGCTTGGCCGTATGATGTACGGCCAGACAGCTTACACACAGAGTCTGCAAGAGCCCTGCACTGCACCCATGATCTGGTGATCGTGGGTGCAAAACTTTCCAGACTCACAATAAAAAAATAATGAATGCACCTTTCTGTTACCTGCAAAAAGATGTCCATTTATTATTACTTTTAAATAGGTGAATGTATCCTTAAATATAGAATTAAAAGAAAAATAGGGGGGAATAATATGCAACTCTTACATGAACTGTTCCTTTATATTGGAGATTGAACACTGTTGAGGTTCACTAGGAAAGCCACCAATGGTTGTGTGATTGTATTAACCTTTAAGACACAAAGCCCATAGCTGGAAGCTGCACCAAACAGAATATTTCAAGTGCTGTGGATCCTATGTGGTTGTCCTGCAGGAACCAGGAGCTCTATGTTGGAATGCTTTGTACCCACTCTGAGAAGACGTATGACAATTTGTGTGGTGCATGGTGCCTCCAACACCTCACCAACCCTTCCAGACCCCCCATAGTAACCCCAAACCTGCTGCAGTGGTATTGTTTTTTCCCGCTGACCAATGATGTAAATGTGTTCTTGAGACATTTTTTCCTACTTACACCAGGGCATGGTTTACTCCTACTGATCACTGATGCTCAGGTATTTATTCTTCACACAGACTCCAGGCCACTTTTCCTTCCATTGACCACTGATGACAGGGCATTTTTTTCTCCTCCTGACCATTATCTTTTTTGCCTTGTCTCTTGGTTTAAGACTATGAACTATGTTCTCTATGTTCTGTACACCATTCTGCATTATACATAATCTGAACCACTGCATTCTCCACATTGTGCTGAGTATTACATACTGTAGACCACTGCACACTTTTAACTGTTTTGTAAGTTACATGCTGTTTTCTGTATATTTTTTGCTCCACTATGTTCAAGCAATTTGTGTAAGAGGCCTACACCCCCCCCCCCCCCCCATTCCCAAAAATGATGGTGTTAGTAGGGCAGGGGTTGGAAATAGTAGGGCAGTGGACAGTGTCAGTTTTTAAAGTATTTATTTTTAATGATCTTTTTACAATTTTATTCTTTTTTTTTACAATATTATTTTTTATAATTTTTTAGAAGCCCTTTTGGGTAGCTTTGGTGCAATATCAGGGGTCTAAAAAGACCTCTGATTCCTCACTTTTGAGAGCAGAAAGGGATTGAGGACAGATTCCCCAGTTCCTTTCTCTGCAGCTTAAGGGGCATCAGTCAGGTATAGTACACACATAGTTACATTGGTCCAAGCTGGAACAATGTAACTACGTATAATATAGCCTATGGCTGGAATTATTTTTTAAATTGCCCAGGGATGTATGGTACTGCAGCTATTCCCACGGCTTGGATTCTGGGACATGCAAGTAGATCAGGACAAAGCAGCTGCAGGACAGATGTCTAGAAAATGGGACCCCCCGGCAGATCTGGGACACTTGGCAGCTATAGGTATAGCTTTCCTTGGCTCTGAAATTTACTGTTTAAGGCTGGGTTCACACTGGTGCAAACACAGACATCACATGTGATTTGCATTGCATTGCTGTGCAGATTATATGCGATGTCTGTGCAATGCAAATTCAGCCATACCGTTTGTATGCTTAATTTGCATCGCATTCGGACCAAAATGGACCAAAACTCTTTTTAGGTCCGCATTGGAATGGGATCGCATGGGTGTTCACACCCATGTGATCTAATTCCTGTCCAATTTCAAAGTTTGCACTGCGATCTGCAAACCGATTTGGGGGAGCAGTGTGAACTGTCTGTGAGTGAGATGCAATGTGGGTACTCGCGCTGGAACCTCGCTGGTTCCCGCATCGCACCAGTGTAAGCTGAGCCTTAGGCCCCATACACACTATTACATTTTCTGCAGATTTTTGTCTTCAGATTTACCAAAACCATGTAGAGCAAGGGCCTGCCTGATTGCATACAAATTGAAACTCTTTAGGTTTGACCTCATATTATATGGTTTTGGTAAACCAGAAAACAAAAATCTGCAGAAAATCCAATGGTGTGTATGGGCCTTAAAGAGGAAGTAAACCCTGATGGGTTTACTTCCTCTTTTGCTCCCTGCAAAGCCTGCAAATTAAAAGCATAATGGGCTAGTATGCATAGCATACTAGCCCATTATGTGACACTTACCTGCAAACGAATCCATCGCTGTCCCCTGTGCAGGCTGCGTCCATCTTCGCCCCTCTTCCTTCTGGGGGTGGCGGAATTCGGCTCTGTGACTGGCTGGAGCCACGTGACGTCACTCCCACGCATTGGCGCAGGAGTCATCAGTAACGGCACACGCTGGGGAAGAAACGGCACAGAGGTCCGTTTCTTCACAGCGAATGCGCCGATTATATAAGCGGCGCACTACAAGTGAAATATCTCCTAAACGGCGCACGTTTAGGAGATATTTTCACTACCTATAGGTAAGCCTTATTCTAGGCTTACCTATAGTTAAAAGTCAGGAGGGAGGGTTTACAACCACCCTTTCACACAAAGAGTCTGATCAGGTCTGCCTGTCAGTTTTTCAGGTGGACTGGACTGGAGCCTTCATTCACCCCTATAGACAGGTGGGTGTAAATAAACTTGTGTCCATCTCCAAACCAGTCCTCACAAAAAAAAAAAAAATGAAGGGGGACTTGTCCCCCTCCGTCTGGGGGGATGGGATTGGAGGGCAGTTGGATGTAATTGGACAGCTGGTCTGTTTACTCCCAGCTGCCCATAGAGCAGAGCAGGCTGTGTCCATGTCCACTCTGCATAAACTGAGCAGACACAGACCTGCTATCTGCCCGCTCTGCTCCGTCCAGCAGGGGATCAGCAGAAAGATCTCCTCCTCAGCAAAGCGGATTCCACCCCATGTGGAAGGAGACAGGTGACAAGCGGCTGGGTAAGATGCTGCTGTGGTGTCAGTGATCACAGTACAAGGCACCTGGGGCAACCACCAGGGATTCAGTGCATGCTACTACTTGTATCTATTATTATTGTCATTAGGACATTAGGTTGCTATTGGAGATATCATCATAACGTGTATGAAGAAATGGAAAGTTACTAAAGTGACCATATGCACTGTGAATGTGCTTTTATATTTATTTATTGGTAATATGAACATGTGGCTATATGGATTTATTATTATAAACTATATTAATAAATCCAAATAAATATCTACAAGTTCATATTACCAATAAATACATTTAAAAGCACATTTACAGTCCATCTGGTCACTTTAGCAACCTTTCATGTCTTTATACATATTATGATGATAGTATAATATCATCACATGGCATACTTGCCAACTGTCCTGAATTTTTCCCGGGAGATGTCCCGGGAAATTCTGTTTTTCCCCATTTTCTCCGCCGAGGTTTGCGCCGCCGGCCGCTAGAGGTCCACAGGGGGTGCCGTATAGTCTGGATGTCACGGGGGGGGGGGGGGGGGCGTATAGTCTGGATGTCATGGGGGACTGTATAGTCTGGATGTCACAGGGGGCAGTCTGGGTGTCACAGGGGGGGGCCAGTCTGGATGTCACGGGGGGGGGCGTATAGTCTTGATGTCACGGGGGGGGGGGCGTATAGTCTGGATGTCACGGGGGGGGCTGTATAGTCTGGATGTCACGGGGGGGCTGTTTAGTCTGGATGTCACAGGGGGGCAGTCTGGATGTCACAGGGGGGCAGTCTGGATGTCATGGGGGGGCTGTATAGTCTGGATGTCACAGGGGGAGCTGTATAGTCTGGATGTCACGGGGGGGGGGGGCAGTCTGGATGTCACAGGAAGGGCTGTATAGTCTGGATGTCACGGGGGGCCAGTCTGGATGTCACAGGGGGGGCGTGTAGTCTGGATGTCACGGGGGGAGCTGTATAGTCTGGATGTCACAGGGTGGGGGGCCAGTCTGGATGTCACAGGGGGGCCGTATAGTCTGGATGTCACAGGGGGGGGCTGTATAGTCTGTATGTCATGGGGGGGCCAGTCTGGATGTCACAGGGGGGGTCAGTCTGGATGTCACAGGGGGGGTCAGTCTGGATGTCACAGGGGGGGCCGTATAGTCTGGATGTCACAGGGGGGGTCATATAGTGTGGATGTCACAGGGGGGGGGCAGTCTGGATGTCACAGGGGGGGCCGTTTAGTCTGGATGTCACAGAGGGGCACCAGAAGTAAGGAGGACTGATGGGGACACAGATGTAAGGAGGACTGATGGGGACACCACTGGCATGTAAGGAGGACTGATATGGACACCACGACATGTAAGGATGACTGATGGGGACACAGATGTAAGGAAGACTGATGGGGACACCATGACATGTAAGGAGGACTGATGGGAAAACAGATGTAAGGAGGACTGATGGGGACACCACAACATGTAAGGAGGACTGATGGGGACACCACGACATGTAAGGAGGACTGATGGGGACACAGATGACATGTAAGGAGGACTGATGGGGACACAGATGTAAGGAGGACTGATGGGGACACAGATGTAAGGAGGACTGATGGGGACACCACGACATGTAAGGAGGACTGATGGGGACACAGATGTAAAGAGGACTGATGGGGACACCACGACATGTAAGGAGGACTGATGGGGACACAGATGTAAGGAGGACTGATGGGGACACAGATGTAAGGAGGACTGATGGGGACACCACGACATGTAAGGAGGTATGATGGGGACACAGATGTAAGGAGGACTGATGGGGACACAGATGTAAGGAGGACTGATGGGGACACAGATGTAGGGAGGACTCTGCTGATGGGGACACAGATGTGAGGAAGGCCCTGCTGTTGGGGCACCTGATGTAAAGAGGGGCTCTGCTGGGGACACCTGATGGCATCTGGTGGCAGGCAACGTGGCAGGTGACACGCTCAGGGCTCCCACTGATTCTGCATTATGGTGAGTTGAATTATTTCATTTTATATTACAATGTAATAATAGAAATAATGCGCTTCAATCATCCTGACACCATAACAATCATGGCACCGGGATGATTGAAGCGCTAACACCAGGTGTTTGGAGTATCTTTATCTGCTGATTGTTAAACTCTGGAATACACATATTGCTATTGTGGTGTAGGATCTGGGGCTGCTGTCCCTCCATCCATGTCCCCCCTCCCTGTCCCCCCCTTTCCCTCTCCATCCCTCATTCATCTCAGACTCTACCCACACCCCCTTTGACCCACGGCCATTAAAGCCATGCCCACTTTTCCACATAAACCACGCCCATTTTTCGGTGCAGCGCATTTTTTATTTCAACTATGTCACGCCCACAAATGCATGCCCCCCCAATTATAATGTGACTCCGCCTACAACCAAAAAAGTGTCCCTAAAAATATTTTTACAATGTTGGCAACTATGACATGGATGTTTGCAACCTTCACTTAAGGTTGACAAGAAAACAAAAAGCTTTTCATTAAAAATCAGACCTGTAGATGTCTGTGACTATGTCGGATTCTTCTGCACTGTGTGCCCCAGACAGCAGCCACCTGGGCTCTTCCTTCCATGCAGTGCCTCTCTCTCTGGCAGGAAAAGATGCCCGCCCCTCTCCCCAGCAGCTGTGTCCTCCATGCAGAGCTCTCAATGCAAGCAAGGTGAAGAGGGGGGAAGGGGAAAGGAGCTGTCGGCTTTAACAGCCGCTGAGTTTCAGCAAGGGAGGCAAACTCTTCCCGGGGATGGAGCCCGACATGAAAACATCCAGGGGACAAACAGCAAACTCGCGAGACTGCTGGCATGCAATCCGCACTTCCTCCCGATTCTCTCCTCCTCGCTCCCAGGGCTGAGATGACACATGCCCCTTTCACTAATTCTGCCAGTGGGCGGCGCCCCTCTAAGTGCAGCGCCCGGGGCAGGTGTCCCCCTGCCCCCCCCTTAGTTTCGGCCCTGGTTTTGATTCACATTTGGTAAGTATGATCATAATCTAGCTAATTATAATGTTGTAAGTCTTGGTAAACATATCCTAGAGCTTTAAAGTGGTTGTAAAAGTAAAAGTTTTTTTACCTTAATGCATTCTCTGCATAAAGGTGAAAATAAACTTTTAATAGTAGCTCCCCCGCCACCCCCCTAAATATTTACCTGAAGCTGATCTCTATCCAGTGCTGTGCATGTTTGCTGCAGCTCTTCTCCCCTCTCCCTGCACACACAGGCTTGGCTGAGAGCAGTGGGAACCATTGCCTGGATACTGAAGGAATTTATGTGGAACACTCCTTATTTAGTGTTTTGGTATACAAAAGCACTTATGCCACGTACACACGATCGGAATTTCCGATGGGAAATGTTCGATGTGAGCTTGTTGTCGGAAAGTCCGACTGTGTGTATGCTCCATCGAACATTTGCTGTCAGAATTTCTACACACAAATGTTTGAGAGCAGGTTCTCAAATTTTCCGCCAACTTCACTTGTTGTCGGAAAGTTCGATTGTGTGTACACAAGTCCGTCGCACAAAAGCTCACGCATGCTCGGAATCAAACAGGAGCCGCACTGGCTATTGAATTTCCTTTTTCTCGGCTCGTTGTACGTCTTGTACGTCACCGCGTTCTTACGTTCGGAATTTCCGGAAACATTTGTGTGACTGTGTGTATGCAAGACAAGTTTGAGCCAACATCCTTTGGAAAAAAATCCACGGTTTAGTTGTCGGAAATTCCGATCGTGTGTACGCGGCATTACATTTAAAGTCCACATAACATTAAAAATATTGGTACTGACGGTTAGTAAACTGTGGGTATTTGAAAGCTGTGGAGGTTTCTGTTTACTTGCTTTTCTGTTAAGCAAGCCTGATTTCCGTATCAACCCTATGAGTATCTTCTAATTTGTTACTGGTGCTCAGTTTATACTATTATATATAATGCTAAACATTATTGTACTGCTAGCATGCAATCCAGCACCTCTATGAGTGTTATAATGGGCAGCTAACAGTGGCAGATTTGCACAGATCTGCAACAGATTTATCACTGTAAATGACACAGATTTTCACTCTAAATGGACCAACAATTAAGAAGTTGTAAGGGCAGGGTTTATTTTGTCACAGTACTATTATGGAGCCGCAGAAGGTTATGCCGCGTACACACGAGCGGACTTTACGGCGGACTTTGCCCGGCAGATTTTTCGACGTACTTTACGACGGACTTTCTGAATGAACGGACTTGCCTACACACAATCCACCAAAGTCCGTCGAATTCGTACGTGATGACGTACGACCGGACTAAAACAAGGAAGTTCATAGCCAGTAGCCAATAGCTGCCCTAGCGTGGCTTTTTAGTCCGTCGAACTAGCATACAGACGGCGGACTTTTCGACCGGACTCGATTTCAACGGATACATTTTAAACAAGTTTCAAATCTAAGTCCGTCCAACTTTTGAGAAAACAAAGTCCGCTGGAGCCCACACACATCGAATTGTCCGACGAAATCCAGTCCGCCGGGCAAAGTCCGCCGTAAAGTCCGCTCGTGTGTACGCGGCATTAGAGTTTGTTACATAATCTCTTTCACTGCTTTCTAGGAGTTATCTGCATTGCCTCTCTAGGATTCTTAGCAATGCTGTCTCATAAAAATTCATCCCCTGTACTACATACATACAACCACTGGAGGGTACAATTACAGCATGATGTGGCTTCTTAGGGGATACACTGTACGTGCAGAATCCTTAGCTACAAGCTGCATGAAGAGCTATTCAGAATTGGTTTCAGTGTGAAAAAAATGTTTTCATTCTTAAATCTAAGCTTATAGCAATGTTGTAAGAATAATTATAATTGTCAGAGCCAGCTAAAACATGTTTAAAAAACAACCCTAAAAGCACCAAAAAAGCTAACCCTAAAAGCACCCAAAAACAATTCCAAACATAGCCCTAAAATTGCCAAAATAGTTCTGTATACATAGGTGCGTGCACCCTATTGCATTAGGGTGTGCATCCCAAACCCAACATACATGTGTATCCATGGACATTTACAGACAAGAGAAAAGTGCCTGTTTTTTACAAACCATCTGTAAATGGTGTGTACAAATGCTGCGACTGTGATGCTTTGTTTCATGGCTGTTGCCAGAATTATACCCTCTGTTGCTTTCTGTGGGCACAGCACCTGCTGAACGTGACCAATTAAAGTGATTGGGGTTGCTTTGCAAGCACCCCACGACTGGTTGCAATGCACGTGGTTGCAGTTCGCTGGGTTGTAGGGGTTAAACCAGGGGGTGAGGAGGTGATACAATGCTTCCTCACTGTCTGCCAAAAGCTCTCTGAAGAGTGATCTGACTGCAAATCACTTTTCAGAGACCAAAGCACATATGAACAAGTCCCAAAAGGGATGCTGGGACTGGGCAGGAAGGGGTTAAAACAGAAGCATCGCAAACTTGTGAGCAAAAACCCCATCAGTTTATCCAACTTGTCAGCCAACTCCCAATAGTTGTCCCTGAGTGTTAACTGGACATGGACAGAGAGGGGGAGGAAGACTGGGGAGACCCAGATCCTCATCTAGAGCTCTCGCTGCTGTCAATGGCCGGGCCACGGCTCCATGTCTGAATGGACACAGAGAGAGCTGCGGCTCAGCTTGGGTGCCCCCATAGCAAGCTGCTTGCTGTGGGGGCACTCAACAGGAGGGAGGGGTCAGGAGCACCAAAGAGGGACCCCAGAAGAGGATCTGGCCAGGAGCACCAAAGAGGGACCCAAGAAGAGGAGGATCTAGCCAGGAGCACTGAAGAGGGACATGAGAAGAGGAGGATCTGGCCAGGAGCACCGAAGAGGGACCCAAGAAGAGGAGCACCTGGGCTGCTCTGTGCAAAACCAACTGCACAGAGGCGGTAAGTATAACATAGACAAAGAAAAAAATCTTGCGAGCCACAATGATCCTATGCTTAATGAATCAGCAGCAAATAGAAAAGTTATATACCACAGGTATATCACAGAGGAATATCCAGCAGCAGGCGCAGCTCACGTACTCATAAACGTGCATAAACCATAATATAAAAGAAATTGCGTAGCGCTAGATAAATATACTGCAGAGAAAAGATCCTAAAAAATTAAATTATCATCCATTATGCATAACTATGCTGAAAAAAATTTATATTAAATATACCAAAAAACTCCTGTGAAAAAAAATATATATAGTGTCACTTCTGTGCAATGTGCATATGTATGCACCTATGGATAATCAATAAAAGTGCATATAGTGCAAAAAGAAATATATATACAATAGTGCATAAAAATTCAACGGTGATTACAGACAAAAAGCATGTAATACTTCAATTAACGTGCAGCATGCAAAAACGCAGAAAAAAAGCCTTGATAAAAGTTCTTATATAAGTGTCCCAAAATTGCAACTAAAGAGTGTATCCGTGTCCATAAATCTCCATTGGGTTTCCAGGTGATCCAATGTGCCAAATTCAAGTGCTCTGAATAATAATATTGTGCCACAGTGCCCCCCCACAGTGGTTGCGCTCACCTTAGAGCGTGTGACACAGCTGTTACCTTGTGTCAAACCACGCTGTGTAGCCACCCCCTGGGCTGTATGGGAAACGCTATATCGATCTCCACTCTGGGTCACTCAGGCTCCATGGATGTTAATCATAAGAACAAAAAAGAAACTATATAGTGTAATTCCACTAAACCACTTTATTCCAACCAAACAACTTTCCCACAAAGGGTTACTCACATTTAGTGGGTGCTGTTGTGCACCAAACAATAACAAAGCTCCAGAAGGGTATATTGTGTGGTCTGCCGCGGGGTATGCGCTTCTCCCGGCTCAGCTGTTCTCTAATCCGCTGTACGCTGCTCGCTCCGTCCTGGCCCCTCCCCTACGCGTGTTCGACACAGGGAGTCACGTGTCTGATGAAGACACGTGACTCCCTGTGTCGAACACGCGTAGGGGAGGGGCCAGGACGGAGCGAGCAGCGTACAGCGGATTAGAGAACAGCTGAGCCGGGAGAAGCGCATACCCCGCGGCAGACCACACAATATACCCTTCTGGAGCTTTGTTATTGTTTGGTGCACAACAGCACCCACTAAATGTGAGTAACCCTTTGTGGGAAAGTTGTTTGGTTGGAATAAAGTGGTTTAGTGGAATTACACTATATAGTTTCTTTTTTGTTCTTATGATTAACATCCATGGAGCCTGAGTGACCCAGAGTGGAGATCGATATAGCGTTTCCCATACAGCCCAGGGGGTGGCTACACAGCGTGGTTTGACACAAGGTAACAGCTGTGTCACACGCTCTAAGGTGAGCGCAACCACTGTGGGGGGGCACTGTGGCACAATATTATTATTCAGAGCACTTGAATTTGGCACATTGGATCACCTGGAAACCCAATGGAGATTTATGGACACGGATACACTCTTTAGTTGCAATTTTGGGACACTTATATAAGAACTTTTATCAAGGTTTTTTTTCTGCGTTTTTGCATGCTGCACGTTAATTGAAGTATTACATGCTTTTTGTCTGTAATCACCGTTGAATTTTTATGCACTATTGTATATATATTTCTTTTTGCACTATATGCACTTTTATTGATTATCCATAGGTGCATACATATGCACATTGCACAGAAGTGACACTATATATATTTTTTTTCACAGGAGTTTTTTGGTATATTTAATATAAATTTTTTTCAGCATAGTTATGCATAATGGATGATAATTTAATTTTTTAGGATCTTTTCTCTGCAGTATATTTATCTAGCGCTACGCAATTTCTTTTATATTATGGTAAGTATAACATGTTTGTTATTTAAAAAAAAAATACCTGAGTTTTTTTTTTACCTGCGCCGTCATTATATGGCAAACAGGTTGGCTCTCCTGTGCAAATCGCAGTAGTTGTACGTCGGCTCGCGCAGGTGCAGTTGGAGTGTGCCCGTCTAGTACAGAGGCAGAACAGGGAGCTGCCTTTGCAAACAAGGCGAATCCCCATTCTGACAGGGGACATGTCAGAGATCTACTGTTCCCAGTGATCAGGAACAGTGATCTCTGTCATGTCCCAGGCAGCCCATACCCCCTACAGTTAGTGCACACCTAGGAAACACAGTTAACCCCTTGATCACCTCCACAGTAACCCCTTTCCCGCCAGTATCATTTTTACATTGATCAGTGCATTTTTATAGCACTGATCAATGTAATAATGTCAATGGTCCCCAAAAAGTGTCATTTGGGGTCAGATTTGTCAGTCGCAATGTCACAGTCCTGCTAAAAATCACAGATCACCGCCATTACTAGTAAAAACAATAAAAAACAATAAAAGTCCCTAAATCTATCCCATAGTTTGTAGACGTGATAACTTTTGTGAAACCCAATCAATATACAACTATTGGGATTTTTTTTTACCAAAAATATGTAGAAGAATATATATTGGCCTAAACGGATAAATACATTTGTGGGTTTTTTTTGGATATGTATTATAGCATATATATTTTTTTTTTTTCAAAATTGGCACTCTTTGTTTATAGCGCAAAAAATAAAAACCGCAGAGGTGATCAAATATTACCAAAAGAAAGCTCTATTTGTGAGAAAAACAGGACGTCAATTTTGTTTGGGTACAGCGTCGCACAACAGCGCAATTGTCAGCTAAAGTGGCACAGTGCCAAATCGCAAAAAGTGGCCTGGTCATTAAGGGGGCAAATCCTTCCGGGGCTGAAGTGGTTAGATTAAAAGGGGCGTTGATCGCCATGGATTGGATGAAAGCACAAGGTGACCAGCATTCCACAGAATTGGGAGCTTATTAAAAAAAGAGCTCAAAGAGAGAGCAGAAACTCACAGGATCAACAGACTTTTGTAAAACATTTACTCGCACCAGTATAAAAAACTTTATGTTATGCAACTATATGTACAAAGCAAAGAGGGAACTTTAATATTTGGGTTTGTATACATTTTAGGGCTTGTTCACACCAGCAGTGTTAGGTCCTACCATAAGAAAAATGATTTTTCTTTGTCCTATGGCTTTAGGACAGGCCCTGAAAAAACAAATTAAAAATTTAGTGTTCCGAATTTCAAGTTCCGAGTTCCAATTTCCAAGTTCCAAATTCGAACTTCCAAACTCTGTGTTCCGAATTCCAAGTTCCGTGTTTCAAATGCCAAATTCCCTGTTCCGAATCCAAAATTCCATGTTCAGAATTCCAAATTCTGTGTTTCGAATTCCAAATTCCATGCTATGAATTCCATGTTCCGTGTTCCAGATGCCAAATTCCAAGCTCCGTGTTCCAAATGTCTTGTTCCGATTCCCAAATTCCATGTTCTGAATTCCAAAATCTTGTTCTGAATTCCAAATTCCGTGTTCTGAATTCCAAAATCTTGTTCTAAATTCCAAATTCTGTGTTCCGAATTCCAAATTCCGTGTTCTGAATTCCAAATTCCGTGTTCCAAATTCTAAGTTCCGAGTTACAAATTTCATGTTCCGAATTCCAAATTCCGTGTTCCAAATTCCAAGTTCCAAGTACCAAATTCCAAGTTCCGAGTTCTGTGTTCAGAATTCCAAATCCCAGGTTCTGAATTACAAATTCCGTGTTCCGAATTACAAATTCCATGTTCCAAATTCCGTGTTCCAAATTCCGAGTTCCAAATTCCAAGTTCCGAGTTCTGTGTTCAGAATTCCAAATTCCAGGTTCCGAATTCCAAATTCCGTGTTCTGAATTCCAAATTTCGTGTTCCAAATGTCTTGTTCCGAGTTCCAAATTCCATGTTCTGAATTCCAAAATCTTGTTCTGAATTCCAAATTCTGTGTTCCGAATTCCAAATTCCGTGTTCCGAATTCCAAATTTTGTGTTCCGAATTCCAAGTTCAATATTCCGAATTCCAAATTCCGTGTTCTGAATTGCAAATTCCGCGTTCCAAATTCCAAGCTTTTTCACTCTCTGGATCAATGGAGGTATCTTCTCCAGTGGCAGTTCTACTGTATTTGCTTGGGTTCCAGTATTCCGAATTCCAAATTCCGAGTTGTACGTTCCATATTCCGTGTTCCCAATTCCAAATTCTGTGTTCCAAATTCCGCGTTCCAAAGTCCAAATTTAGTGTTCCGAATTCCAAATTTAGTGTTCCGAATTCCAAGTTCTGAGTTCCAATTTCCAAGTTCCAAATTGGAACTTCCAAATTCCATATTCCAAGTTCCGAATTTCAAATTCCGAGTTCCGTGTTCCGAATTCCAAATTCCGTGTTCCGAATTCCAAGTTTCGTAGTCCGAATTCCAAGTTCCATGTTCCGAATTCCAAATTCTGAATCCTGCGTTCCATATTCCGTGTTCTGAATTCCGTGTTCCCAATTCCAAATTCCGTGTTCCAAATTCTGAGTTCCAAATTCCGAGTTCTGCGTTCCAAATTCCGTGTTCCGAATTCCAAATTTCGTGTTCTGAAATCCACGTTCTGGGTTCCAATTTTCAAGTTCCAAATTCGAATCTCCAAATTCCATATTCCAAGTTCCGAATTTCAAATTCCGAGTTCCGTGTTCCGAATTCCAAATTCCATGTTCCGCGTTACAAATTCCAAGTTCCGAGTTACAAATTCCAAGTTCCGAGTTCCAAATTTCATGTTCTGAATTCCAAATTCTGTGTTCCGAATTCCAAGTTCCGAGTACCAAATTCCAAGTTCCGAGTTCTGTGTTCAGAATTCCAAATTCCGAGTTCCAAATTCCAAGTTCCGAGTTCTGTGTTCAGAATTCCAAATTCCAGGTTCAGAATTCCAAATTCCAGGTTCCGAATTCTGTGTTCCAAATGTCTTGTTCCGAGTTTCAAATTCCGTGTTCTGAATTCCAAAATCTTGTTCTAAATTCCAAATTCCGTGTTCCGAATTCCAAATTCTGTGTTCCAAATTCCAAATTTTATGTTCCGAATTCCAAGTTCCGTATTCCGAATTCCAAATTCCGTGTTCTGAATTCCAAATTCCGTGTTCCGAATTCCAAATTCCATGTTCCAAGTTCTGTATTCCGAATTCCAAATTCCGAGTCCTGCGTTCCATATTCCATGTTCTGAATTCCGTGTTCCCAATTCCAAATTCCAAGTTCCAAATTCCGAGTTCTGCGTTCCAAATTCCGGGTTTCTGAATTCCAAATTTCATGTTCCCAATTCCAAGTTTTGAGTTCCAATTTCCAAGTTCCAAATTTGAACTTCCAAATTCCATATTCCAAGTTCCGAATTTCAAATTCCGTGTTCCGAATTCCAAATTCCATGTTCCGAATTCCAAATTCCGTGTTCCAAATTCCAAGTTCCAAGTACCAAATTCCAAGTTCCGAGTTCTGTGTTCAGAATTCCAAATCCCAGGTTCTGAATTACAAATTCCGTGTTCCGAATTACAAATTCCATGTTCCAAATTCCGTGTTCCAAATTCCGAGTTCCAAATTCCAAGTTCCGAGTTCTGTGTTCAGAATTCCAAATTCCAGGTTCCGAATTCCAAATTCCGTGTTCTGAATTCCAAATTTCGTGTTCCAAATGTCTTGTTCCGAGTTCCAAATTCCATGTTCTGAATTCCAAAATCTTGTTCTGAATTCCAAATTCTGTGTTCCGAATTCCAAATTCCGTGTTCCGAATTCCAAATTTTGTGTTCCGAATTCCAAGTTCAATATTCCGAATTCCAAATTCCGTGTTCTGAATTCCAAATTCCGCGTTCCAAATTCCAAGCTTTTTCACTCTCTGGATCAATGGAGGTATCTTCTCCAGTGGCAGTTCTACTGTATTTGCTTGGGTTCCAGTATTCCGAATTCCAAATTCCGAGTTGTACGTTCCATATTCCGTGTTCCCAATTCCAAATTCTGTGTTCCAAATTCCGCGTTCCAAAGTCCAAATTTAGTGTTCCGAATTCCAAATTTAGTGTTCCGAATTCCAAGTTCTGAGTTCCAATTTCCAAGTTCCAAATTGGAACTTCCAAATTCCATATTCCAAGTTCCGAATTTCAAATTCCGAGTTCCGTGTTCCGAATTCCAAATTCTGTGTTCCGAATTCCAAGTTTCGTAGTCCGAATTCCAAGTTCCATGTTCCGAATTCCAAATCCTGCGTTCCATATTCCGTGTTCTGAATTCCGTGTTCCCAATTCCAAATTCCGTGTTCCAAATTCTGAGTTCCAAATTCCGAGTTCTGCGTTCCAAATTCCGTGTTCCGAATTCCAAATTTCGTGTTCTGAAATCCACGTTCTGGGTTCCAATTTTCAAGTTCCAAATTCGAATCTCCAAATTCCATATTCCAAGTTCCGAATTTCAAATTCCGAGTTCCGTGTTCCGAATTCCAAATTCCATGTTCCGCGTTACAAATTCCAAGTTCCGAGTTACAAATTCCAAGTTCCGAGTTCCAAATTTCATGTTCCGAATTCCAAATTCTGTGTTCCGAATTCCAAGTTCCGAGTACCAAATTCCAAGTTCCGAGTTCTGTGTTCAGAATTCCAAATTCCAAGTTCCGAGTTCCAAATTCCAAGTTCTGTGTTCAGAATTCCAAATTCCAGGTTCCGAATTCCAAATTCCGTGTTCCGAATTCTGTGTTCCAAATGTCTTGTTCCGAGTTTCAAATTCCGTGTTCTGAATTCCAAAATCTTGTTCTAAATTCCGTGTTCCGAATTCCAAATTCTGTGTTCCAAATTCCAAATTTTATGTTCCGAATTCCAAGTTCCGTATTCCGAATTCCAAATTCCGTGTTCTGAATTCCAAATTCCGTGTTCCGAATTCCAAATTCCATGTTCCAAGTTCTGTATTCCGAATTCCAAATTCCGAGTCCTGCGTTCCATATTCCATGTTCTGAATTCCGTGTTCCCAATTCCAAATTCCAAGTTCCAAATTCCGAGTTCTGCGTTCCAAATTCCGGGTTTCTGAATTCCAAATTTCATGTTCCCAATTCCAAGTTTTGAGTTCCAATTTCCAAGTTCCAAATTTGAACTTCCAAATTCCATATTCCAAGTTCCGAATTTCAAATTCCGAGTTCCGAATTCCAAATTCCATGTTCCGAATTCCAAGTTTCGTAGTCCGAATTCCAAATTCCATGTTCCGAATTCCAAATTCTGCGTTCCATATTCCGTGTTCCCAATTCCAAATTCCGTGTTCCAAATTCTGAGTTCCAAATTCCGAGTTCTGCGTTCCAAATTCCGTGTTCCGAATTCCAAATTTCATGTTCTGAATTCCACGTTCTGGGTTCCAATTTTCAAGTTCCAAATTCGAACCTCCAAATTCCATATTCCGTGTTCCGAATTTCAAATTCCGAGTTCCGTGTTCCGAATTCCATGTTCCGAGTTACAAATTCCAAGTTCCGAGTTCCAAATTCCAAGTTCCGAGTTCCAAATTTCATGTTCCGAATTACAAATTCCAAGTTCCGAGTACCAAATTCCAAGTTCCGAGTTCTGTGTTCAGAATTCCAAATTCCAAGTTCCGAATTCCAAATTCCAAGTTCCAAATTCTGAGTTCCAAATTCCAAGTTCCGAGTTCTGTGTTCAGAATTCCAAATTCCGAATTCCGTGTTCCAAATGTCTTGTTCCGAGTTCCAAATTCCGTGTTCTGAATTCCAAAATCTTGTTCTAAATTCCAAATTCTGTGTTCCGAATTCCGTGTTCCGAATTCCAAATTTTGTGTTCCGAATTCCAAGTTCCGTATTCCAAATTCCGTATTCCAAATTCCGTGTTCTGAATTCCAAATTCCGTGTTCCGAATTCCAAATTCCATGTTCCAAGTTCTGTATTCCGAATTCCCAATTCCAAATTCCAAATTCCGAGTTCTGCGTTCCAAATTCCGGGTTTCTGAATTCCAAATTTCATGTTCCCAATTCCAAGTTTTGAGTTCCAATTTCCAAGTTCCAAATTTGAACATCCAAATTCCATATTCCAAGTTCCGAATTTCAAATTCCGAGTTCCATATTCCATGTTCTGAATTCCGTGTTCCCAATTCCAAATTCCGAGTTCCAAATTCCGAGTTCTGCGTTCCAAATTCCGGGTTTCTGAATTCCAAATTTCATGCTCCCAATTCCAAGTTTTGAGTTCTAATTTCCAAGTTCCAAATTTGAACATCCAAATTCCATATTCCAAGTTCCGAATTTCAAATTTCGAGTTCCGTGTTCCGAATTTCAAATTCCGAGTTCCGTGTTCCGAATTCCGTGTTTCGAATTCCAAATTCCGTGTTCCAAATTCCAAGTTACGTATTCCGAATTCAAAATTCCGTGTTCCGAATTTCAAATTATGAGTTCTGCATTCCAAATTCCGGGTTCTGAATTCCAAATTTCGTGTTCCGAATTCAAAATTTAGTGTTCCGAATTCAAAATTTAGTGTTCCGAATTCAAACTTTAGTGTTCCGAATTCCAAGTTCTGAGTTCCAATTACCAAGTTCCAAATTCGAACTTCCAAATTCCATATTCTAAGTTCCGAATTTCAAATTCCGAGCTCCGTGTTCCGAATTCCAAATTCCGAATTCCAAATTCCGTGTTTCGAATTCCAAATTCCGTGTTCCAAATTCCAAGTTACGTATTCCGAATTCAAAATTCCGTGTTCCGAATTTCAAATTATGAGTTCTGCATTCCAAATTCCGGGTTCTGAATTCCAAATTTCGTGTTCCGAATTCAAAATTTAGTGTTCCGAATTCAAAATTTAGTTTTCCGAATTCAAACTTTAGTGTTCCGAATTCCAAGTTCTGAGTTCCAATTACCAAGTTCCAAATTCGAACTTCCAAATTCCATATTCTAAGTTCCGAATTTCAAATTCCGAGTTCCGTGTTCCGAATTCCAAATTCCGAATTCCAAATTCCGTGTTTCGAATTCCAAATTCCGTGTTCCAAATTCCAAGTTACGTATTCCGAATTCAAAATTCCGTGTTCCGAATTTCAAATTCTGAGTTCTGCATTCCAAATTCCGGGTTCTGAATTCCAAATTTCGTGTTCCGAATTCAAAATTTAGTGTTCCGAATTCAAACTTTAGTGTTCCGAATTCCAAGTTCTGAGTTCCAATTACCAAGTTCCAAGTTCGAACTTCCAAATTCCATATTCTAAGTTCCGAATTTCAAATTCCGAGTTCCGTGTTCCGAATTCCAAGTTCTGCGTTCCATATTCCGTGTTCCAAATTCCAAATTCCGAGTTCTGCGTTCCAAATTCTGTGTTCCCAATTCCAAATTTCGTGTTTTGAATTCCAAGTTCTGAGTTCCAGTTTCCAAGTTCGAACTTCCAAATTCCATATCCCAAGTTCCGAATTTCAAATTCCGAGTTCCGTGTTCCGAATTCCAAATTCCGCGTTCCGATTCCAAATTCCGCGTTCCGAGTTCCAAATTCCAAGTTCAGAGTTCCAAATTCTGTGTTCCGAATTCCACATTCTGTGTTCCGAATTCCAAATTCTGTGTTCCGAATTCCAAATTCCGATTACCAAATTCCAAGTTCCGAGTTCTGTGTTCCGAATTCCAAGTTCAGAGTTCTGTGTTCAGAATTCCAAGTTCCGAATTCAAAAATTCCGTGTTCCGAATTCCAAATTCCAAGTTCCGTGTTCCAAATCCAAATACCAAATTCCGTATTCCAAATTCCGTGTTCCAAATTCCAAATCCTAAATTTCAAGTTCCGAATTTCAAATTCCGAGTTCCGTGTTCCGAATTCCAAATTCCATGTTCCGAATTTCAAGTTCCGAATTCCAAGTTCCGTGTTCCAAATACCAAATTCCGTGTTCCGAATTCCAAATTCCAAGTTCCGTGTTCCAAATTCCATATTCCGAATTCCAAGTTCCGAATTTCAAATTCCGAGTTCCGTGTTCCGAATTCCAAATTCCATGTTCCGAATTGCAAGTTCGGAGTTCCAAATTCCAAATTCCAATTTCCGTGTTCCAAATTCCAAGTTCCAAATTCCAAGTTCCGAATTTCAAATTCCGTATTTCAAATTCCATGTTCCGAATTCAAAATTCCATGTTCCATGTTCCGAATTCCAAACTCCGTGTTCCATATTCCGAATTCCAAAATCTGTGTTCCGAATTCTAAATTCAGTGTTCCGAATTCCAAATTCTGAATTTCAAATTCCAAGTTTCATGTTCTGAATTCCAAATTCCATGTTCCAAATGCCAAATTCCGTGTTCTGAATTCCGAAATCCAAGTTCCAAATTCCAAATTCAAATTCGACAGGGGATATGATTTCAATTTACAAATACCATACTGGGGACCCCACAATAGGGATAAAACTTTTTTCACAGAAGGGAGTTTAACAAGACACATGGCCACTCATTAAAGAAAAGAGGTTTAACCAAATTACATAGAGGGTTCTTTACTGTAAGAGCGGCGAGGATGTGGAATTCCCTTTCACAGGCGGTGGTCTCAGTGGGGGGCATCGATAGTTTCAAAAAACTATTATATAAGCACCTAATCACACACATAGGTTGACTTGATGGCCTGGTGTCTTTTTTCAACCTCACCTACTATGTAACCATATGTAAGTTCCGTGTTCCGAATTCCAAGTTCTGAATTTCAAATTCCATGTTCCGCAATCCAAATCCCATGCGTCGAATTCCAAATCCCATGTTCCGAATTCCAAATCCCACATTCCGAATTCCAAATTCCGTGTTCCGAATTCCAAATTTCATGTTCCGAATTTCGTGTTCCGAATTCCAAATTCCAAGTTCTGAATTTCAAGTTCCGAGTTCCGAATTCCAAGTTCCGAGTTCTGTGTTCCGAATTCCAAATTCCATGTTCCGAATTCCAAATTCCATGTTCCGAATTCCAAATTCCGTGTTCTGAATTCCAAATTCCGTGTTCTGTGTTACGAATTCCGAATTTCGTGTAATGAATTCCAAATTCCAAGCTCTGAATTCAAAGTTCGGAGTTCCAAATTCCAAGTTCTGTGTTCCAAATCCAAATACCAATTCCGGATTCCAAATTCGGTGTTCCGAATTCCAAATTCAATGTTCCGAAATTCCCTGCTCCGAGTTCCAAATTCCGTGTTCCATATTTTGTATTCCAAATTCCATATTCCGTGTTCTGAATTTCAAATTCCGTGTTCTGAATTTCAAATTCCGTGTTCTGAATTCCGAATTCTAATGTCCGAGTTCCAATTTCCAAATTTCAAATTCCATATTCCAAATTCCGTGTTTTGAATTCCAAATTCCATGTTCCGAATTCCGAATTCCAAATTCCGTGTTCTGAGTTCCAAGTTCCAAATTCTGTGTTCCAAATTCCGTATTCCAAATTCTGTGTTCCAAATTCTGTGTTCCGAATTCCAAATTCCGTATTCTGATTTTCAAATTTCTAATTACAAGTTTCGAATTCCAAGTTATGAATTCCAAGTTTTATGTTCCAATTTCCAAGTTTTGAATTCCAAGTTCCGAGATCCAATTTCCAAATTCCGTATTCCAAATTCCATGTTCTGAATTCCAAATTCTGAGTTCCGTGATCCGAATTCCAAACTCTGTGTTCCGAATTCCAAATTCTGTGTTCCGAATTCCAAATTCTGTGTTCCGAATTCCAAATTCTGTGTTCCAAATTCCAGATTCTGAGTTCCGTGTTCTGAATTCCTTATTCCGAATTTCAAATTCCGTATTCTGAATTTCAAATTTTTGTGTTCCGATTTCCAAATTCCGTGTTTCGAATTCCAAATTCCATGTTCCGAATTTCAAATTCCAAGTTCCATTTTTCGAATTTCAAATTCCAAGTTCCGATTTGCAAATTCCGTGTTCTGAATTCCATATTCCAAATTCCAAGTTCCAACTTCCAAATTCCACGTACCAAATTCTGTATTCCAAATTCTGTGTTCCAAATTCCCAATTCTGTGTTCCAAATTCCATATTCCAAATTCCGTATTCCAAATTCCGTGCTCAGAATTCCAAATTCCGTGCTCAGAATTCCAAATTCCGTGTTTTGTATTCCAAATTCCGTGTTCCGAATTCCAAATTCCGTGTTCTAAATTCCCTATTCCAAATTCCGTTTCCAAATTTCAAATTCCAAGTTCCATGCTCCAAATTCCATGTTCCTAATGTCAAATTCCAAGTTCCATGTTCCGAGTTCCGTATTCCGAATTTCAAATTCCATGTTCCGAATTCCAAATTCTGTTTTCTAAAAATAAAACATTACAGTGAAGCATAAAATACAGTAAAACAGAGCAGAACAATAGAGAGAGAACAATAGCGAGAGAAGAACAATAAACAATAAAACAACAACTATTTTTGGCTTATTTATTTACATTTTTTTATTTTTTATGTTTTTTCTTTTCTTTTTTTTTTACAATTTTTTTATAACTTTGAACGTTCCAGGTTAGGGTCTCTCAAAATGCGATGGCCATCTAACATCTTTCGAGACCCTGTGTAAGTGTACCTTAGGACTGTGCCGTGCTGTACCCTATGCTAATACTCAACTAGTGTATGGTAGCGACAGAAACAATCACCGATGTAAAGACCAGGTTGGTAAGGAGGGACAAAAATAGCGGTTGTGACAATAATAGCAGGCGTGACGCCTATATCCACATTTTTTTGTAGACACCACATTTTCTTTGGGGTGTTCTTTGGGTAAAGGTTCCACAGAGGACTTCTGGAAAGTGCCTGTGTTTTATCGTGTTTGCTTTGCAGGTATGTCCTACTGTTATGCTGTAATGTTACTTTGTTCTATTGTTAACCATTATTTGCTTTGCAGGTACGCCATTCAGCTGCAGTATGGATTTATTATTTTGACAGCAACAGGGTTTGCTTTCACGATGCGTAAATCTGTGACTCCAGCGCTGTAGGAGGTGATTTCACCACCACAGTTTTAAAAAGAGCATATATGCCGAAGCGTAGGGGTGGACATAAGGGCGGATCGCGGATAACTTATGCGCAAACCAATAAATATACACATATTGAATTTTTTTTTACCCAAGACGTGTGGCTGAATACATTTTGGCCTAAATTTATGACTAAAATTGAGTTTATTGGATTTTTTTAATAACAAAAAGTAGAAAATATTTATAATCTGGGTGGTTCAGGAAAGCAGGTCCACTGGAGCACCAACATGGATCCCACTGGGAGCTAGAGCATAAGATTCCCCAGGGCACAGAGTCTAAGAGCCAGCAGGTGTTCACCAGAGCCTCTAGTGGTGAGGATGGACTGCACTGCAACTGGCTCTAGGTCGCGGCCCCCAGGGTCTCCCAGCACACGCTAATGGTGGGCTACTGGAGGATAGAGAGGAAGCAGCAGTTCAGGACAACAAGGGATAGTCAGGAGATAAGCCAAAGATCGGGGCAACTAGCAGACAAGGATAGACAAAGAACACACCAAAGGTCGGGGTAACAAGCAGGCAGGGATCGTCACAGAACAAGCCAAGATCAGTAAACAGAAACAGACGTAGAGCACACGGCAAGAAGCACACAGAAAGCCAAACACACAATATTGCTCGTGCAAGGCAGGCTTGTACAGCACGGTGTTAAATAGTGTATCCTGTAGGGGCTAGGGTGGAGCCACGCTGAGGGAAGATTACTTAACCATGCAGGTGTGAGTGTGAAGGCCCTAAGGGTCGGTTCACACTGGGGCAACACGACTTCAGCGCGACTTTGCATGGCGACTTCAACGCGGCTTCGACGCGACTTTGACGCGACTTCAGCGCGACTTTAGCAAATTACAAGGCGACTTGAAGTCGCCTCCATCACAGGCGACTTCGCCTGTGGCCAATCAGCTCTCTGGGAGGGAGGGGTTTTCCCTGCAAAGTCGCTTGACTTTACAGAGAGATCCGACTTGGAGGCGACTTCCATAGATTTCTATGGTACAGGTCGCCTACCAAGTCGGATCAAAGTAGTACAGGGAGTACGCTCTGAAGTCGGAGCGACTTCAGTAGCGTCTATTAAGACGCTAGCGTTCACTCCCATTCAAACTATTTCTGGGGCGACTTGGGGCGACTTGAGGGCGTACAAGTCGGATCCCAAGTCGCCCCAGTGTGAACCGAGCCTAAGGCTGATACACAGACCAGAGGTAAGCAGACAGACAGGGCATGAAGGTATTCCTGGCTATTCATGACAGTATCCCCCTCTTACGAGGCCTCCCCCTCCCCACCTTGGCACCAGGCTTGGAGGAGAACTTCAAATGGAACTTCCTCAGAAGACGAGGCGCGAAGATTTCAGATGCAGGAATCCAAGACCTCTCCTCAATATCAAAACCTTTCCAATTCACGAGATATTGAAGAACACCTTTACAGAAGCAAGAATCCAAAATTTGACTAACCTCATACTCCTGATCATCCTCATAGACTGGAGTCAAGGTAGGGAGAGGACAGGAGAACTTATTGAGGACTAAAGGTTTCAGAAGGCATACATGAAAGGAGCTTGAGATCCTGAGGCTGTTAGGGATCTGGAGTTTAAAACAAAGAGGATTCAGCTTTGTAATGATATTGTAAGGACCAATGAATCTCGGGGCAAATTTCAGAGAAGGAACCCGGAGTCTGATGTTTCTGGTGGAAAGCCAGACTTTATCTCCTGGCTGTAGAGGAGGCGGCTTACGCCTGCGGTGGTCAGCAAAACCCTTGAATTTGTTGGCAGCTGTCTGGAGGGAATCATGAACGTCAACCCACATGGAATTTAATGATTGCTGAACGGTAGCCAAATCTGGGATGTCGGGAGAACAGGTCATATAGGAAGAGGGAGCTGAGGATGTCTTCCATAAACTGTGACAAAGGGTGTCTTCTGAGAACTGACGTTAACATGATTATTGTGAGAGAACTCTGCCCACGGGAGTAGTGATGCCCAATCATCGTGATGAGCCAAAACCAAGGTATAGAGAAAGACCTCTTATGCCGCGTACACACGACCGGACTTTACGGCATACTTGGTCCGGCAGACCGGAGTCCGTCGGACAATTCGTGTGTGGGCTCCAGCAGACTTTTTTTCCCCAATAGTTCGACGGACCTAGAAATGAAACATGTTTCAAATCTTTCCGACGGACTTGAGTCCGGTCGTCTGTATGCTAGTCCGACGGACAAAAACCGACGCTAGGGCAGCTATTGGCTACTGCCTATGAACTTCCTTGTTTTAGTCCGGTCGTACGTCATCACGTACGAATCCGTCGGACTTTGGTTGATCGTGTGTAGGCAAGTCTGTTCATTCGGAAAGTCCGTCGTAAAGTCCGTCGAAAAGTCCGCCGGACAAAGTCTGCCGTAAAGTCCGCTCAAGTGTACGCGGCATAATTCCTGATTAACCCTCTCAGTCTGACCATTGGATTGAGGATGGTAAGAAGAGGTAAAATCCAAGGTAAAGTGGAGGGATTTGCAAAAGGCGGTCAGGAGTGCGGTTGGAGGCCAAGGTGCTGAGAGGGCAGCGGCTGAGTGCAGTGCAACCCTGAAGGTGAAACAAGGAATGCAGTGCCAGAGAAGCATGCTAATACTCAGCCGGGACTGAGGCTTCGGGAATCGTGTTGGGTAAGAATGAGGGATGGAACCCATAGTTGGCCCAGGACAGTGATTGATTGGTTGCAGCATGCATTGAGTTATTGTATGCAAACTCCGCACACGGGAGGAAGGAAATCCAGTCATCTTGAGAAAAGGAGCAGAAGCATCGTAGGTACTGTTCTAGAGTTTGATTTCATTCTTTCTGTTTGGCCCTTACTTTGTGGATGATACGCAGAAGATAGGCACACTTCAATGTCTAAAATCTTGCAAAGGTTTCTCCAAAATCTGGAAGTAAATTGTACCCCTCTATCCAAAATGATATCGTTTGGTAGACCGTGCAGCCTGACTATTTCCTTTATGGACATATTTGCAGTGTCCATGGTGGAGGGTGTGCCTATCATAGGCAAAAAGTGTGCCATCTTGGAAAATCGATCCACAACTACCAAGATGGTCGTGAATCTATCTGAAGGGGGCAAGTCCACTATAAAATTCATTGATATCTTCTGCCAAGGTAGCTCCAGAATGGGTAGTGGTCTTAACAAGCCCCAAGATCTAGTGTTAGACCCCTTATTTCACTGGCAGGTAGTGCAGGAGTTAATATAATTTTACAGTCAAGTTTCAAGGTGGGCCACCATAAGGATCGTTGGATGAGTTTGGACGTTTTCTGTACTCCAAAGTGCCCAGTAAGTTTATGATCATGGAAGATTTTCAGGACCTGAAGTCTGGATTGCTGTGGAACAAAGATCTTGTCCTGGTGCCATAGGAATCCCTCTTGACTTTTTAGTGAAGATGCCTCTGGCTCCATACACTGAACTGACGCCTGTTCAATTGAAGCTCTTAGATCAGGTTGAATTAATACGAAGTTCTGTGCTGACAGAATTGTACTGGGCATCGTTTCCTCAGGAGTATCTGGAAACATTCGAGATAATGCGTCGACCTTCCCATTCTTGGCCCCCTGGCGATAGGTGATGTGGAAATTAAACCTGGAAAAGAACAAGGCCCATCAAGCTTGGCGGGGTCTTAAGTGTTTGGCAGTTCTGAGATACTCCAAGTTCTTGTGGTCTGTAAAGATCATTATAGGATGGGTGGCCCCTTCCAAAAGATATCGCTGAGACAGGACTGCCCCTGTAACTATTTCCGAAGCGTCAACCTTCAGTACATAGGGAAGAGCCGGGTCTGAATGTTGTAGCACTGGAGCTGAAATTAACAGAGACTTTAGCTTTCAAAGGCTGACTGGGCTTCATATGCTGGCGAGTTGCTTGGGTAATAGGTAAAATGATGGAAGAAGTCTTTCACGAACCTCCTGTAAAAGTTTGCAAAGCCCACAAACCTTTGAACGCCCTTTTTATCAGACGGGGCAGGCCAATCCAGAATATCTTTCACCTTTTGCAGATCCATTGCGATCCTATCTGTAGAGATGATGAGTCCCAGAAATTGAATGGACATTTTTTTGAAGTCGCATTCTTCAGCTTTAACATACAGTCTATGTTTTCTCAAGGTAAGAAGTACTTTCTTTACATAAGTTCTGTGAAGCTCTAAGGTAGCTGAAAAGATGAGGATGTCATCTAAGTAAACAATGACAAAGTGATCAAGGTATTCTCGGAAGATGTCGTTCATGAGATGTAGGAATGTGGCTGGTGCGTTACCAGGGCTTTTTTTCAGGGGCAACTTGGTGGAACTCAGTTCCACCACCTCTGGCTCAGACCCCTTGGTGCCTGCTCACCACAATCACTTGTAAACACAGAGGTCTGGTTTCTATGTTTACATGTGACAGCTCTGCACTCTGTATGTAATGCAATCCTGGTATTTAATGCCCCTTTAAGACCCTCCTACTGTTTTCGTGAAATTTGACTGAACACACCCACTATTTGATGTGATTTGGAGGGTGTGTGTAGGGGGAGGGGCTTTGTGGGCCGTGGTTAAGTTCCAGCACCTATTGTTTGAGAAAAAAAGCCCTGTGCGTTACATAGTCCGAATGCTATTACTAGATACTCAAAGTGTCCAAACCATGTCCGGAGCGCTGTTTTCTATTCGTCCTCCTCTCGAATGCGGACATGGTTGTAGGCACCTCGCAGATCTAATTTGGTGAAAATCTGAGCTCTACAAAATCTTTGGAAGAGTTCAGGAACAAGTGAAAGTGGGTAGCAATATTTTATGGTAATTTTATTAAGCTTAGCAGATCTAAACAATCACATGAAAGGATTGATATAATAATGTCCAATTTAAAAATTTTGTGAATAATGGATTGTCCATTAGAAAAGTTCATACGGGGTTAAATCCAGCTGAATACCGTCACCACACCGCGTATGCAACAATCCCCTAAAGTAATGTACTTACCAGACAACCATAGGTATTACGCTTGTGTTTTAACCTCCCTGGCGGTATGATTATTTCGGATTTTAGGTGCTGAAAGCGGTACCATTATTTTGCATGGAAATTTGGCGTTTTATATTGTAGGTCTGTAATTCTTAACAATAACACACTTAAATCTGTCCAAACAAGAGTCTAGTAGATATCCCGGGTATGATAAAGTTTGAAACACAAAAACATAAATTATAATATAATAAATAAAAATAAATAATTAAAAAAAATAAAAATAAATAGTAATAAAATAAATTTCCCCACGATTCACTATTGCTCAATTCTGCAAGTGTTCTAATTTACTATCGCTGTTTTCTAGCTGGTCTAAAGCCATTTTTGACGTAAAGGGACACTTTTTGGTTGCTATGGACAATCTCCAGTTTCCAGGCAGAAAGAACAGTATATATCATATAAAACTGCATGCAGGGCATTGGAAAAAGCACTGGGGACAAAAGGGATGTAAAATTATGTCATACAGTACTGTAATCTGTAAGATTACAGTACTGTATGTGTTATGATTTTGACATTTTTTTGAATTTGCCGCCAGGCTCCGCCCCCCGTGCGTCGCGACGCTCGCAGGGAACGGAGCCTGGCACAGAGAGGCTTCGGGCAGAGGACGGAGCCCACGGACACTGCGGGGGACATCACAGGATCCCGGGGACAAGGTAAGTAATGCCACACCAGGATCCTGCGATGTAATCCCGAGTGTGGCTCGGGGTTACCGCTAATGGTCCTGATTTTTAACCCCGAGCCACAAACCGCCAGAGAGGCTACACAATCTCTGTCAGCAGGCACTGCGTCTCTCCATCTAGGTATTGCTCACAGCAAGCAAAAGAAAAAATTGCACATAGAATAATCCAGTAAAATGTATTAATGATAAAATTATCCCCCTTACAAATGCGCACTTACAATATTTAAAATACAAAAAAGGCATGATGTAACAGGCATAAAAACTTTCAAATCTCTCGTCTCTATCATATGTCCACCTCTCACCACTCAGCTGATTTCTCATAAAAAGGTGTTTCCGGGCTGGGTAAACAGATAGTCCGACGGTGTAGGATACTGCGTGGTCACACACTGACGCGTTTCGTCATCACTTCGTCAGAGGGCGTGGCCACACAGTGCAGCTCCCATCCTTATATGCATCTTCGAGCACCAGGGTATTACCCCTGCATGCGCTCATTCCTACTGATCTGCTGCGCAGCATCCGCCACATCACATCCAAAAAGTTTATGCAATCTAACACAACACTATATTGTCAATCCAGAAGTGCGTGGTAAACCCACAATCCCTGGGTGACGAAATATACACCCATCATAGACTGCGGGTAGGTATGCTAAGCTCCCACCATATGTATTTATATTCGATCAGTGAAATCGTACTTGTTTTCAACCGATCGTTCCATGTATGGTGACACTATAAAGAGACACTAATCGATGATGAGACTGAGTATTAAAATTCAAGTCACAGTTCATTCCATCATCAATCTTGTGCTCACCATAGCCCTGTTATTATTTTGATTCAACGTATATATAATATTCAACTTAGATTCCAATATATGTTAAAATCATATTAGACATTACTTAATGAGTCTGATACATCAAATTCACATTTTTAAAAGAGACTTTCATCCCATACATATATCAAAACAACATCATTGCATAAGAATATCTAAAATGATGTGATCAATCACAAAAAAACTTTTACATATATAAAAAAAATATATAAAAATTATAAAATTTGATTATAAAGTCCCATTATAAAATCAATCGAAATTCAATAATTACTGATAAAACAATTTAAATCCAACTCACCGTTCATTCCCTTGGGACATAAAGTGTCAGTTAAATAAATCCATTTGGTCTCGCACTTTGATAGATCTCTTACCCTATTGCTCCCCCTCCATTCTGGGTACATTTTTTCCACTCCCCAAAATTTTAGTCCCGAAAGTGCATAGATACACTGTGATCTTTACAACCGATCTTAATGTTGTTTATGTGCTCCGATACACGCTTACCCAAAGTGCGTTTAGTGCGAGCGATGTACATCAGGCCGCATGGGCACTGGAGCGCATATACAACATAAGTCGAATTGCACGAAATGAAATCTTTTATTTTAAACACTTTAGAATTGGCAGTGGATTGGAACTCCATTAAACCTTATTCATGTATTTACTTGTCAGCATGATATACATGTACGACATGCATAGAATCTGGGCCTGTCCCAAAACATAGAAGGTCTAATTGGTGAGTCCAATATTTTTTTGACAACTTTATCACCAATCGATTGCCCTTTTCTATAGATAAATACTGGATTCTCCGGAATGGCTTTCATCAGGATTTTATCCATACTCAATACTGACCAATATTTCCTAAAAATCATTTTGATTTCTTTATTTTGTGCATGGTACCCACTAATTCATGCTTCATGTCTTTTTGTTTTACTTTGTCCATAAGGCATCTACTTAGTGGGATTTGATTTATTTCATCAATAGCATTATCCAAAACTGCTGGTTTATAGCCCTTTTCTACAAATCTCTTTTTTATTATTTGTGCTTGTAATAGGTAATCATCGTCACTTGAGCAGTTTCTCCTAATTCTTGTGAATCGCCCCTTTGGTATGTTTTTTAGCCATATAGGGTGGTGGCCACTATGAATAGGTAAATAGCTATTCCAGCCCGTCAGTTTAAAAAAACCTTTTGTGACCAGTTAGCGATTAATTAGCATTACTGTAACATCCAAATAATTTATTGATTCCCTGCTCCATTGATATTCAAATTTAATACTATTATTATTCTAATTGAGCTCCTCAATAAATAATATTAAAGAGGAGTTCCACCCAGGGGGTCCATTATAAAAAAAAAAATTAAAAGTCAGCAGCTACAAATACTGCAGCTGCTGACTTTTAATTGGACACTTACCTGTCCCTGGGTCCAGCGATGCGGGGGATCGAAGCCCCGCTCGTCCCCCCCCCTCCGCTCGTCGGCGCCGGCATTTCAACTGTGGGCGCCGGGCTGTGGCTTCACAGCCTGGCACCCACTGCGCACGCGCAAGATGCACGGCGCGCCGTGATTGGCCGCTTAATCACCTGGGACCTGTAATGGGTCCCAGATAATTGACAGGAGGGAGGGAGCAGAGCCGAGCCCTTCCTGTGCCGAGGGGGAAGTGATGTCACCAGCCCAGGCAAAGGAAGAGGCAGACTACGAGGGACCACCTAGCAACAGGCATTTAGAGGTAAGTAAAAAAAAAAAAATATCCCAATTTTTTTTGTTTTGTTTTTTAGAATTTTTCAGGTATTTTTGTTTTTTTGGGTGGAACCCCACTTTAAAGTTGATTCTGTACCTACCCAGTGGTACCGCCCTGTGCCCCTACTGGCCACAGGGCGAAGCGACGTTACATAACATCGTTTCGCCCAGCCGTGCCATTCTGCCGCAGTACAACTGCGGCGGCTGGTCGGCAAGTGGTTAAATTGTTTTATCAGTAATTATTGAATTTCGATTGATTTTATAATGGGACTTTCTAATCAAATGTTATCAATTTTATATATTTTGTTATATTTGTAAAAGGTTTTTGTGATTGATCACATAATTTTAGATATTCTTATGCAATGATGTTGTTGTGATATATGTATGGGATGAAAGTCCCTTTTAAAAATGTGAATTTCATGTATCAGACTGATTAAGTAATGTCTAATATGATTTTAACAGACTGTATATTGGAACCTAAGTTGAATATTATATATATGTTGAATCAAAATAATAATAGGGCTATAGTGAGCACAAGATTGACAGTGGAATGAACTGAATGACTTGAATTTTAATACTCAGTCTCATCATCGATTAGTGTCTCTTTATAGTGTCACCATGCATGGAACAATCGGTTGAAAACAAGGGTGATTTCACTGATGTATATTTCGTCACCCAGGGATTGTTGGTTTACCACGCACTGCTGGATTGACAATATAGTGTTGTTAGATTGCATAAGCTTTCTGGATGTGATGCGGCGAATGCTGCGCATCAGATCAGTAAGAACGAGCGCATGCAGGGGTAATACCCTGGCGCTCGTAGGTTCACATAAGGATGCATAAGCCCTCTGGATGGGATGCAGCGGATCCTACGCATCAGATCAGTAGGAACGAGCGCATGCAGGGTTAATACCCTGGCGCTCGTAGGTGTCACATATCAGCTGCGGAGCTGATCTGTGTCTCACCTTTACTGCTGTAGGCCGGCTGGCATCTGTTGTTCCACTAGCTTGTGTTCAGCTCTACTGCACTCTGCAGATATGGGTGTCGTCGGCTTCACCTGTTGCTTAATATATGATTCCGTCCTGCTACTTCCTGTGCTTCTCTATTTAAATCCCTCTCAGACCAGTTCTGGTTGCTTGAGCAACATTTGTTTCTGAGCTCCCTTCATGTAACCTGCCTTAACCTGACCTCTCGTGAACTGATCCTTTGTGTACCGACTCGGCTTGTTCTGATTACGTTGTCTGCAGTCCGCCCAGACCTTGGCTCGCTATCCGGCTCTCCTTTGCTTCATCCATCCATCCTTGTCTGACAGTGTCTTCTGGTACTTCCCTAGCGAGCAGGGTGAACCCGGGGGTCGTGACCTGGGGTCAGCAAGCAGCTAAGCCCAAACCCTCGTGACGGGGTCCCTGGCAGAATACCGGCTGGCCCTTAGACTCCACGGCCTGGGAGATCCCGTGTCACCTGCTCACCTGTGGGCTCACTGTAAGTAGTACCGTGACAGTAGGTGTATATAAGGATGGGAGCTGCGCTGTGTGGCCACGCTCTCTGACGAAGTGATGGCGAAATGCGTCAGTGCGTGACCACGCAGCATCCTACGCCATCGAACTATCTGTTTACCCAGCCCGGGAACACTGCTTTATGAGAAATCAGCTGAGCGGTGAGAGGTGGACATATGATAGAGACGAGAGATTTGAAAGTATTTATGCCTGTTAAATGCCTTTTAGTATTTTAAACATTGTAGGTGCGCTGTCACGGGTAGTACTTACTGAGGCCGAGATACCGAGAGCGGCTCGCCCTTGCGACCACGCGCACCCCGTCTCCTGAAGGTGATACAGGGAACAGGTGGCACGCGGAGGCATGGGCTACCAGCAGGAGTGAGTTCCTTGGAAAGACTGAAGAGCTGTATGGAGGATTAGCTGAGGTTCAGGAACTGGCTGAGGGTCTGGTGCAGGACAGAGGAATCGGGTACCAGAGGAAGTAAACAAGTCCATGAAACAGGCCAGAGGTCAAATCCGGGTAAGGCAGGTAAGCAAGTCCGTTAGGCAGGCCGAGGGTCAAAACACTAGTAGGCAGTTCAAGCAAAGTCCGTTAGGCAGGCTGAGGCTCAAACACTGGTAGGCAGATCAAGCAAAGTCCATTAAGCAAGCCGAGGGTCAGATCAAGGAGAGCAGCAGCATAGTCAGGAACAGTCCAGGTCACAGCAGGTAGTCAGGTATAGCAAACTAGAAACAGGCACAAACAGGAAGCTGACGACAAACCAGCAACCCGTCTGGGCGCCAGAGCCGTCTGAAATAGCCCCGCCATAGCGTGCGTCCTGGCGTGCGCCATTACGCACAATGCATGCGCAACCGTGCACACTCGCGAGCTACTGCGCGCACGCGCCGCACCATCGGGCCGCGCACATGTGTGCGCTGGAGCGCCAATCCGCCGCGCATGCGCGCAGGAGCATGGCGAGCAAGGGTAGAAAAAGTCCTTCTCTGACAGTGCCCCCCCTAGGGGCGGACACTGGACGCCCAAACTGGACATCAGTTCTGGATGTTCCTGGTGGAAGGCTTGAATTAACCGTGGGGCATGCAGATTCCTAGCGGGCTCCCAGGAATTGTCCTCAGGACGGTATCCTTTCCATTGGATTAGGTACTGAAGTTGCCTGCCCCTCTTTCTGCAATTCAAAATGGACTCCACTTTGAACTCGTTCTCCCCGTCTACTTTGACTGGTGGGGGAGGAAGTTCCCTTCTCCCGGGAAAAAAGAGCCGGACACAACAGGTTTAAGCTAGGATGCGTGAAAAACTGGGTGTATTCTATAAGAGTTCGGTAATGCCAGCTCAAATGCCACAGGGTTGATCATCCTCTTAATTTGAAAGGGCCCAATGAACCTTGGTCCAAGCTTTGGTGAGGGCAGGGGTAGCTTAAGATTTGTAGTTGACAACCAGACCTCCTCGCCAACATTGAAGATTGGGTTCTCCTTTCTCCCTTGGTCATACTGTCTCTTATAGCTATCCTGAGTCTTCTGTAAAGTATCCTGAATCTTTTGAAAGTTTGACTGTATGGAAGTTATCCGGTCTTGAGCGACAGGAAAGGACATTTCAGGGATGTTGTTAGAGAGGAAGTTGGGGTGGAACCCAAAGTTTGCCCAGAAGGGTGTTTAATTAGTGGCTGAATGGATGGAGTTATTGTAAGTGAACTCGGCATACGGGAGGAGAGTCGCCCACTCATCTTGAGAGCCAGAACAGAAGCAACGGAGGTACTGCTCCAAGGTTTGATCTGTCCTCTCCATCTGGCCATTGTTCTGGGGATGATACGCTGAGGAGAGGCAAATCTTAATGTCCAAGGTTTTGCAGAGCTCTTTCCAAAACTTGGAAGTAAATTGAACGCCCCTATCTGACACGATACTTTTAGGCACACCATGGAGTCTGATTATTTCCTTGAGAAAAATATTGGCCGTATCAGAGGCAGAAGGGGTGCCCATCATGGGCAAAAAGTGAGCTGTGAACCTTTGGTGGTGAACCTTTTTGAGGCAGGTAAGTCCACAATGAAATCCATGGACACTTCTGCCCATGATCGCTCCGGGATGGGCAAGGGTTTGAGTAGACCCCAGGATTTGATGTTTTGACCCTTGTTACGCTGGCAAAGGGGGCAGGAAGAGACGTAATCCTTACAATCTCGTCTCCTCCCTGGCCACCAGAAAGAACGAGAGATCAGCTCAGCAATCTTTCTTGTTCCTAAGTGACCTGCCAATTTATGATCATGAAAAGTCTTGAGAGCCAAAGGCCGTGTTTCATGTGGTACAAAACTTTTTCCCCGGGCCCAGAGCAGATCGTCATGTTTCTCTAAGGTATGTATTTCTGAGTCGGAGCAGCGACTGGATGAAGACCTGATGGAAGTTATTAAGTCCGCTTGGGTGAGTCCAAGGAAGTTTTGTGAAGAGAGAATAGTACTGGGTTCAGCCATTTGGGGATCTGCAGAGAACATCCAAGAAAGTGTGTCTACCTTTCCATTTTCTGAACCTGGTCTATAGGATATGTGAAAATTAAATCTAGAGAAAAAGAGAGCCCAGCGGACTTGTCTGGGCTTCAAGCGTTTTGCTGTCCTGAGGTATTCTAAATTTTTATGATCGGTAAAGATCATAACCGGATGGGGTGCACCTTCCAATAAGTACCTCCATTCTTCTAGGGCGAACTTGATGGCCAGCAGCTCCCTATCATCTACGTTGTAATTTAGTTCTGGCGGGCTGAGCTTCCGGGATGCGAAGGCTACAGGATGCAGAATGGCCTTGTGTCCATGTCTCTGGGAGAGAATGGCCCCCGTATCGGTTTCTGACGTGTCCACTTCCAATACAAATGGTAGGGTTGGATCAGGGTGTCGTAAAATTGGTGTGGAGGTGAATAAAGCTTTTAGCTTGGTAAAGGCTTCCTGTGCTTCTTGAGACCATTGAAAATGGCTGTGTTGGCGTGTCAACCGAGTAATGGGTGCCACAATAGAAAAAAAATCCAACAATAAATCTCCTATAGAAGTTGGCAAACCCTATAAATCGTTGCACCCCCTTCTTATCCAATGGGGCTGGCCATTCCTGAATTGCTTTGACCTTTTGTGGATCCATTGCGACCCCGTTGGTAGAAATAATGAATCCCAGAAATTGCACAACAGACTTCTCAAACTCACATTTCTCTGCTTTGAGGTATAACTTATGCTGCCTGAGTATGGTGAGAACTTTTTTAACATGCCCTCGGTGCAGTTTAATGGTGGCGGAGAAAATGAGAATGTCGTCCAGGTAGACGACTAAGAAGTTGTCAAGGTATTTCTGAAAAATGTCGTTCACCAGATGTTGAAAGGTGGCCGGGGCATTGCAGAGCCCAAACTGCATCACCAGGTATTCAAAATGTCCGAACCTGGACCTAAAGGCAGTTTTCCACTCATCCCCAGCCCGAATCCTGATGAGATTGTAAGCACCCCTGAGATCCAACTTGGAGAAGATTCGGGCCGATCGGAATCATTGGAATAACTCTGGAATGAGTGGCAACGGGTATCTGTTCTTGATAGTTATGTTATTAAGTTTACTGTAGTCCACATACGGCCTAAGGGACCCATCTTTTTTTCCCACAAAAAAGATACCAGCTCTGGCTAGTGAAGAGGGGCAGATGAATCCTTTTTCCAGGTTTTCATCAATGTACTGCTTGAGGGCTTTTAGCTCAGTTTCTTATAGTGGAAAGATGCGGCCGAACGGAACTTCCGAGCCGGGCAGGAGGTCGATAGGGCAGTCATACGGACGATGTGGTGGTAAGCAGTCGGCCTTTTGTTTATCAAACACATCCTGGAACCCAAGGTATACAGAAGGAACATGTTGCAGGTTGTCAGGCGTGGTTGTGATGGTTGAGCAGACACTAGGAGCTGGGGAGAGGCAGTGCTGGAAGCAGTATTGAGACGAGAAAGATACTTCCTTTGTACTCCAGTTTATCTGAGGGTCGTGTGCCTGGAGCCAGGGCAGACCTAGTATAATAGGAAAGATTGGAGAATGGATGAGATCTAATCGCAGGAACTCCTGATGACCAGAGTCCGTGGTAGCAAGAATGGGTTGGGTCTCCCGGGTGATGGGTCCAGAGCGGGGAAGAGACCCGTCGGGCAGATGTATTTAGAGACTCCGTGCCTTGGTTTGAAGAGGGATATGTAGACTGTGAGCCAGGGTAACATCTAGGAAACAGCTGCAAACTCCAGAGTCAATTTTAGCGGGCAGGCGAGTTTCCCCTCCCATTAGCTGTAAGGAGACAAACAGAATAACGTAAGTCTTAGGCACATCACTGGCTTGATAGTTCACAAAGTTTTGTGGGTAGGACTTACTAGGCCTTACTGGACAGCTGCGTAGAAAATGTCTGTTACCCCCGCAGTATAAGCACAGGTTGGATTGGCGTCTGCGTTGCCTTTCCTCAGGGATCAGAGGAGCACGGACCAAACCGAGCTGCATATGCTCAACCTCAGGAGCTGAAGAGGTGACTGCAGCCAGAGATGGTACATTGGTCGGAATTGGCCTGGATGACATCCAAGCCGGATGCGACCCCTGGAAACGCTCTAAACGTCGTTCACGCAAGCGCCTATCCAGCTTGGTGGCTGATTGGATCAACTCCTCTAGAGAAGCTGGGGTTTCCATCCTGGCTAATTCATCCTTAAGGACCTCAGACAGGCCTGGACGGTACTGGTATTTTAGGGCAGGCTCATTCCAGCCAGTATCAGCTGCCCACTTACGGAATTCCACCGTATAGTCCTCTATTGGTCTTCTTCCTTGTGACAAGCTATGCAAGGTTGCTTCAGCTGTGGCCGTGCGCTGCGGGTCATCATAAAGTTGAGACATACTCTCAAAAGAAGAATCAATTGAGTTCAGCACAGGGCTCCTTTGTTCCATCAGGCTGTGAGCCCAAGCTTGGGGTTCCTTGGCCAGAAGGGAGATCACAAAACCCACTTTTACAATTTCTGAAGAAAAAGTCCTGGGCTGAAGGGCTAAATAGAGGGAACAGGCGTTTTTAAAAGCCCTGTACTTTTTGCGATCTCCTGCAAAGCGCTCAGGTGTGGGGACCCTAGGCTCCGGGAGCGCCATTACTACAGTAGGGTTAGTGGTAGCCTGAGAGGAGGAGACCCCACTGGTAGGTGCGGGAGCTGCGGCTGCAGGTAAAGGTGGTCCCGTGAGTTGCTGTCACAATCTGAGTATATCCTTCTTGAAGCTTTTGGACGGTATCAGTAAGAGCTGAGACCTGCTTGCACAAGATCTCCAGAGGAGAGCGCGCTCTGTCGGCGTCTGACATCTGGCTGATTTGAACTGTCACGGGTAGTACTTACTGAGGCCGAGATGCTGTGAGCGGCTCGCCCTTGCGACCACGCGCACCCCATCCCCCGAAGGTGATACAGGGAACAGGTGGCACGCGGAGGCACAGGCCACCAGCAGGGGTGAGTTCCTTGGAAAGACTGAAGAGCTGTATAGAGGATTAGCTGAGGTTCAGGAACTGGCTGAGGGTCTGGTGCAGGACAGAGGAATCGGGTACTAGAGGAAGTTAACAAGTCTGTGAAACAGGCCAGAGGTCAAATCCGGGTAAGGCAGGTAAGCAAGTCCGTTAGGCAGGCCGAGGGTCAAACACTAGTAGGCATTTCAAGCAAAGTTCGTTAGGCAGGCTGAGGGTCAAACACTGGTAGGCAGATCAAGCAAAGTCCATTAAGCAAGCCGAGGGTCAGATCAAGGAGAGCAGCAGCGTAGTCAGGAACAGTCCGGGTCACAGCAGGTAGTCAGGTATAGCAAACTGGAAACAGGCACAAACAGGAAGCTAGCCTTGCAGGAAATGTCATTCTTGCATGTGTGCGCTGTAAAATATTTTGTACTGTTTGTAGGTCTTATAGCAGCACCATCTTAAATGTAAACGCATTGTAGGGTGTGCCCCCCAAATATGTACTTGTATATTGGAATAGACCCTGACCAGGTTTTTTGGGCTGGAGCACCCCTCCCCCTCCTCATTACCTCTTATTTAGTGGCCACCAGTGTATAGGATGTATCCCCTTCAGTTCTCCCACATAGAGGAGTTTAGCTCCCATGGTTGAGACAAAGGATCTTCCATTCTATTACTAGAGTAGGACCCAGTAATTCGGGGTACTTTGTTGCAGTAAGTGGGCTTAGCACTATATGACCATATAGTGTGACCAAACCCCCGTATTTTTTAAATATGTTCAGGTGTTTTTAACTAGCCTTGCAGGAAATGTCATTCTTGTATGTGTGCGCTGTAAAATATTTTGTACTGTTTGTAGGTCTTATAGCAGCACCATCTTGAATTTAAACGCATTGTAGGGTGTGCCCCCCAAATATGTACTTGTATATTGGAATAGACCCTGACCAGGTTTTTTGGGCTGGAGCACCCCTCACCCTCCTCATTACCTCTTATTTAGTGGCCACCAGTGTATAGGATGTATCCCCTTCAGTTCAACCACATAGAGGAGTTTAGCTCCCGTGGTTGAGACAAAGGATCTTCCATTCTATTACTAGAGTAGGACCCACTAATTTGGGGTACTTTGTCGCAGTATGTGGGCTTAGCACTATATGACCATATAGTGTGACCAAACCCCCGTATTTTTTGAATATATTCAGGTGTTTTTAACTAGCCTTGCAGGAAATGTCATTCTTGTATGTGTGCGCTGTAAAATATTTTGTACTGTTTGTAGGTCTTATAGCAGCACCATCTTAAATGTAAACGCATTGTAGGGTGTGCCCCCCAAATATGTACTTGTATATTGGAATAGACCCTGACCAGGTTTTTTGGGCTGGAGCACCCTTCCCCCTCCTCATTACCTCTTATTTAGTGGCCACCAGTGTATAGGATGTATCCCCTTCAGTTCTCCCACATAGAGGAGTTTAGCTCCCATGGTTGAGACAAAGGATCTTCCATTCTATTACTAGAGTAGGACCCAGTAATTCGGGGTACTTTGTCGCAGTAAGTGGGCTTAGCACTATATGACCATATAGTGTGACCAAACCCCTGTATTTTTTAAATATGTTCAGGTGTTTTTAACTAGCCTTGCAGGAAATGTCATTCTTGTATGTGTGCGCTGTAAAATATTTTGTACTGTTTGTAGGTCTTATAGCAGCACCATCTTGAATTTAAACGCATTGTAGGGTGTGCCCCCCAAATATGTACTTGTATATTGGAATAGACCCTGACCAGGTTTTTTGGGCTGGAGCACCCCTCCCCCTCCTCATTACCTCTTATTTAGTCGCCACCAGTGTATAGGATGTATCCCCTTCAGTTCTCCCACATAGAGGAGTTTAGCTCCCATGGTTGAGACAAAGGATCTTCCATTCTATTACTAGAGTAGGACCCACTAATTCGGGGTACTTTGTCGCAGTAAGTGGGCTTAGCACTATATGACCATATAGTGTGACCAAACCCCCGTATTTTTTGAATATATTCAGGTGTTTTTAACTAGCCTTGCAGGAAATGTCATTCTTGTATGTGTGCGCTGTAAAATATTTTGTACTGTTTGTAGGTCTTATAGCAGCACCATCTTGAATTTAAACGCATTGTAGGGTGTGCCCCGCAAATATGTACTTGTACAAACAGGAAGCTGACGACAAATCAGCAACCCTCCTGGGCACCAGAGCCGTCTGAAATAGCCCCGCCATAGCGTGCGCCCTGGCGTGCACCATTACGCACAACGCGTGCGCTACCGTGCACACTCACGAGCTACCGCCGCACTATTGGGCCGCGCACGTGTGTGCGCCGGAGCGCCGGAGCATGGCGAGCAAGGGTAGAAAAAGTCCTTCTCTGACATGCGCATTTGTAAGGGAGATAATTTTATCAATAATACATTTTACTGGATTACGCTATGTGCACTTTTTTTCTTTTGCTTGCTGTGAACAATACCTAGATGGAGAGACGCAGTGCCTGCTGACAGAAATTGTTTAAAACACAAGCGTAATACCTATGGTTGTCTGGTAAGTTCATTACCCTAGGGGATTGTTGCACACGCGGTGTGGTGACGGTATTCAGCTGGATTTAACCCCTATGTACTTTTCTGATGGGCAATCCATTATTTTTAAATTGGACATTATCATTTCAATCCTTTCATGTGATTGTTTAGCGCAGGGCTTGACAAATTTGCTTGGAATCTAGGAGCCAGCTAAAAAAGTTAGGAGCCAGGTTTTTTTTTTAAACGACCGACAAAGCTTTATTTTCAATATAAAAAAATAACTAATCTTAAATTTACACAGAAAGACCGCCCCGCTAGAGGCCTGAATAGCGTCACCAAAACAACGGTAAAGCAGCGCTAAAAATAGCGCCGCTTTACCGCCCACGCCCCCCGTGGCTCGGTGTGAAAAGGCTCTAAGGGTCCGATCAGGTCCGCCTGAAAAACAGACAGGCGAACCTGATCAGACAGCCCGTGTGAAAGGGGTCAAGCAGGGAGATAACAAATAAATTAATGAAAAAAATAAATAAACAGTTTTTAAATAAAAATAAAAGCTATTACGAAAAAAAAAAAGGCTATCCCCACATTCAGGTCCTTCTCTTCTCCACTTTGGGAAGGAGATGGGCAGGCAGTGAAAACAGGCAGGTATTTTGCATTAGCATTGCATTAGCATTGCTGGTTGTAATACCAACGGCCACCACAAGATGGCGCCAGATTTCAGAAGTACTCCAGAAGGACCGAAGAAGGCCGCAAAGCCCCGGCCTCAATTACCGGCCGGCGCGGCCCGCGATCGCACGGGGGGGGTCGGAGTCCGCACAGAGACGGGATACCCCCAGCTGTGCCGCCCCAGGCGCCAGGTCGCTAATTCTAGTCGCAAATGCGACCTGGCGCCCAGGGTTTGTCGAGCCCTAGTTTAGCGCTGCTAATGTTATAGTTTTTCTGTGGCATATTTTTGTGATTATCGATTCATTGTTATAGTGGCTGCTTATGTTGTTTTGAAACATCATTTTGTGATTTCATGAGCGCTAGGGGGGAGGTATCAACCTTTTATGCTTGACTATTTCTCATTTATTAGATAATTTTATTAAGCTCCCTGTAGTCCACACATGGTCTTAGTGTTTTATCTTTTTTTTTCAACAAAGAATATGCCCTCACCAGCAGGAGAGGAGGAAGGGCAACTGAACCCTTTTTCTAGATTTTCCTTAATTTATTGCTTTAACGTCTCGAGCTCCATCTCGGAAAGTGAAAATATGCAGCCAAAGGGAATCTCAAAACCTGGAAGCAGCTCGATTGGGCAATCATAAGGCCGGTGAGGTGGGAGGACATCGGCCCCTTTCTTGTTGAAAACATCCAGGGATTCCTGATAAACAGATGGCATGTCCGGATGATTGTTAGTCATTGGTTAGACAGGCAGGCAGCTTGTGGAATGTCTGGATTCAGGAACAAAACAGTGCTGCAGACAGTAAGGAGAGGTGAAGAGAACTTCTTTCTTGCCCCAATTGATCTCTTGGTTATGCGCCTGCAGCCATGGGGTTCCCAAGATGACCGGGAACATGGGTGAACATAAAACATCAAAGCGTAAATGTTCCTGATGGCCGGAGTCAGTAGAAGTAAGGATGAGTACAGTCTCATGTGTGAGGAGCCCTGAACTGGGCATGGAGCAATCGGCTAGATGTACTTTCAAGGTATGCTCTTTATGGTAAAGATGAATGCCGAGTTTCTTTGCCAAAGTTAGGTCCATGAAGCAGCTACATGCCCCAGAGTAAATTATGGCCAGAAGCCAGACCTCCTATTCCACCACTTGCAACGAGATAGGGAGGACAAGATGAGATGAGAAAGATCCAGAGACTTGGAAGTATACTGGGATATGTGAGGAGGACTTACTGGGTCTTTGGGGCAGTTGCGAATGAAATGTCCGGTTCCACCACAATAGAGGCATAAGTTGGTAAAATATGTAAAAAGGCCTTCGCGCTATTAAATGTGCTGAAACAAACTGCTAAATATCAAAGGTGAGGTGATACGAGGTGTATAATAAATAAAGGTGTAATGTGTTGAGTTAAATCACAGCTGTCTGCAGCAGAATTTTTTGCTGTAGCGCGAGAGGCATAAGTTGGCCTGTCGGAAACTAAGTCTTTCATCAGGGGTTAAAGCAGGACGGACAAAGCCAGTTTGCATGGGTTGAGTCTCAGGCATAGTTGCAGTAGAAGGCACCGATGCTGATGAAGCGGAAACCTGGGGCATCATCCAGGTGGGTCTAAAAGTTTGGAATCAGACAGACCGATATTCCCACAGGCGTCTGCCAAGTTGTATAGTCAATTGAATGATACCCTCTAGTGAGGCAGGAGTCTGCACTCTGGCCAACTCATCTTTGAGTGCTTCGGATAGTCCCAACCGAAATTGGTACCTCAGGGCTGCTTCGTTCCACCCTGTGTCGGCGGACCATTTGCGGAACTCAACAGTGTAGTCCTCCACTGGGCGCCGACCCTGCTGTAAAGTATGGAGAATGGCTTACGCTGTCGCCACCCGGCTTAAAAAAAGGGTCTACTGCATTAATGATAGGACTCTTCTGTTCCAACAAATTGTGGGCCCAAGCCTGGGGTTCCTCAAAGAGCAAGGAAATAATGATTCTGACTTTAACAGTCTCTATAGAGAAAGTTCTTGGCTGCAAAGCCAAATACAGCAGGCAGGCATTTTTGAAGGCTCTAAATTTTTTCCGATCTCCGGAAAATCGCTCGGGAGTCGGCACCTGTGGCTCTGGTGGAGGAACCAACACGGTATGTGTAGAAGCGGTGCATTCTGGGGTTTAAGTTGTGGAAGCAGAGCTGCCAGCGGAAGGGTCATGATCTGTGGATGCTGGTGTCACTGACGAGTGTTGTAGGCGACATTCCAGCTAGAAGTAACCTTCCTGTAGTCTCTGTATGGCCTGGGTGAGAGCAGTGACCTGTTGGCATGGAGCCTCTATAGGGGAAGCACCTAGAGCTGCACGATTAATCGTTAACGCAATTTTTCCCCCTTGCGATCTTGACAAAGTATTTTCCTGATTCCTTCTCTGCTGAAGCCGTCAGCCATCAAAAGAAAAAAAAACTAAAAAAAATTGTAACTATTTATCCTTTAGATCAAAGAAATACAATTCGCTGTGTAAATGAGGGAAGTTTAACCACTTAAACACTAAACCTTTTTCTGACATTTGTTGGTTTCAAGTAAAGGTATTTTTTTTTGCTAGAAAATTACTTAGAAACCCTAAAAATTATATACATATATTTTTTTTTTTTTAGCAGAGACCCTAGAGAATAAAATGGTGGTTGTTGCAATATTTTATGTCACACTGTATTTGCGCAGCAGTCTTTCAAATGCAATTTTTTGGGGAAAAAAATACACTTTCAAAGCAAAAAAAATCGTGATTCTTATTTTGGCCAGAATCGTGCAGCTCTAGAAGCACCTTCGTTTGCCTCTGACATTGTGGCTGGATTATGCTGTCAGGAGTCCAGTTGGAAGCCCAGGTGCTGAGAGGGCTCCCCTTACGGATGAGTGCAGTGCAATCCTGAAGGTGAAACAGGGAATGCAGTGCCCAGAGAAGCACGGTTTGCCAGTGGCCGTGGTTGAAGGCTTGATCCCTGTGGTGCCACTGGAACAAGCGAGATTCTCTGTATGACAGGCGTGCCTGTGGAGAGCCAGCAGCGGCAGACAATTGGGTGATCCAGAAGGAGTATCGGAAGCCAGGTCAGTGATCATACACAGCAAGATCGGTCAATAGCAGGTTTGGGATTCAGGCAGTAATGCTGGAACAAGCCGGGGTCGGTAATTGGTAAGACAGACAGAAGCAGAGTCGGTGAGCCAAGCTGGGATCAAGTAGTGGAGCAGGCAGAGGCAGGTCAGGATACAAGCAAGGGGTCAAACTGGGAAGACAGGATAAGTGGGTAGTGGAAGCTGGGTCGGTAACGGGAAGTCCAAGATCAGAATACAGGAGCACAAGGAACACAGGGGACCTGACGATAATCCAGCAACTCAGGGATCTCAGCAGCAGGTTTATATAGGCCAGGAGGCGCCATCATCGTCACGGGCGTCAGTGATGATGAAACACGTGTGCTGGGACACAGCGGCCATTTTGCTGGTTGGAAACACTGGACATTTCCTTCACTTGCATATTATACCTTACTGAAATGTGAGTGCAACCATTTTTTAAACTTATCAATAAAAGATAACTAGGATGTCTGCACTATGAAGTGTTTTCTCTCTCCATTGGGTATTACATGTGGTGGAGGAGCTGTTACATTTATTCCCATGCGGTTGTGGAGCTGACATTGAAAGGCATCTAGGCTTGCTTTTATCTATCTGAAGGAGCTGTTCTATCCCCATGCTGCTGAGGAGCGGATATTGAGAAATACCTAGGCTTGTTTAATCAACCTGAAGGTAAGAGGCAGTGTGTTTTGGTGATGGTGGCGGTGTCATCAAAAGTGGATTTTGTAAGATTTACTACTGTTGTTATTATGGACTTTTAAGTGGAGTTGATTCATAATCTATTCAATGCACTGAAAGTTCATTCTGGACTATAATACAGTTCCTATTAGCGCTACACCATCCAATACATATTCTTTAAGTACTGCAGATTTTTATGGTCTGTGAAAATTGTTATGGAGTGCGGGGAATCCACTCCTTCAATGCCAAATTCATCGCAAGAAGTTCCCAATCACCAATAGCATAATTTTTCTCTGCCTGAGAATTTTTTGGGGAGAAAAACGCACCCCAGTTGAGGAAGCATCCACTTCAATAAAAAATTGATCCCCAGGGTTAGGTCGCATCAACAAAGGTCCAGAAACAAAGGCCTGTTTCAAGTCATGAAACGCAGAGACAGCTTCAGGGGGCCACTCCTTCGCATTTGCACCCTTCTTGGTCAAGGTGATAATAGACGCAGCGATTGGAAGAGTAATTCCTAATGAACGGCCTGTAATGATTAGTGAACCCAAGAAAGCGCTGTGTGGCCTTGAGGCTTGCAGGAAGAGGCCAGTTGGTAATGACCGAGACCTTTCCAGGATCCATACGAAGACGCAATGTAAGAGTCCAGGGCTTACTACGCATGCACCAATGGCGCGTTGCCTCAAGAGGAAATCTGTGCCAACTGAGCATGCGCCAAAGACGCCTCACTGCGCCAACCCGCACCTGCGCAGAAGACCTGATGGTAAAAGGCAGGAAAATGCCCAGGGGGCGTACAGGAAGTGAAGTCAACCTGTTGGAAAAAGGTGGGAAAATACCCAGGAGGCGCACAAGAAATTACCTCAACATGATGGAAAAAGGAGCAAAAATGCCCAGGAGGCGCACAGGAAATGACCTCAAACTTCCCTATAGAAGCCCAGCCCACAAACTGCCAAATTGCTGGATTATCTTCAGTCCCCCCTTGTTCCTGTGCTAGTGTGTGATCTGTCTGAACTTGTTGTGACCTGGAAACCTATTTGACTACTCTTGTTTGCTGCTTGCCATTGACCTTGAATTTGTACCTTGACCATTCTACTTCTTTGCCCCTTTTGTACTTAGCTGCCAGATTGGAACCGACCCCGGCTTGGATCTCGATCATTCGTCTTCTGATTAACTCTTTTATACCTTGTTGCCAAACTGGACTGGACCTCGAACCTCGGACTAAGGCTAACACGGTGCTCTGCACTCCTGGCACCCGTGCCACTCAGTGTCCACCAAGTCTCTGTCTCCATCTCCAGAGGCTTCAAGGACCCGTGGTGCAAGGGAGACCTCCCCACTACTTCGGTCTCACCTCAGGTACGTGGCTCTCCTGACAGAATAATCCAGCCACAGATTGATTGGTCCACTGAAGTTGTGTCTTTCTGCTCACCCCATTGCTTACACCAGTGTTTTTCAACTCCAGTCCTCAGGGCGCACCAACAGGTCATGTTTTCAGGATTTCCCTCAGATGAAACAGCTGTGGTAATTACTAAGGCAGTTAAACTGATCAAATCACATGTGCAAAATAGTGGAAATCCTGAAAACATGACCTGTTGGTGCGCCTTGAGGACTGGAGTTGAGAAACACTGGCTTACACCACTGTTTCCCACAATGAGCCTGTTTGACGGTTCAACCCCTTTCCACAGATGACAACATCTTCTCCCCCAGGTTTAGAGAGACTTCCTCAATGTCTTCGACAAGAAGGGGGCTGAATCCCTACCGCCTCACCGGCCGTATGATTACCCCATTAAGCTTCTTCCTGGTTCTACAATACCATTTGGGAGGATCTACCCACTCTCTCTGAGCCTGAATTTAAAGTCCTCCGAAAATACATTGATGACAATCTTAGGAAAGGGTTCATCTGGCCCTCTACCTCTCCTGCTGGCACTGGACTCTTCTTTGTGGAAAACAAGGACCATTCTTTAAGACCATGTATCGACTACAGAGAACAGTATCACAATCAAGAATCGATACCCATTGCCTCTAGTCCCTGAGCTCATTCAGAGGTTCTGCACCGCCAAGGTCTTCTCAAAATTGGACCTATGGAGGGCCTACAATTTAATATGGATAAGAGAGGGCGATGAATGGAAAACTGCCTTTCGTACTAGGTTTTGCCATTTGGGCTGTGTAACGCCCCAGCAACTTTCCAACACTTGGTGAACGACATCTTTCGGAATTTTCTTGACCTCTTTATGATAGTGTACTTAGATGACATCCTTGTTTTTTCACCTTCCCTCGAGGCACATCACATCCACATGCAAAAAGTCCTTTTCTGCCTCCGAGCCCATAAACTCTACGCCAAGCTTGAAAAATGTGAGTTTGAGAAAGATACCATACAATTCCTTGGTCTCATTATTTCCTTTTCTTCTTCTCCCCTCTTCTCCCTTTCTTTCCTTCTCACTTTCCTCCCCTTTCCACCTCTCATTCCCTTTCACCAAGTGGCTGGTGGGTTTGCGGCTATTATCAAAGCTCGTCTCTTTAACTCACTACAAGGCCCTTCTGTAGGTTATAATGTGCTGAATCTTCGCCCTATACCAGAAACCTGTTTTTATAAAGTCCTCAAAGTCCTTCAAATATCAAATCTACGATAAGTTAGATACATCTTAGATATATTTTAGATAACACAGCTTGAGCATTAACTCTCATTAACTTGGGCCGTTTATAGGATCATTTTCAAATGTGTTGATACATTATGATCTTCAAAGTCCTTCCATAATCGTACCTGTTTCTCCGGAGTTGTCCTGAACGCTGTATAATGTTTCGTCTAGGCGGCTTTCCCTTCGGTCTTTTAATATTGGCCTCAGAGTCCTCCGGGATCCTCCTGATCACTGCCGTTCGTTCACGAGGTCACCGCCGGAGGGCGTATCCTAAAGCGAGCGGCCTCTGCTGTCTGCTTTCGCCGACACACAGAAGCTCCCGCCTGGACCCGCTCGCTGTCTCCTGGCTCCGTCCTCAGCTACGATCCACGCACCCCACAGCCTTGACCCCCCACGATCCTCCCAATCATCGCCAGCCGCCTCCACAAACTCCGAGACGAAGGTAAGGTAATCGGGATATCAAGAGAAGCAGGCAATATTGCGAGGTTAGATATGTCCACCGTCCAAATGAACCTCCTGCGTCTGCAGCATGCCAGCCTCACGAACTTACGGAGCGGCCATCTTGGTAATCAGCTCCTCCCCCCTCTCCTAGTGAGTCTTGGCCTCATTATTTCGACTTATGGCATATCCATGGACCCCCAGAAGGTAACTGCAGTTCTTGAATGGCCAGTACCCTCAGACCGTAAGAGCGTGGGAATCGCCAATTTTTATAGAAGATTCATCAAAGGCTTCTCGTCAATAATTTCACCTATCACACAACTCACCAAGCAAAACATCTGTTTTCTGTGGTCCCCCTCAGCACAAATGGCTTTCGAAGCAATTCACCTCTGCCCCGGTCCTTCGTCATCACGACCCAGTCCTGCCTTACGTGTTGGAGGTCGATGCTTCAGAGATTGCGGTTGGGGCAGTCCTTTCTCAGCGTCACAAAACCACAGCCATGTTGCATTATGTTGCCTTCTTTTCCAAGAAGTTGTCCCCAGCCGAAATGAACTATGATGAAGGGGACCGGGAAATCCTTGCTATTAAACTGGCCCTGGAAGAATGGCGATATCTATTGGAAGGGGCCTCGCACCCTATACTTATCTTCACTGATCATAGCAATTTGGAATACCTCCATACAGCTAAACGTCTCAGACCTAGACAAGCCAGATGGGCTCTCTTCTTCACCCGATTTCAAATGCATATCACGTACCGTCCGGGCTCCAAGAATTGTAAACCTGATGCTCTATCCTGCATGTATCCCACATCAATACTCCCTGCCTATAATTTCTTCCTACTTACGGATGACCTCTTGTCCAGGATTAAACTGGCCTCCTCTCTAGACCAACTGCCCTCTGGAGAACCTCTGCAAGAAAAGGATGGACTTTTCTTCCATGATCATGCTGTGTTTGTGCCCCTTCAACTGAGAGTTCCTGTGCTCAAACTCTGCCATGACAACAAGTTAGCAGGGCATTTTGGGGTGACCAAAACCACCGATCTGCTTTTGAAAACCTTTTTGGTGGCCTACCCTTAAGGCAAACTGCCACGCTTACGTCAATTCCTGCCCGGTATGCAATCACAGCAAAATGTAAAAGAATAAATCACGGGGTCTCCTACGCCCCCTGCCTGTTCCCTCCAGACCCTGGGGACAGATCAGCATGGATTACCTAGTGGCGCTACCAACCTCTGATGGGTTTACATCCATATTTGTAGTTGTGGACCGCCTTACAAAAATGGCTCATTTTATTCCTATGATTGGCACTCCTTCCACCCCAGAAACAGCTCAGGCTTTTATCAAGGAGATCATATGCCTCCATGGTGTCCCCAGCAATATTGTATCGGATCGTGGGGTCCAATTCACCTCTAAATTCTGGAAGGAGCTCTGTCTTGCTCTAGACATCGAGAACCACTACTCTTCAGCCTACCACCCTCAGACCAATGGGAAAACGGAACGCACAAAGCAAACTCTTGAACAGTACCTTTGTTGTTTCTCCACCTTTGTCCAGGACAATTGGGCGTCCCTACTTCGCAGAATTGGCGTACAACAACGCAATACATTCTACCACTAAGCAATCACCATTCTACGCCAACCTGGGGTATCACCCTTCTTTTTCCCCTGTCCTACACGCCTCCGCTTCGGTCCGAGCTGTCTGGAACAGAGTGGAGTTTCTACACAACAACTTAGAGTTCCTAAAGAATACCATGGCCAAGGCACAGCTGGATTACAAGACCATCTATGATCGAAGGCGGCGGGGGGGACCGGGATCTTCAACCGGGAGACAAGGTTTGGCTGTCTACCAGGCATTTGAAGTTGGCCTGTCCCTCCAAGAAACTGGGCCCTAAGTTCATTGGGCCCTTCCCTGTCCTGTCCCAATTCAACCCTGTTGTCTACAAACTCAAACTGCCCTCAACTTACCGGATCCACCCTGTCTTCCATGCCTCCCTCCTGAAGCCTGTGGCCCTGAACCCCTTTGGGGAACGTGGGGCCCCTCCTCCGCCTCCCTCTATGATTAAAGGAATTGAGGAGTGCAAGTTGGAGACCATCCTGGACTGCCATAGAAGGGGCCGCGGATGCCAATTTCTGGTACAGTGGAGGGGTTATGGCCCTGAAGAGAATTCCTGGGAACCCTAGTCGCATATCCATGCTTCAGATCTTCTCCGGTGGTTCTTTCAGCGAGCTTCATCCCAGACAGGCGTTCAGGGGCCACCCCTTTCGTGGGGGCTCTGTAAGAGTCCAGGGCTTACTACGCATGCACCAATGGCACGTTGGCGCAAGAGGAAAACTGAGGAATTGCATGACTTGGGTCTGATTAGACTCCTGTGTCTCGAGTCTGCAGACTACGCCCTGCAGCTGATCAACGGCAGGTAGCGGCACATCAGCCGGTGACAGATGCACACCGTTGGGGTCAGGAGTGCACCGCTAAGGTAGTGGACCCTATGGCTGACTGCTGTGGATGGAACTCTGGGTGGTTCAGGAAAGTAGGTCCACTGGAGCACCAACATGGATCCCACTGGGAGCTAGAGCATAATATTCCACAGGGCACGGAGTCTATGAGCCAACAGGTGTTCACCAGAGCCTCTAGTGGTGAGGATGGACTGCGCGGCAACTGGCTCAAGGTCACGTCCCCCAGGGTCTCCCAGCTCAAGATCACGGTAGGCTACTGAAGGATAGAGAGGAAGCAGCAGTCCAGGACAACAAGGGATAGTCAGGAGATAAGCCAAAGGTCGGGGCAACTAGCAGACAAGGATAGACAAAACACACTAAAGGTCGGGGTAACAAGCAGGCAGAGATAGTCACAGAACAAGCCAAGATCGGTAAACAGAAACAGATGTAGGACACATGGTAAGAAGCACACAGAAAGCCAAATACACAATATTGCTCGGGCAAGGCAGGCTTGGCCAGCACTGTGTTTAATAGTGTGTCCTGTAGAGGCTAGGGTGGAGCCACACTGAGGGAAGATTACTTAACCATGCAGGTGTGAGAGTGCAGGCCCTGAGGCTGATACACAGACCAGAGGTAAGCAGACAGGGCATGCAGGTATTACTGGCGATTCCTGACAGCGAGCATGAGCTGCCTCGGAGAGGGGGGAGCGCCGCTGGCAGGCGGGCTTGAATGGGAGCCATTCTCCCAGCGATCGCCCACAGGAAGAGAGAGGAGAAGGAGAGCCTGCCAGATCATCACAGAGCAGGGACTGTAGCTGTAACAGCTTTCATTTGAATTGCCCAGTGTTCCCGGGCGCTCACAGTCACACACAGTCCTGCCTCCTGGCCTGGCTCCTTTGATAGATGTCACATGTCCTGTCATTGGACCGGTGTTCTGTATATCAAAGTACCCGGGCCAGGAGGCAGGACTGTGTGTGACTGTGAGCGCCGGGAACACTGGGAAATTCAAATGAAAGGTGCTACAGTGACATTCTTCGCTCTGTGATGATCCAGGTAGGTCTCCTCTTCCTCTCTCTTCCCCTGCACTGGTGAAGCAGCATTGATGGGCATTGTCAAGCGACACTGATGGGCACAGGTGGGGCTGCACTAATGGGTACTGGTAAGGCTGCATTGATGGACACTGGTGAGGCTGCATTGATGGGCACAGGTGAAGCGGCATTGATGGGCACAGGTGAAGCGACATTGATGGGCACAGGTGAGGCTGCATTGCTGGGAACAGGTGAGGCTGCATTGCTGGGAACAGGTGAGGCTGCATTGATGGGAACAGGTGAGGCTGCATTGATGGGAACAGGTGAGGCTGCATTGATGGGAACAGGTGAGGCTGCATTGATGGGAACAGGTGAGGCTGCATTGATGGGAACAGGTGAGGCTGCATTGATGGGAACAGGAGAGGCTGCATTGATGGGAACAGGAGAGGCTGCATTGATGGGAACAGGAGAGGCTGCATTGATGGGAACAGGAGAGGCTGCATTGATGGGAACAGGAGAGGCTGCATTGATGGGAACAGGAGAGGCTGCATTGATGGGAACAGGAGAGGCTGCATTGATGGGCACTGGTGAAGCGGCATTGATGGGTACTGGTGAGGCTGCATTGATGGGCACAGGTGAAGTGGCATTGATGGGTGAGGCTGCATTGATGGGAACAGGTGAGGCTGCATTGATGGGAACAGGTGAGGCTGCATTGATGGGAACAGGTGAGGCTGCATTGATGGGAACAGGTGAGGCTGCATTGATGGGCACTGGTGAAGCGGCATTGATGAGCACTGGTGAAGCGGCATTGATGAGCACTGGTGAAGCGGCATTGATGGGCACAGGTGAGGCTGCATTGATGGGCACAGGTGAGGCTACATTGATGGGCACAGGTGAGGCTACATTGATGGGCACAGGTGAGGCTACATTGATGGGCACAGGTGAGTCTGCATTGATGGGAACAGGTGAGGCTGCATTGATGGCCACCGGTGAAGTGGCATTGATGGGCACAGGTGAGTCTGCATTGATGGGCACAGGTGAGGCTACATTGATGGGCACAGGTGAGGCTACATTGATGGGCACAGGTGAGGCTACATTGATGGGCACAGGTGAGGCTACATTGATGGGCACAGGTGAGGCTACATTGATGGGCACAGGTGAGTCTGCATTGAAGGGAACAGGTGAGGCTGCATTGATGGCCACCGGTGAAGTGGCATTGATGGGCACAGGTGAGTCTGCATTGATAGGAACAGGTGAGGCTGCATTGATGGCCACCGGTGAAGTGGCATTGATGGGCACAGGTGAGGCTGCATTGATGGGCACAGGTGAGGCTGCATTGATGGGCACAGGTGATGCTGTGCTTATGGGCACTGGTGAGGCTGCACTGATGGGCACTGATAAAGTTGTTGTTAATATTTATTTTTGTAACTTAATTCTGCATAAACATTTAAGTGTCATTTCATGAGATAATTTAGTATCAGGGCGGAATTAGGGGTGGGGCAGGGTAGGGGTTGGGTGGGGCAACTGGTGGCGAGTAACGCTGGCTAATAGCTCAGGACTTGACATTTTGAGCCTTGATGTAAATAATATATATTGATCACTTCAATACTGGGCATTTTCACTCACTTTCACTCCAGACCAATTTTAAGCTTTTAGCACACTCGCACTTTGACGATTGCGGTCATGCAACACTGTAAAATATGATATTTTAATTTTTTCTTTCACACAAATAGAGCTTTCTTTTGTTTGTATTTATTCACCACTTGGCTTTCTATTTTTTGCTAAATAAACTAAAACAAACCGAAAATTTAGAAAAAAAAAAACATGTTTTTCTTTGTTTCTGTTATAAAATTTTGCAATTAAATTATCTTTCTTCATAAATTTAGGCCAATCTGTATTCTGCTACATTTCTTTGGTGAAAATAACCAAAATTAGTGTTTATTATTTAGTCTATAGGAAAGTTATAGAGTCCACAAACTATGGTGTATATATATCTGAAAATGTAAAAAGTAAAACAATAATTCACTCGCGCTAAATTTAAATGATAATAAGCTTGTTGCTGCTGTTCGTGACAACAGTCAATATGTGTTTCCTGTCGCATCATGGCAGCATACGCTTTGGGTTGTGACTCCGCCCCCACAACCTGATAGGACCACATAGCTATAAATTGACGAGAAGGCACCCGCCCCAGTATTCTCTTATTTTTCCTCACCTGTCAGGACCGCACGGATCAGCACCCCCTTACCGCTTCGCCCCAGCCAGGTTCTAGTCTCTCCTGGGTGGAAGTCCTTTCCTGTACAGCCTCTAAACGAGCTAAATGGAAGGAGTCCCACTCTGGTGATCTCAGGGGCATTTTTTTCCTTACTGGCCGTAATATAAGCCTTAAACAGGCTTAGCTTTTGTCAGCAGCCTTAAATATAAGCCTTAAACAAGCTTAGAGGTGAAAATGGCCTTAAAAATATAAGCCTTAAACAGGCTTAGTTATGTGCAGCGGTCTCCCCCCTTTCCTTCACCTTTCTTCCGGTGCTCCTGGGCTCTGTTGTCCCTCAGCAGGCTTTCCTATGTGCGCCGAGTATCCTGGGCGCTTTCGCGCAGTGCACATTGGCAGGGCATTCTCTGCCTGTGCCAGGTTCCAAGATGGCGCAGAGTGTCGCGCGGCGCTACTGCGTGAGCGCTCGGCGGTCATGGCAGCAAATTTAAAAAGCCCCAGGGACAGTTTTTCACTGCCTCTGCTGTATTTTTGCCAAGAAATTGATTTTACTATTTAAAATCTCCCTACAGAGGTAAGTGGCTATCCTCTGTCTAACTCCTCTTCCTGCCTGCTATTTCCTGCATGTCTCAATCTTTCTATAACTACAGGTTCCACCACTCCTTCACTATGGAGGCCGCTGCCCCAGCAGATCACCGTCAGCCTAATAGGTAAGGGGGGGGGGGGGGGGAGACATGGTAAGTAGGGAAGACTGAAAAAAAGAGCAGGATACTACTAACGCTGCCTAAATTGGTCAGCCCTATCAGGTCCTCAAGAACGTCTGGTTCAAGACACAGAGAGACCTCACACAGAAGAAGCCGCTCCGGACACAGACGGAGCCGCTCAAATCGCAAGAGAAGTGGCTCGGGCCACAGGGGGAGTCACAGAAGGAGCCGGTCCAGATCTTATTCATGACACAGCCGCCATAGAAGATCCCCTTCGCGCAGACCCCGGTCTCCAGCGCGCCACTCCCGCCCCTCCGGAAACGCCTGCTGGATATGCGGTGCGGTTGCCCTCACAGACAAACTGGCCTGTCGCAGGTGCCTCGAGGAGGCCACCAAAGAAAAGGATCCGGATACCAGAGAATCTGCTGGAGTTTCGGCTCCACAGGCTTTGATTCCGGAGACGGAGTTTTCAACCCATAGTGCCTCTCCCGCTCCTGCTAGTACATCAAGAGAGCAGGACTCCCTGTCTGATAACAAGGGATTGGAAGCATCGGCTGGCTTCGACTTCTCTCTAATAGAGCCTTTTGTCAAGTCAGTCAAGGAGGCAATAAACTGGGAGGAACCCCAAGAGGTCCTGCAAAAACAAAGGAATCAGTGACGTCACACACACACAGCCCATCCCCCTACAGTTAGTAATCACTCCCCTAGGACATACTTAACCCCTCCCCGCTCCCTAGTGGTTAACCCCTTCACTGCCAGTGTCATTTACACAGTAATCAGTGCATTTTTAATCGCACTGATCGCTGTATAAATGACAATGGTCCCAAAAATGTCCGACATGTCCGCCATAACGTCGCAGTCACAATAAAAATCGCTGATCACCGCCATTACTAGTAAAAAAAAAAATATTAATAAAAATGTCATAAAACTATCCCCTATTTAGTAAACGCTATAACTTTTGCGCAAACCGATCAATAAACGCTTATCGCAATTTTTTTTTTACCAAAAATATGTAGAAGAATACGATCGGCCTAAACTGAGGAAAAAAAATGTTTTTTTTATATATTTTTGGGGGATATTTATTATAGCAAAATGTAAAAAATAATGCGTTTTTTTCAAAATTGTCGCTCTTATTTTGTTTATAGTGCAAAAAATAAAAATCGCAGAGGCGATCAAATACCACCAAAAGAAAGCTCTATTTGTGGGAAAAAAAGGATGTCAATTTTGTTTGGGAGCCACGTTGCGCAATTGTCAGTTAAAGCGACGCAGTGCCGAATCGCAAAAAACGCTCTGGTCAGGAAGGGGGTAAAATCTTCCGGGGCTGAAGCGGTTAAGAGAGACCCAGAGTCTTTCCCATTCATTGAGGAGCTGGACAAGCTAATTAAAGAGGAATGGCAAAGACCCGAGAAAAAATCCAGTCTAAATAATAGACTTGCCAAGCTGTACCCGCTCAAGGAGCCTAAAGTAACCCCCCTGGTTTCCCCCCCTGTGGTGGACGCATCCTTGATGCGCCTAGCCAGGCACGTTACACTCCCTATAGAGGACGCGGTAACATTCAGGGACGTGCTCGATAGGAAAATCGACACAGACCTTAAAAGGGCCTACCTATCGGCAGGAGGCTCTTGCAGACCGGCTGTAGCGCTTGCAGCAGTGGGTAGAGCTATTTCCAGCTGATCCGCAAACACCGAAAAACTTGAGGGCGCAGACCAGGAGAGAATAATAAAAGCCCTGCAAGAACTAAGCCTCGCGGGGGACTTTGTGGCAGGGGCCTCTGTTGATGCAATCAGGTCTGCATCTAAGGCTATGCTGGCCTCTGTAATGGTAAGAAGGGCACTATGGCTAAAGCTCTGGGCAGGGGATCCCGCCTCCAAATCCAACTGGTGCCGAATCCCGTTTGATGGGGAGAACCTCTTTGGGGCAAAGTTGGACTCAGCCATCTCAAAGGTGACTGGCGGTAAGTCCGGACTTATCCCTTCGGATAAAAGACCGAAGCAACAGAGACCTCCTCCCTTTAAACTGAATCTCCCTGAGAGGTACAGAGACGCAAAAGCTTACAGAAGGAGCTGGAAAAATCCTCAGACGTCCTTCATGAAATTTCAGAAGCCCAAGACTCCCGCTTCCAGTGACCAAAAATCCTTTTGAAGGTGCGTCCGTCCAGCCAGCAGTGGTGGGAGCCAAACTCTCAAAATTCAGACTGGTCTGGGCGGAAATTGTAAAGGACCCTTGGACGGTGGCCACCATCCGATTCGGACACAGGTGGTCGTTCAAAAGTCGACCCCCAAAGGATCAGTTTTGCCTAACCCATCTTCCTCCATCTCAGGAAAAAAAGATGTCGCTAATCAATTACATTCAGGACCTTCTCCAAAAGCGGGCGATAGTGGAGGTTCCGCCAGCACAGAGAGGCAAGGGGTTTTATTCCCCGCTATTCCTGGTCAAGAAAAAATCTGGGGATCTGCGCCCGGTTCTAGATCTAAAGAATCTCAACCGATCCATCCGGGTAGAGTCATTCAAAATGGAAAGCCTGCAGTCAATCCTCCAAACCATAAATCTGGGATACTGGATGCTTTCCATAGACCTCCAGGACCTCCTACCTGCATATCCCGATTCTTACTGCTTTCCAAAGATTCCTGCGATTCTCAGTAAATCATGGCCACTTCCAATTTCAAAGTCTCCCGTTCGGGATCTCGACTGCCCCCAGAACGTTTACGAAGGTCTTATTGCCAGTGATAGCCTCCTAGAGAGAAAAAGGTCTAATGCCGCGTACACACGAGCGGACTTTACGGCGGACTTTGCCCGGCGGACTGGATTTCGTCGGACAATTCGATGTGTGTGGGCTCCAGCGGACTTTGTTTTCTCAAAAGTTGGACGGAATTAGATTTGAAACTTGTTTAAAATGTATCCGTTGAAATCGAGTCCGGTCGAAAAGTCCACCGTCTGTATGCTAGTTCGACGGACTAAAAAGCCACGCTAGGGCAGCTATTGGCTACTGGCTATGAACTTCCTTGTTTTAGTCCGGTCGTACGTCATCACGTATGAATTCGACGGACTTTGGTGGATTGTGTGTAGGCAAGTCCGTTCATTCAGAAAGTCCGTCGGAAAGTACGTCGAAAAATCCGCCGGGCAAAGTCCGCCGTAAAGTCCGCTCGTGTGTACGCGGCATAAGGGTCCACCACTACCAGGACAACATCCTCCTTCTCTCAAACAGCCAGGAGTCCCTTGTACAACACTGGGAAATCCTAGTTTCCACGCTACAGAGCTTGGGATGGCTAATACATTGGGAAAAGAGCAACATCCAGCCCACCCAAAGGATGGTCTTTCTAGGGGCCGAACTGGATACCCAAGCAAATACAGTAGAACTGCCACTGGAGAAGATACCTCCATTGATCCAGAGAGTGAAAAAGTCAATCTCAGCAGCATCCTTACCAGCCAGAGCATGCCACAGTCTTCTAGGCTCTCTGTCAGCAACCATCCCAATGGTCCGGTGGGCGCAATGGAATTCGAGACCCCTTCAAACCTCCTTTTTGCGCCAGTGGGATGGTTTGTCCATGTCCCAACCGATTTATTTCTCGGAGGAGGTTAGGCTATCACTACAGTGGTGGACGCGGCCTTGCAACCTCAGGAGATGCAAACAAATAGTCACCCCCCATCAAGAAGTAGTGACTTCAGATGCCAGCCTGGAGGGTTGGGGGGGCACATTATCAACATTACACGGCTCAAGGCCGCTGGCCTTTCAGGACCGAGGACTCTGTCTCAAACGTGCTGGAAATGAAGGCAACCTTTCAGGCCCTCTTGGCCTTCAGCCCTCATTTGAGGGGGAAACAAGTTCTCCTAAAAATGGGCAACAGAGTGGCAGTAGCCTACATCAACAGGCAGGGGGGCACCAGGAGCATCTCCATGATGCAGGAGGTCCGCCCGGTGATGCAATGGGCACAACTGAACCTCCTGGATCTGAGGGTGGCTTGCATTCCGGGCATTCAGAATCTCCTAGCCGATTCACTCAGCAGAAGCTTTATTTCCAACAACGAGTGGTCTCTGAGTCCCCAAGCGTTCACCCTCATATCTCAGACCTGGGGCCCTCCGGACATAAACCTTGCAGCGACACCAGCAAACACAAAGTGACAGATTTTTGTCCAGGATTCCCTTTCCTTCAGCGGAGGGAACAGATTGTCTCCAACACCCCTGGAACTTTCGCCTCGGCTACATCTTTCCACCGACTCCCCTCATAGCGAGGTTCTTTCTGAGGCTCAAACATTCTGCAGCACTGGTGGTGGCTGTGATTCCCTTTTGGCCGAGGAGGTCATGGTTCACTACCCTCCTACAGAACACAGCAGACCCACTTCCTCTCCCGGTATCGGCAGACTTACTGTCTCAGGACCAGCTACTTCACCCAAACCCGGAGAAGTTACATCTAACGGCCTGGAGGCTGAGATTACTAGATTCCTAGACCAAGGCTGTTCCCAGAAGGTAGTAGATACATTACTCTAGGCTAGAAAGCCTACCAACAACACCTACAGGAGGATCTGGGAAAAGTTTGTTGCCTTCGCCTATGAGCAAGGTTGGGACTCATCTTCTCCATCAGTGTCACAAGTTCTGGAGTTCCTCCAATCAGGCCTGGAGAAAGATCTTGGGTCCAGCACCCTAAAGGTGCAAGTGTCAGCCATTTCCACCTTGACAGGAGTCAAGTGGGCTGACAACCCCCTTGTTATACAGTTTCAAAAGGCCTGCCTAAAACTAAGGCCCCCCAGGAAGCCTTCATTCCCGGTCTGGGACCTCTCAATTGTCTTGGAAGCCTTATCTAAAGAGCCTTTCTTCCCGCTCGAAAGCATCTCCCTCTGGGACCTGACGCTAAAAGTCTCCTTTTTAATTGCCATAACATCAGCAAAGAGAGTCTCAGAGATGCAAGCCCTGCTAGCCAAAGAGCCATACCTGATCATCTACCCGGACAGACTAGTCTTGAAACCTTCGGATCGCTTTATCCCGAAAGTTTCCTCTTCCTTCCACTTTAATCAGGAGATCGATCTTCCGGCCCTTGTCACGGATCAGGGCGACCCTCATCCACTGGATGTCAAGGGCAACATTTTGCAATATCTATGGGCAACCAAGCCTTTTAGGAAATCGGAAAACCTCCTAATCATCCCACACGGCTTTAAAAGAGGCCAGTCGGCGTCAGCCCGTACCATCGCCTCATGGCTGGTAAAGACTATCAAGAAGGCCTACTAGCTGAGCACCTTACCGATTCCGGAGGGCTTGAGGGCGCACTCTACCAGGGCAGTGGCTACTTCATGGGCAGCCTACTGTAGAGTCTCGGCTGAAACCATTTGTAGAGCGGCCACCTGGTCTTCCAGAAACACCTTTTATATCCCATTATAAGGTGAACGCTGCGCGCCTATCAACAGTGGATTTCGAGAAAGCCGTTATCCAGGCCAACTCTTCTATTCCTTGTTAATAAACGTATTTTTCATTCCCACCCAGTTTGGCGAGATATTTCCCAAAGTGTATGCTGCCATGATGCGACAGGAAAACGGAAAATTGTATACTCACCTTTCCGTAATTTTCCTTTCCTGACGCATCTTCATGGCAGCATACAACTGCCCACCCTTCTGAGGTGATTTATACATACAGAGAATACTGGGGCGGGTGCCTTCTCGTCAATTTATAGCTATGTGGTCCTATCAGATTGTGGGGGCGGAGACACAACTCAAAGTGTATGCTGCCATGAAGATGTGACAGGGAAGGAAAATTACGGAAAGGTGAGTATACAATTTTCCGTTTTGTGACAGCAGTCAATTAATGTGAAAAAAGAGGTAAATGTACCACAGCGCAAACAAACCCAAATACTAAAACCTAATACACAGTGCTAGTGCACAACAATGAAAATAAGTGAACAATAATAGATGCAAATAAACAGAAAGTTCTAATTGCAGATATTCTTCACAGGTGCTGCTGTTGCTAAAAAAAGCCAAAGTGCTGAAGTGATCTAATATCCACACAGGTAATCTGTGCTCCACACCCGGGGGGGGGCTTAGTGGTTTGACTCACCAGATGAGATGGACCTCTCAGGCAGTACTGCGTGTGGGTCAAACAGGTTTAACCACTTAAGCCCCAGAAGATTTGGTCCCTTAATGACCAGGCCATTTTTTGTGATATGGCACTGCGCCACTTTAACTGACAATTGCACGGTCGTGCGACGTTGTACAAAAACAAACTTGACAACCTTTTTTCCCATAAATAGAGCTTTCTTTTGGTGGTATTTGATCACCTCTGCGATTTTTATTTTTTGCGCTATAAGCAAAAAAAGAGCGACAATTTTGAAAAAATTTTTTTTTACTAATAATAATAAAAATCCAAAAAATATTTTTAAAAAACAATTTTCTTCCTCGGTTTAGGCCAATATGTTATCTTCTACATATTTTTAGTAAAAAAAAACGCAATAAGCGTATATTGATTGGTTTGCGCAAAAGTTACAGCGTCTACAAAAAAGGGGATAGATTTATGGTATACTTATTATTCTTTTACTAGTAATGGCGGTGATCTGCGATTTTTATCGGGACTGCGACATTGCAGCAGACAGATCGGGCACTTTTGACACTTTTTTGGGACCATTGACATTTATACAGCGATCAGAGCTAAAAATAGCCACTGATTACTGTATAAATGTAATTGGCAGGGAAGGGGTTAACACTACAGGGCGATGAAGGGGTTAAATGTGTGTCCTAGGGAGTGTTTCGAACTGTGGGGGAATGGGACTGCCTGGGGGAGGAGACCAATTGTTGTTCCTAAGCATTAAGAACAACTGATCAGTCTCCTCACCCCTGACATAAAGGAGATCTGTCTATTTATATTGACAGAACTTCGTTCTGTCTCTGTGAGGAGCGATCTCGGGTGCCCGGTGGACATCGTGACCTCCGGGCAAGCACATCGGCTCAGTCGTCCCGCCCCTAGTGGTCTTAAAGCGGCCGAAGTACAGCTGCGATGGCTCGCCCGGGGGAGCCAACCTACCACAATATAACTGCGGCGGCTGGTCGGGAAGCAGTTAAACTGGTGAGCAAGGTGATGAAACGCCAAATCCAAGGTGCAGTTCTTCCTGTGATGTTATACTCTAACAGAAAGGTAGTCCACATAGTACAGTATGTCTTGATTAATTCAGTAAAACACTTGTTTACAAAGTTCCATAGTAAAATAAAGGATAAAACATCAAGAGCGGTCCATTCACCACCTGCATTCCACCGCTCATCGGATGTGATATCACTGGGGTGCCAGTCAGTACTGACGCGTTTCACCCCTCCCACAGGGCGTTATCAAAGACAGAGACTCACAGCATCACAGCTGAATATATAGACCATGACGTCATTCCCCCCCCCCCCCCCCCCCCCCCGGGTGTACTCAGCCTCAAGGTACACCCAAGCAAGGAAATGTCCTCTTTCCCCTCATTAACATAGTGACATCCTCTTTAGAGCCCCCGCTCATGTGAGGGGGTTGGGTCCGCGCATGTCCATGGCTCTAAAGAGGATGTCACTATGCTAATGAGGGGAAAGAGAAAGTTTCCTTGCTTGGGTGTACCTTGAGGCTGAGTACACCCGGGGAAATGACGTCATGGTCATGTGAGTGCATGGCTATATATTCAGCTGTGATGCCGTGAGTCTCTGTATTTGATAACGCCCTGTGGGAGGGGCGAAACGCATCAGTCTCTGGCACCCCAGTGCATCAGTCTCTGGCACCCCAGTGCATCAGTCTCTGGCACCCCAGTGCATCTGACTCTGGCACCCCAGTGACATCACGTCCGATGGAAGGTGGAATGCAGGCGAGGTTGTGAGAGAACTCAGCTGCTTTCTGTAACAAATGGACCCCTCTTGATGTTTTATCCTTTGTTTTACTATGGAACTTTGTAAACAAGTGTTTTACTGAATAAATCAAGACATACTGCACTATGTGGACTCCCTTTCTGTTAGAGTATAACATCGCAGGAAGAACTACACCTTGGATTTGGTGTTTCAACACCCTGCTTACCAGTTTAAGCCTGTTTGACCCACTCAGGGCACTGCCTGAGGGGTCCATCTCATCTGGTGAGTCAAACCACTTGGGGGGGGGGGGGGGTGGAGCACAGATTACCTGTGTGGATATTAGAGCACTTCAGTACTTTGGCTTTTTTTATGAACAGCAGCATATCTGCAATTAGAACTTTCTGTTTATTTGCCCCCCATTGCACTTTCACTGGCCACATGCTTGGTAATTTTTTAATTAATATTTGTATTTATTATTGTTCACTTATTTTCATTATTGTGCACTAGTACTGTGTATTAGGTTTTAGTATTTGAGTTTGTTTGCTCTGTGGTATATTGACCTCTTTTCTCATATATCTGAAAATTGATTAATCCTGATGTACCGACGGCCTATCTTATTTCTTGAGGCCCGAAAATGCCAAGACAGTACTAATACCCCCCAAATTACCCCTTTTTGGAAAGTAGACAGTCCAACTAAGAAGTATGGCAAGTTTTTTAAAGTTGTAATTTTTTTGTCACAAGTTTTTAGGAAATGAAGCAATTACATTTTTCTTTTTTTCACCAATTTTTTTTGTCACCAGTGCAGTACAGCGTCATCATATAACTGGTGGTTCGGTGATCAGGGACACTGACTGGTGACAGTATGTTTAATAAATATATATTTTTTTTTTTTTATTATTCTTTTTTTTTTTTTTTTTTTTAACACACTGTGACCAGAGGATTACAGTGTTACCAGAGTAACATTGTAAAATTCTTTTTTTTTTTTTACACATGATTACGGTACTTATACCAGTGAATTTCACTGTTATAAGCAACCATTTTTTTTAAGGTCCGGTTCACACTTGTGCGATGCGAGAACACTGGGAATCCACTGCGGGTTCCCGCATCGCACCGACTCGCATGTCAGTTCACACTGCCATATGGGAATCGCTGGGGAGTGTCAATACATTGTTAGCGACACCCCCAGTTCAGCTTGCATATCGCACTGCGAACTGACAGTTCGGACATGAATCGGATCGTATGTGTGAACACTCATGCGATCCGATTCTGGTCCGAACAGAAAAAAGGGTCCTGTGTGTGTTTGGACCAAATGCGGTGCGATATCAGCCATACTATCTGTATGGCTGATATCGCACCGCACAGACATCGCATGTAATGTGAACAGCAGTGCGCTGTGAATTACATGCGATGTCTGGCATCGCGCAAGTGTGAACCGGGCCTTAATCTTTTTAATTTTTCTGGCAACAACACACAAACAACATAATGTACATTAGCACAGCCAACACCTGGCTCCAGCACCAAAGAAAAGTCCCACGCAGGAGTCACAGGTAGGTATCATGGTACATATGGATGACAAACATTCTACAAAAACCATAGGCGACCAACATCAAATTGGCTGGTAAGGCTCATGCTCCAAGGCTAAACCTGCCCCGAATCAACTCGCATGAATCCGTATGCTGTAGAGGGCTGACCACTTGGATCCTCACGGGAGGCCGTCAAGTACTAGGGGAGTAACCTAATCGGCGGCAGTGGTAGAGGGTTCATAAGTAAGGATGAGCTCCGGCGTGTTCGCATGCTGAATGTGCCGAGCCCGCCAGGAATTCGGCACGGCGCAGCGCTAATCACAAGTAGGGAGACATTTCCCGATCTCTGCAGGCGCACATCGGGAAATGTCTCACTGATTGTGATTAGCGCTGCGCCGTACCAACTTCCTGGCGGGCTCGGCACGTTCAGCATGCGAACACGCCGGAGCTCATCCTTATTCATAAGCAACCATTTTTACTGAATAAAATTGATTCATTCAGTGTGTATTGTTGTGATAAACTGTTATTGGCCACAGCTAATCACATGGTACAGATGGGCTGTGATTGGCCCTGTCTGTACCATGTGATCATTGATACCAATCATAGCTAGCAACACAATTTTAGACAATGAATGGCATGAATCAAAGCCACAGGTCCACATGCTGAATCCCTGGACAGGTAGTTGTCCTATTATTAAAAGTCAGAAGCTACAGTGTTTGTAGCTGCTGAGTTTTTTTTTGTTTTGTTTCTAGGTTGAAGAATTGCTTTCAAGCAAATCAAAATGCATGGAACCAGAAGACCCAAACACGTGCTTTGTGTGTTATGGTAGTGCAAATGTTAACGCAACACAAAGATGTGTAGCTGGCCTAATGTTTTTTTTAATGGATGCCAGGGGTGTTGCTGGTGTTATAAAAGACCTGGAGCACCCGGGGCAAGGTAAAAATGCAAAGTGCACGATGAAGCATACAGTGGCTGTGGCCAAATTGCATTAACAGTGGGAGAGTCTTAAAGGCACATGGTTAAATAAAACCTGAAACTACTTGCTGTAGGCACCACACACATATGCCAACAGTTCTTGCACCCATAAAATTTGTTTAAATTGCTGTGTCACAAGTAACAGCCTCACAGGCATGTACAAACCTCAGCAATATCATTTCTAAAAATCCAAATCCACATATATTTTACTGCACTGTGCAAATTGACAGAAGCTAACACTTTAACCTACCTTAGAGAAGAACTTCATTAAAACAGTCAGGTACTGCTAAGCAACCAGGAACTGTTGGGACAATGAACACTTTGGTCAGAAGCATGTAATGTACAATATAGTACATGGGGTCAGGGGTGTGTCAGGTGTCATAGGTACGTAACGCATAGAATGCAGGTGTCATAGGTAGGTAACGCGTAGAGATCTGTGGCCATGAGTGTGTAACACACATGGTGCAGGGGTAAGTAATATACAGAGTACAGGGATCACTAGTGTATAATGAATGCATAGAGGGCAGGGCCATCTTTAACCACTTACCCACTGGGCACTTAAACCCCCTTAATAACCAGACCAATTTTCAGTTTTCGGTGCTCTCACATTTTGAATGACAATTACTCAGTCATGCAACACTGAACCTATATGGAATTTTTGTCCTTTTTTTTCACACAAATAGAGCTTTCTTTTGATGGTATTTAATCACCGCTGGGTTCTTTATTTTTTGCGTTATAAAAGAAAAAAGACCGAAAATTCTGTAAAAAAAAAAAAGCATTTTTCTTCATTTCTGTTATAAAATTTTACAAATTAGTAATTTTTCTTCATATATTTTGGCCAAAATTTCTACCGCTACATATCTTTGGTAAAAATAACCCAAATCGGTGTATATTACCGTATTTATCGGCGTATAACACGAACAGGCTTATAACACGCACATTCATTTTAAGAGGGAAGTTTCAGGAAAAAAAACTTATAAATAAGGAAAAATAAGGGTCAGTGTCCATCTGCAGCCTCACCATTGCCATCAATGCAGCCTGATCAATGCCCATCTGCAGCCCCACAAGTGCCATCAATGCAGCCTCATCAGTCCACATCAATGCAGCCTCACCATTGCCATCAATGAAACAGCCTCACCATTGCCATCAATGCAGCAGCCTCAGCTTTGCCATCAGTGCAGCCTGATCGATGCCCATCTGCAGCCTAGAGGGGACAGGGAGGGGGGCGGAACAAGCGCCAACAGATTACATACAGTGAGAATCCCCTATCATAGACAGAACAGTGGTCCAATGGTGGCCCAGGAGACGGGACTTCCTATTACAGAAGCCGCCAAGTAAACAGGAGATTCTCACTGAATATAATCTGACGGTGCTCGTCTCGCCCCCCTCCCTGTCCCCTCCGAAGCAGCTAACATTAAAGTATTGGCGTATAACACGCACACGCTATTTGCACCCGATTTTCATGGTGAAAAAGTGAGTGTTATACGCCAATAAATACAGTATTTGGTCTTTATGAAAGTTATAGAGTTCAAAAGCTATGGTGCCAATATCTGAAAATTGATCACACCTGAAGTACTGACGGAGACCCTAACATGCCAGAAAAGTACAAATACCCCGCAAATGACCCCTTTTTGGAAAGAAGACATTCCAAGGTATTTAGAAAGATGCATGGTGAGTTTTTTTGAAGTTGTTGTTTTTTCCCACAATTCTTTGCAAAATCAAGATTTATTTTTTTTTCTCAAAATTGTCATATTAGCAGGTTATTTCTCACACACAGTATATGCATGCCACAAATTACACCCCAAAACACATTCTGCTATTACTCCTGAGTATGGTGATACCACATGTGTGAGACTTTTACACAGCATGGCCACAAACAGAGGCCCAACATGCACGGAGCACCTTCAGGCGTTCTGGAGTGCCCAGGCCAATTCTGACATTTCTCTCCTACATGTAAAAATCATCATTTATTTGCTAGAAAATTACATAGAACCCCAAAACATTATGTATGTTTTTTTTAGCAAAGACCCTAGAGAATACAATGGCGGTCGTTGCAACTTTTTATCTCGCACGGTATTTGCGCATCAATTTTTCGAACGCGTTTTTTTTGGAAAAAAAACAGTTTTGTGCTTAAAAAAAAAACAAAACAGAAAAGTTAGCCCAATGTTTTTGCATAATGTGAAAGATGAAGTTATGCAGAGTAAATAGATACCTAACATGTCACCCTTCAAAATTGCACACGCTCGTGGAATGGCGCCAAACTTTGCTACTTAAGAATCCCCATAGACGACGCTTTAAAATTTTTACTGGTTACATGTTTTGAGTTACAGAGGAGGTCTAGGGTCAAAATTATTGCTCTCTCTTTACCGATCGCAGTGATACTTCACATGTGTGGTTTAAACACCATTTTCATATGTGGGCGGGACTTGCGTATGTGTTCGCTTCTGCATACGGGGACACGGGAAAAAAGAAAAAAAAAATTTTTTTAATTGTTCATTATACTTTATTTATTTTAAATTGACGCTTTTTTCCAAAAAATAAATTTTTTGATCACTTTTATTCCTATTACAAGGAATGTAAACATCCTTGTAATAGGAATATGGCATGACAGGTCCTCTTTACAGTGAGATATGGGGTCAATAAGACCCGGGGGGCGCACGGCAGCGGTTTTCCGGGATCACGTCATAGTACATAGTTATCCAACCGCCCTGCAGCCGTCATTTGGCTATGGGCCGGTTGGTAACTAGTTAATATTGATTGGACCCTGGGCAAACATTTTCTTGCCCCCCCCCCCCCCCCCCATATGCATTTTCGCTCTCCACCTGCTCCGAGTCATACAATTAATAGTAGCTAGACTCAAAATAAGTTTACTGAATCAGATCAGGCAGCGATTGTGATTGGTTGCCAGAGATAACAGTTTATCATTACCACTCACTGACCGCTCAGTGATTGGTTGCAAGAGGTTAGCGCACATCATTACTGCTCACTGATTGGTTGCTAAAGGTTACAGCACATCATCTCCTCACTGACTGCACACCATGGACTGGAGTGTTGAGAGGTTCTATCAATGGACAGAAAACTCCTAGGGATCCTAGGACTCCTGGGAACAGTGGCAATGCTGGGGTGGGGTGGGGGTGTGATCAGTGACAATGCTGGGGCGTTGATGGGATCAGTGGCATTGGTGGGGAATGAGATTAGTTAGGAGGCAGGATACTGTAGCAAATTCTGAATAATGTAGAGCAAAGCAGGAAATCTTTGGTGAGTATGTAGTGGGGGATCCTACACTGACCACCAACGTAATAGAATTTACAATGACCACCAATATGGGGGGGGGGGGGGGGCGACTTACACTGACCACCAATGTGAGGGGGAATTGGCACTGACCACATGAACCCGGGGGATTTTACGTCACCCACCAATATAAAGAAGGATTTCTACACTGACACCAATGTAATAGGAGCATTTATACCAACCACTAGTGGAAGGGAGTATACACATGACCTCCATGTAAGGGGTAATTTACACTGACAACCATTGAGGAGATTTGTACTGACCACCAATGCAAGGTGACACTTCTACACCGATTTCCAATGTTAGAGGGGATTTACACTGATCCCCAGTGTAAGGGCTATTCTGTACTTATCACCAATGTAAAGGTAAATGTACACTGATCACCAATATAATGAAGAATTTACACTGACAACCAATGTAATGGGGGATTTTACATCAACAACCAATAAAGGGGAATTTCTACACTGGCCACAAATGTAAGGGGGATTTACACTCACCACCAATTAAAAGGGGGCTTCTACATGGACCACCAATGTAGGGGGGATTTAAAACTGACCACATATACAAGTTTGGATTTTTTATTTTTTTTACTGATTACCAATATAAAGAGGAGTTTATACACTGGGCCCCCATGTAATCGGGATTTACACTGACCACTAATGTAATAGGAGCATTCACAGTAACCACCAAAGTAAGGGGGACCTTCACACTGGCCACTAGTGTGAATGAAAGGTTTTACAGCAAGCCCCAATGTAATGAGAAGATTTACACTAACCACCAATGTAACTGAGACATTTAACCTGCGTTCAAATTTGTGTGTGTCGGGAATGCATGCAAAATCTCTTTCCTGAAACCACAGAAATGTGCTGCCCTTTAGCAGATACACAGCAGTGCCTTAATTGTTAATTACACCCTCACGCATCTGCTGAGATGTATGTATTCACATGCACCAAAATTCACGGTGCTGTGGCACCATGTTATTTTGAAAAAGGGTTACACCTCCAATTTGCTTACCTGTGCAGAATAGGGTAATGTTAGGCTTAATGACCACAGTTGTAGGTAGGACATTCCAGCATGCCCCTTTACCTCCCCAGTGGGTAGCATTCAGTAGAAGTGATGGTTGATATGACCTCAGGGGGGCATGATATACATATGAATGCCGCTTCTATTTACAAATCAATGCTGCCGATCCATGGCTATTTACATATTAATGCTGACGCTATTTACATATAAATGCAGGTTATTTACATACAAACACAGGGTTCTGCAGGTGAGTCATCTGTACACGCCAATAGGGCAGAGCTGGGCAGCATTAGTAACAGAACTTCACACTGAGATATCGGGACACAACACAGGACTAAAACTTCAAGGGACAAGAGAATGTAAACTGGGATAGTTGAGGTATCTGCTTTGGGCCCCACAACAATAGATGGGGCCCAGGACAGCTACCCCGTATGCCCTTCCTTAAAGATGGCCCTGGGGCAGGGGCCAAAGAGACATAACACACAAAGTGCAGTTTCACAAATATGTAACTCAGTGTTCAGGAGTGCAAGGGTAAGTAATGTACAGAGTTCAGGGATTTTTTTGAGTATGTAATGCACAGAGTTAAGGAGTCAGGAGTACATAATTCACAGAGTGCATAAGCCAGAAATGTGTAACACACACAGAGTCCAAGGGTCAAGAGTACATAATTTTTTTTAGAGTGCAGGGATCAGAAGTGTTAAGTGTGAAAAGTGCAGGGGTCATGAGTATACAACACACCCAGTGCAGGGATATATAATGCACAGAGTGCAGTGATCACACAGAGTGCAGGAGTTAGGGGTGTGAGATGCAGATTGTGCAGGGGTTAGAAGTGTGTGATGTAGAGAGTACAGACTTCAGGAGTACATAATGCACAGTGTGTAAGGGTCAATGGCACATAACACATAAAGTGCAGGTTCATGAGTATGCAATGCACAGATTCCAGTGGTCAGGAGTGTGTGACACACAGAGAGTAATACACAGAGTCCAGGTGTAAGGAGTATGTAATGCACAGAGTTAAGGAGTCAGGAGTATGTAATATACAGAGTGCATATGTCAGGAATTTGTACCACACAGAGTACAAGGGTCAGGAGTGCATAATGCACAGAGTACAGGGATCAGGGGTATGTAACACACAGAACTCAGGGGTCAGGAATACATAAGTCACCGAATTTAGGCGTCAATGGTACATAAACAGAGAGTGCAAGGGTCAAGGGAGTGCAAAAGTACCCCTGCAAGCTATACTCTCCTTCATTTTCCCCTCCTAGCAAAAATCCCCCCTCCCAATAAATTCCTGCATGCTCCCCCTCTGAGTGAATTCTGTCCCTCTAAAGCCCAAATTCCCCCTGCAAGCCAAGATTCTCCCCAAACAAAAAATGTAAAATAAATCCCCATCTTCCCAATAGAGATATCCCCCATCTGCTAAAACCCCCCCAGTACATACAGTATCTTCTTGTCCCCCCTAAATCCACCCTCCCTGCACAAATCTACCCCTGAACATAACAACGTCTTCCCTGAACTCACTGGAGCTCAGATGCAGCCCTGCAAGCAAGGGGATTCCTTGGCTCTGCATTTTATTGACCTGACAGGCAGTACAATGGGGAGCAGTGCCAGATTACCCTCTGTGGAGGCCCCTAGGCAGTCAAAACCCTGGGGCCCCCTCACGGGTTTCTGGAGGTTTCACATGCGCATGCTTTAGTGGGATAATATTAAACTAAGAAGTGCGCATCGCCCGCTAGATGGAGCTGACCATCACTACTGTATACGTATGTAGGTTGCACCAATTTTTTTTTTTTACAAACTGAAAGCTGAAAGAAGATCTTTTAAGAGACAAACTGTTATGTGAACCTGATGTCTATGGTTTATATACTTTAAAGGATAGGTTCACCTTTCGTAACATGTTACACCCATATTCAGGGTGTAAAATGTTACGAACAGACCGGCCCCTGCACCTCCCTGATTCCCACTATGGCAGCTAGCGGGGTTCTTCTCCCTTTGCGGGTGTCGGCTTGTGGTTTTCAATGAAGTACCACGGCGCTGTGGAGCATTCATGCCTCCTGTCAGATTGTATCTGCTTGCCTGTTCAGGATGTATGGGCAAGCAGATACACTGGCAGATCTGCAGAAGATCTGCTGATCGCTGGTGCAATGCTTTAAGGCTCCCAAAAAAAAAAAAACCTGCAAAAAAATGTGCATTTGTATATTTTTTTTCAAAAAACTGAACTTATCCTTTAATTTGTTATTGGGTACATTACATTAACCGATTGCCGACCTGCCGCCGCAGTTTTACTGTAGCAGAATGACACGGCTGGGCGAAACGATGGTCCCTACGTCGCTTCCACTTTTGGCCACTAAGGGCGCGCACATGCCCGTAGCGTGTGCCCGACCCCGAAGCGAGTGCCCGGCGGGCGTGATGAGCGCCGGGCTCCCGCGAACGCTCGTGACAGAGCGAGAACCGGGATCTGTGTGTGCAAACACACAGATCCCGGTTCTTTGAGGGGAGAGGAGACAGATCGTGCGTTTATACTATGTATGGACACCGATCTCTCTCTCCTCCTAGACAGTCCCATCCCCCCATAGTTAGAAACACACATAGGGAACACAGTTAACCCCTTGATCGCCCCCCCAGTGTTAACCCCTTCTATGCCAGTGACATTTATACAGTAATTAGTGCATTTTTATAGCACTGATTGCTGTATAATTGTCAATGGTTTTCAAAAATGTGTCAAAAGTGTCCCATGTGTCCGCCATCATGTCGCAGTCCCAATAAAAATTGCAGATCACCGCCATTATTAGTAAAAAAATAAAAATAAAAATGCCATAAATCTATCTGCTATTTTGTAGATGCTATAACCAATCAATACACACTTATTTTTTTTTCTCCAAAAATATGTAGAAGAATACATATCCGCCTAAACTGATTTTTTTGATAAAAAATGTGGGATATTTATTATAGCAAGAAGTAAAAGATACGGGGGGTTATCTACGAAAGGCAAATCCACTTTGCACTACAAGTGCAGTCGCTGTAAATCCAAGGGGGACATGCAAGGAGAATAAAAAACAGCATTTTAGCTTGCACATGATTGGATGATAAAATCAGCAGAGCTTCCCCTCATTTCAGATCTACCCCTCAGATTTACAACCACTGCACTTCCAAGTGCACTTGCAGTGCACTTGTAGTGCAAAGTGGAGTTGCCTTTCGTAAATAACCCCCATTGTTTTTTTTTTTCAAAATTGTCGCTCTTCTTTTGTTTATAGCACAAAAAATAAAAAACGCAGAGGTGATCAAATACCATCGAAAGAAAGCCCTATTTGTGGGAAAAAAGGACGTCAATCTTGTTTGGGTACAGTGTTCTGGGGCTGAAGCGGTTAATAAAGTATTGTTTCTTTGAGTTGATTAATTTTTTCTATCTTCTGTAAACAATTTAAAAAAGCTTCATTGTAATTTTCTTTCAAGATCAATCAGTATTATTTTAATGCATTGTCACGGGGCACTTAAATGACATGCGACCCATAGGCCGGTGCCTACTCTGCCTATTTAGTAATCTGGCACTGGTGGGGAGAAATGCTGGCTGAATTGGGCAGTCTTGACACGTACCCTAGGTGGCTCACCACTAATAATGTCCTTCATGAATGAAATACTCTTTTTTTTTTTTTCTGCCTGGTGTCCTCTCCTCCAATAATAAGACTTGCCCTGACACCCTCCACTCCCGCACAACCATTTGCTGGGAAGATCAGTGCACTGCTCTTTCTCCTCCCTCCAGCTCTTATGCAGCTGAGAACAGAGGGAATGTGATCACTTATACAAAAGGGAAAAAAAGGTATTTATAATGTTTTTTTATATCTATACAAACATGGGTGTACGCAGGTAGGGGCAAGGGGTGTCAAGTGACCCCCCCCGGCAGGGCCAGCGCTACCTATAGACAAGTGCGCATATCAATCGGGGGCACCGCGCTGCATGTCCCAGGGTATCTGGGTGTATGGGGGTGTAATGTATCTGTGTGTATGGGGGTATAATGTACTGTATCTGTGTGTATAGGGGTGTAATGTATCTGGGTGTATGGGGGGTATAATGTACTGTATCTGTGTGTATGGGGGTGTACTGTATCTGTGTGTATGGGGGTGTACTGTATCTGTGTGTATGGGGGTATAATGTACTGTATCTGTGTGTATAGTGGGGTAATGTATCTGGGTGTATGGGGGGTATAATGTACTGTATCTGTGTGTATGGGGGTGTAATGTATCTGTGTGTATGGGGTATAATGTACTGTATCTGGGTGTATGGGGGTGTAATGTATCTGGGTGTATGCGGGTGTAATGTATCTGTGTGTATGGGGTATAATGTACTGTATCTGGGTGTATGGGGGTGTAATGTATCTAGGTGTATGGGGGTATAATGTACTGTATCTGTGTGTATGGGGGTGTAATGTATCTGTGTATGGGGGTGTACTGTATCTGGGTGTATGGGGGTGTACTGTATCTGTGTGTATGGGGGTGTACTGTATCTGGGTGTAATGTGTATGGGGGGTATAATGTACGGTATCTGTGTGTATGGGGGTGTAATGTATCTGGGTGTATGGGGGGTTTAATGTACTGTATCTGTGTGTATGGGGGTGTACTGTATCTGTGTGTATGGCGGTGTAATGTATTTGGGTGTATGGGGGTGTAATGTATCTGACTATGTCTGCAGTCTCTGACCATGATAATGACATTGTTGAAAAGGGGCGGAGCATGGGTGACCTTAAAATAATGCCCCCCCCCCCCCACCCTGAAAAAAGTCCTGCGGATGCCCATGTATACAAAAATGTTTTGCCTGTTTATCCAAAATGTTAGCGTGATCCTTAGAACAAGAGGTTAGGGGAAATATTATAGTACGGCATTCTCAAGAAGGGACAGAGGGGGAAGGGATTATTGCGGTGCCACCAATAAGATAGAACAAATTTGTTATAAAATCATCTTATTTATTTTATTTGTGTCAAAGACAGCTAAAAAATGGTAAACATGTAGAAAAATCACAAAAAATCACAAAAAATACAAAAAACAAAAACAGAAATACAATTCAAATAATAGACCGTCACCAATGATGTTGAAGGGTGATCGTATCTTATGTTCCCAAATTATTATTATTATAATACGGCACTTCTTCTAAGGACTGCTATGTGGAAATTCCCTTCACTTTTCTGGGGAAGTAAAGGTAAATTTTAACAGTGGTACACAGAAGCAGTGGTTTACTGAGGAGTGCATGTTTGCTGAAAGTTTCTGCTCATGTGCAAACATAATGCTGCTATCTATCGATTATTGTGACCTTCAACATTACTGAACATGCATGGGGATTCCCACACATGCACACACATGCTGTTGGTCTCTACAAGGTCCCAGATACCAGCTGCATATGTGCACATGCGTGGGAATATCATGTGCACATGTAGACATGCTGGAGATCTCTGCCAGGTCCAAAATACCTGGCCGAGACCTCTAGTCTATCCATTCATGCATGGGATATTTGAAGATGTCAGCACAGCAGAACTAAAAGCAAAATGTTTTTTCCCATTTCAGAAAGAGCAAGGGAGGTTTGTGACCCCTGACAGGTCTTTTGCAATATCTGATTTTCCTTTACTTCTGGTCCAATAGCCAAAACTGGAAGTGAGAGGAAGTTCCTCCAATGTGAGGGAATCCCTGTTTAGTTTCCTAGTTGGAAGATTTCCCCTCTATTCCTACTCTGTTGATGGCAACCCAAAATTAGATTTCCTCTCACTTTAAGGCCCAGTTCACACTGGTGCAGTGCGGAATTCTCAGTGATTTCTGTGTGTTTCCTGCACCGAATCCAAATCGCACCCATCCATGGAAACTGCTGCTGGTGTGTATGTTAACAACACCCCAAAATTGGTTCGCAAACTGCAGTGCAATTTGCAGAATCGGAACACATGGGTGTGAACACCCATGTGATCCGATTCTGGTGCGGCAAAAAAGGGTCCTGCACGATTTTGGTGCGGATGCAGTGAAATTTGAGCCATACAAAATAATTGGCTCAAATTACACTGTTGCAAAATCGCATGTGATTTGAACAGGAATGCGGTGCAATTCCTGTCCGAATCACTTGCGGTTCGTGCACCGCACCAGTGTGAACCAGGCCTTACTCTCAGTGATAATTGTAAACAGGACTGATAGAGAGGGTACATCTCGCTAATGAAGTCACAGACAGCAATAAAAACCCGACAGGTGTTCTAATCCCTCTCCTCTCTGTCCAATATGAAAAATAAAAGATAAAAAGTTTTACCTTTAGTTACTTTAACCACTTCCAGCCCATGCCAATTCTGGCATTTGTCTCCTACATGTAAAAATCATCATCACACTCTCTAACACAACATCACATCTTCAATCTCTCCCTCTTTACTGGCATCTTCCCCAACACCCCCATACTTAAAGCGGTTGTATACCTTTTTTTTAAACTTTTACCTACAGGTAAGCCTATAATAAGGCTTACCTGTAGGTAAAAAAAATATCTCCTAAACCTGTATGGTTTAGGAGATATTCCCCTCGCAATGAGCCGCTGACTGCAGCGGTGCATGCGCACAGGGGATTCTCGGCTGACAGCCCGGCAAACTCTGGAGATTTCTCTGTCAAGATCGATAGCACTACTATCAGCCCATCCTCGCATGCCAAGGTTTTAGGTGTAATCCTGGACTCCGAAATATCCTTTCGGCTCCACGTCCAATCACTGTCCAAATCTTGCCGCCTCAACCTCCACAACATCTCCAGAATACACCCCTTCCTAACCAATGACACCACAAAGCTCCTGATTCACTCCCTGGTCATCTCTCACCTCGACTACTGCAACTCCTTCCTCATGAGATTACCTTTACATAGGCTATCCCCCCTTCAGTCCTTCATAAATGCTGCTGCCAGGCTTATCCACCTTACCAACTGTTCAGTGTCTGCTACCCCTCTCTGTCAATCTCTCTACTGGTCTCCACTAACTCAACAAATTAAATTAAAAATTCTAACAACTTACAAAGCCATCCACAACTCCGCCCCCAGCTACATCACTAACCTAGTCTCAAAAATACCAACCTACTCATCCCTTCATTCCTCCCAAGACCTTCTGCTCTCTAGTTCCCTTGTCACGTCCTCCCATGCTCACCTCCCAGGACTTTTCCATAGCCTCTCCCATCCTCTGGAACTCCCTACCCCAACCTGTCTGGCTATCTTCTACTCTATCCACTTTATAGGCGACCCTGGAAAACCCTTCTCTTTAGAGAAGCCTATCCTGCCTCCACCTAACAACTGTACATTTATTTTCTCCATCAGATCATCCGCCACAGTTATTACCTTTTGTATCACTTGACCCTCCCTCCTAGATTGTAAGCTCTAATGAGCAGGGCCCTCTGATTCCTCCTGTATTGAATTGTATTGTAACTGTACTGTCTGTCCTCAGTTGTAAAGTGCTGTGCAAACTGTTGGCAGTATATATATATATATATATATATATATATATATATATATATATATATATATATCCTGAATAATAATAATAATAATTTGATTGCTAGGAAATTACTCAGAACTCCCACACATTGTTTTTTTTTTTTTTATAGCAGAGACCCTAAAGAATAGAATAGCAGTCATCACAATTTTTTTTTGTCACAAGGTATTTGCACAGCAATTTTTTTTTTTCAAATGAATGCAAAAAAAACACAATATATAACCCAATATATTGGTAAAATATAAAAGATAAAAAAACAAAAAACAAAAAAAACAACAACATTGATCTCTGCTTTCCAGGAAAAAAAAATGGGAACTCCCAGGATCATAGAGATGGCTGGGGACCATTCAGTCCACAGCTGGCTCTGTGGTAACCTGCCGTCGGATTGGATCCTGAGCTCTCCAATCACATGGGAGACTCCAGAGGAGCCAGTGGGGAGCGGCGGGGGGGGGGGGGGGTTGTCCTCTCCCACTGCCTGTAAAAGCCATCCAGTGGCTAATAAGCCGATAGGATGGCTTTTACAGGACAGGGAATCACCCGCTGTAAAGAAACATACTGGGAAACATACTGGGATGATACCTGTAACTGCAGGCATCATCCCAGTATAGCCACTTCATATGAAGTCCTACGAGCGGGAAGTGGTTAGCCTGAGAGCAGCAGCAAATGTGACAGTAAGGCTGGGGCGACTTGGGATCCGACTTGTACGCCCTCAAGTCGCCCCAAGTCGCCCCAGAAATAGTTTTAATGGGAGTGAACGCTAGCGTCTTAATAGACGCTACTGAAGTCGCTCCGACTTCAGAGCGTACTCCCTGTACTACTTTGATCCGACTTGGTAGGCGACCTGTACCATAGAAATCAATGGAAGTCGCCTCCAAGTCGGATCTCTCTGTGAAGTCAAGCGACTTTGCAGGGAAAACCCCTCCCTCCCCCCCTCCCTCCCAGAGAGCTGATTGGCCACAGGCGAAGTCGCCTGTCATGGAGGCGACTTCAAGTCGCCTTGTAATTTGCTAAAGTCGCGTCGAAGTCGCGTCGAAGCCGCCGTGCAAAGTCGCGCTGAAGTCGTGTTGCCCCAGTGTGAACCGACCCTTACATCCCCAGCACATTCATGGGTTTAATTTTGCTTTAATGAAGTGGCTTACTGATCATGTGTCCACTGTGATTGGCTCTCACAGTGGACACATGATCGGAAGTCTGCCCTGCTAACTATATTATTTATACTCTTTAGAAGTATAGAAGAGCTTGGGAATTTATCTCTAGTCGACCTCCGATCTGGCGCTGCGGGCTGGATCTGGGAGCGCTCAGTCATGGTTTCTGATCAGTGATGAGCTCAGGCATCCTTTAAACTAATTTCTAGCTGAACTAAGAACTTGCACTCTTTTTTTCACTCCAATTAACTGCTGGGTCATTCAAACCCTGAACTCATGTAAACAAAGAGGCAGGTGGGAGTTTGGGAATGACCCAGCCAGCATCTCAGTAAAGCAAAAAAAAAAAAAAAGAGTGCAAGTTCAGCTAGAGGTCAGGGGATGCCAATCAGAAATGGTGACCGAGAGCTCCTGAAGACAGCTCAGTCAGTGTGCTGGGAAGGTGCAGTAGGTGCACTTTTAGCACACAATCTCAGACCACCATGGATGCAATATGCAGCAGCTGGGTGTTAAAGTGGCTGTAAAGGCTGAAGGTTTTTTACCTTCAGGCATTTAGCCCCCCATCGAGCAATGTGCACGAGAGCAGTGGCCCTCCTAACTCTCTTCCTCCTCATTGGCCAAGACAGCAGGGGGAGCCATTGCTCCTGCTACTGTCTATCACAGCTAGTGAGCCAATGAGGATAGTGTGGGGCGGGGCCGATCTGCACTCCGTGTGTGAATGGACAGCAGCTCAGGAGCCCCCATAGCAAGCTTCTTGCTATGGTAGCACTCGGCAGGAGAGAGGGGCCAGGAGCGCCGGGGGAGGACCCAAGAAGAGGAGGATCTGGGCTGCTCTGTGCAAAACCACTACACAGAGCAGGAGAGTATAACATGTTTGTCATTTAAGAAAAAAAAATCTGCCTTTAATATCGTACACACTATAAGAAAATCAGGCGAACATTTTCATCCGAGGAACGATTGTATGATTTTCTGACACAAAATCGACAGCAGATTCCGACCTTTTGAACGAAAATTTCCAAGGGGGCAAACGCCAAAATGTTTCTCCTCAAGGAAAAGAATGAACGATTTTCATTTAATGTGTACCGTTTTCGTACAAGAAAAATCAGAAACAAAAGACTGCACAGAACAGAAACAATAAACAAAACAAAAAAGCACTTGTCGTACATTATTTCCTTACTCGGTTCCAACTTACTGTGAAACTAGGAAACTCAGACGATTGTGCGATTATTTTACAGTGTATACCACACTTAAAGGAGAAGTACAGCCAAAGCTTGTTTGGCTGTACTTCCCCTTGTGGATCACAGAAGTGCAGTTTGTTCCTTTTAAATAGAAAACTGTCTAAAAGACAGAATTCAGAGAGTAGTGTTTAATGACTCGTACTCTGAATGGTCTAAGGTTATCAGTGGTGTACCCCAAGGTTCAGTGTTGGGACCCTTACTTTTTTATATCTTTATAAATGATATACAGTGGGGACAGAAAGTATTTAGACCCCCTTAAATTTTTCACTCTTTGTTATATTGCAGCCATTTGCTAAAACCATTTAAGTTCATTTTTCCCCCTCAATAATGTACACACAGCACCCCATATTGACAGAAAAACACAGAATTGTTGACATTTTTGCAGATTTATCAAAAAAGAAAAACTGAAATATCACATGGTCCTAAGTATTCAGACCCTTTGCTCAGTATTTAGTAGAAGCACCCTTTTGATCTAATAGAGCCATGAGTCTTTTTGGGAAAGATGCAACAAGTTTTTCACACCTGGATTTGGAGATCCTCTGCCATTCCTCCTTGCAGATCCTCTCCAGTTCTATCAGGTTGGATGGTAAACGTTGGTGGACAGCCATTTTTAGGTCTCTCCAGAGATGCTTAATTGGGTTTAAGTCAGGGCTCTGGCTGGGCCATTCAAGAACAGTCACGGAGTTGTTGTGAAGCCACTCCTTCGTTATTTTAGCTGTGTGCTTAGTGTCATTGTCTTGTTGGAAGGTAAACCTTCGGCCCAGGCTGAGGTCCTGAGCACTCTGGAGAAGGTTTTTTCGTCCAGGATATCCCTGTACTTGGCCGCATTCATCTTTCCCTCGATTGCAACCAGTCGTCCTGTCCCTGCAGCTGAAAAACACCCCCACAGCATGATGCTGCCACCACCATGCTTCACTGTTGGGACTGTATTGGACAGGTGATGAGCAGTGCCTGGTTTTCTCCACACATACTGCTTAGAATTAAGGCCAAAAAGTTCTATCTTGGTCTCATAAGACCAGAGAATCTTATTTCTCACCATCTTGGAGTCCTTCAGGTGTTTTTTTAGCTAACTCCATGCAGGCTTTCATGTGTCTTGCACTGAGGAGAGGCTTTCGTCGGGCCACTCTGCCATAAAGCCCCGACTGGTGGAGGGCTGCAGTGATGGTTGACTTTCTACAACTTTCTTCCATCTCCCGACTGCATCTCTGGAGCTCAGCCACAGTGATCTTTGGGTTCTTCTTTACCTCTCTCACCAAGGCTCTTCTCCCCCAATAGCTGAGTTTGGCCGGACGGCCAGCTCTAGGAAGGGTTCTGGTCGTCCCAAACTTCTTCCATTTAAGGATTATGGAGGCCACTGTGCTCTTAGGAACCTTAAGTACAGCAGATATTTTTTGTAACCTTGGCCAGATCTGTGCCTTGCCACAATTCTGTCACTGAGCTCTTCAGGCAGTTCCTTTGACCTCATGATTCTCATTTGCTCTGACATGCACTGTGAGCTGTAAGGTCTTATATAGACAGGTTTGTGGCTTTCCTAATCAAGTCCAATCAGTATAATCAAACACAGCTGGACTCAAATGAAGGTGTAGAACCATCTCAAGGATAATCAGAAGAAATGGACAGCACCTTAAATATATGAGTGTCACAGCAAAGGGTCTGAATACTTATTAGGACCATGTGATATTTCAGTTTTTTCTTTTTTAATAAATGTGCAAAAATGTGAACAATTCTGTGTTTTTCTGTCAATATGGGGTGCTGTGTGTACATTAATCAGGAAAAAAACGAACTTAAATGATTTTAGCAAATGGCTGCAATATAACAAAGAGTAAGGGAGTCTGAATACTTTCCGTCCCCACTGTAGGTCTGGGATTAAAAGAAACTTCTCTGTCTTTGCAGAAGACACTAAGCTATCAATGGTGGAGAAGGATCTGGGTGTTCTAGTAGATCATAAGCTCAATAATAATGTGCCATGCCAAGCTGAGGTTTCCAAAGCAAGCAAAATCCTTTCTTATATTAAGAGCGGTATGGACTCCAGAGAGAGAGATATCATTTTGCCCCTGTACAAATCATTAGTAAGACCTCATCTGGAATATGCAGTTCAGTTTTGTGCACCAGTTCTCAAAAAGGATAATCGGGGAACTGGAGAAAGTGCAGAGAAGGGCAACCAAACTGATAAGAGGCATGGAGGAGCTCAGCTATGAGGAAAGATTAGAGGAACTGAATTTATTCTCTCTTGAGGAGATTAAGGGGGGATATGATCAACATGTACAAATACATAAGTGGTCCATATAGTGAACTTGGTGTTGAGTTATTCACTTTAACCACTTGCTTACTGGGCGCTTAAAACCCCCTCCTGCCCAGACCAATTTTCAGCTTTCAGCGCTGATGCACTTTGAATGACAATTGCGCGGTCATGCAACACTGTACCCAAATGAAATTTTTATCATTTCTTTCCCACAAATAGAGCTTTCTTTTGGTGGTATTTAATCACAGCTGGGATTTTTATTTTTTGCTAAACTAACAAAAAAAGATGGAAAATTTTGAAAAATAAAAAATCATGTTTCATAGTTTGTTATAAAATTTTGCAAACAGGTAATTTTTCTCCTTCATTGATATGCTCTGATGGGCACTGATAGGCACAGTTAAGGCGGCACTGATAGGTACACAAAAGGCGGCACTGATGGGTACAGATAAGGCAGTACTGATGGGCACAGATAAGGTGGCACTGATTGGCACCAATGGGCGGCACTGATGTGCCCTGGTAGGTGACACTGATGGGCACTGATAGGTGGCACTGATGTGCAGCACTGTTGTTAAGGCAGTGATTGTGGGCACTGATGGGTGGCACTGTTGGAAATGATGGGTGGCACTGTGGGCACTGATGGGTGGCGCTGGTGGACATTGGTAGGCGGCACTGCTGCCTATTGCTAGGTGGCACCAGCAGGGGGCACAGGTGGGCACTGAGGATCTGCAGCAGCTCGCCGTGCTCGGAACTGATGTCCCTCTCACGGCCGCCGGTGATCGGCTTTTTTTTCCTACTCACGCTGTCAGCCGATTACCGGCTCTGTTGACATCACATGATTAGCTGTCATTGGCTGACAGCTGATCACGTGGTAAGGGGTCGGGATCAACCCCTTACTCCGATCTGTGATCAGGCGAGTCTCATAGACTCGCTGATCACAGAGCGCACTGCGCGCGCCCTGCAGGGGGCGCGCAGACCGCTTGTGCACGGGACGAGGTCAATGGACGTAGTCCCGGCAAAGCAGGTCTGCCCTGTAGCCGTCATTCGGCTATAGCGCGGATTAGAGGTGGATAAAGTGATTGTAAGGGTATTTTTTTAAAATAACAAACATATCATATTTACCTCCACTGTGCAGCTCGTTTTGCACAAAGTGGCCCCGATCCTCATCTTCTGGGGTCCCCCAGTGGCTCTCACGGCTCCTCCACACATCTGATAACCCCCTTGGAGAAGAACTTCCCTGAGGGGGTTACCTTGTGGGCGCGCTCCAAAGCCCAGCATTCGGCGGCCATAGCCGCCGAATGCAGGACTCGGCCCCACCCCCCGCATCACTGCATTTAATTGACAGCAGTGGGAGCCAATGGCTGCGCTGCTATCAATCTATCCAATCAAGAGCCGAGAGCCTGTGGAGAGAGAGACAGCGCGTCCCCAAGGACTTAATGAAGGGGTTCAGGTAAGTAAAACGGGGGATGCATAGGATGCATTAGGGTGAAAAAACACAAACCTTCAAAATCCTTTTAAGGTCATCACAGAGGACAAGGGGGCACTCTTTATGTCTAGAGGAAAAAAGATTTAATCTCCAAATATGGAAAGGTTTCTTCACAGTAAGAGCTGTGAAAATGTGAAATAGACTCCCTCCAGAGGTTGTTCTGGCAAGATCAGTAGATTGCTTTAAAAAAGGCCTGGATTCTTTCCTAAATGTACATAATATAACTGGGTACTAACATTGGAACGCGTTCACATCAATGCATTTTTGTGCCTCTGTGTTTTTGAAAAGGGTCAGGGACCCTTTTTCCCACAAAATGCAGCGTTTTGCATGTAATAAGACTTCAACGGACCCGCATCCAAAACGCAAGTACAGCGGGTTTTTTTTTTTAGCTGTACATTCATTGTATATAACTGGTTGCTAAAGAGGGTCGGGAAGTCGGCCGCCGCGTCCTTAACAACTGATGAGTCATCAGCTGTCAGCGGGAGTTTTGTGTAATCTTCAGCCTTAAAATTATTTTTTAATCACTTGCGGTCCACCCGCCGTCATACGTCGGCACCTTGAAGAGGAGTATTGTTGTTATGGCAGCAGATAGTATCTTCTACTTCAGTGGGCGGTCCGCTTTCAGATAAAAGTGGTCTCTGCGGTGGATTTCCCGTGAGATCACTTTTATCGGGGGGCCGAATAGGGGCCCCCCCTCCCGCTGCGCTCCAGTGGTCTCCGCCGCGCTCCGGAAGTAGTGGTGGAGACAATTGCGTCCTCTCCCCTGTTTGGCTGACTGCCGAGTGAGGGGAAGATGGCCCCCACTCGGCTCCATAGCATTGACTGGCAGAAGCGACGTCAAACGTCATTTCCGCCCAATGCTCTTAAAGGAGAAATTTTGCATTTTATATTATAAAAAAAAAATTGGGCTAACTTTACTGTTTCGTTTTTTTAAATTCATTAAAGTGTATTTTTTTCCAAAAAAATTTAATGTAAAAGACTGCTACGCAAATACAGTGTGACATAAACTATTGCAACAACCGCCATTTTATTCTCTAGTGTCTCTGCTAAAATATATATATATATCAAATGTTTGGGGGTTCTAATTAAATTTCTAGCAAAAAATAATGATTTTAACTTGAAACCAACAAGTGTCCGAAAAAGGTTTCGTCTTCAAGACCCCTTTCACACTGAGGCGGTTTCCAGGTGTTTTAGCGTTAGAAATAGCCTCTAAATAATGCCTGAAAGCCGCCTCCCATTCATTTTGGTGTGACTTTTCACACTGGGGCGGTGCGCTTGCGGGACGTTAAGAAAAGTACTGCAGGCAGCATCTTTGGGGGGGTTTGGGAGCTCTGTATTTAGCGATACCAAAACGCCCTGCCCATTGAAATGAATGTGCAGCGCTTTAGAAGCGCTGCAACACGGGCGCTTTTAACACCTTCTTCGGCCGCTATCGAGGGGGTTAGAAATGCCCCGCTAGCGGCCGAAAAGCGCCGCTGAAACAAGGTGGGGCTTTAGCGCTAATGCTCGGCGCCCCCAGTGTGAAAGGGGTCTAAGTGGTTAAACTGACCTAATTTACAGACCGAAGTTCATTCCTTTGATCTAAAGAACAAAACGTTACAATATTATAGTTAGCTGAATGGTGTGAAACTTGGCAGACTGCCTGTTTTTTAGGGGGGGGTTTTGACAGCTGTCGGCTTGAGCTAAGAACTCTGCAAAGAATCGGGAAAATGCTTTGTTAACACCGAGAGGGGGGAAAAAATTGCGTTCTCGATTCTTAACGTCTAATTGTGCAGCTATACCTATAGGTACTGTAAATTTCTCCTAAATGTGCGCTGTTTAGGAGATATTTACTGTATACGCCGCAGATGACGTCATCGGTGCATGCGCTCTGAAGGAACGGCCGCCTGTGCTGTTTCTTCACGGCCTGTGCCGTTACTGGCAGCTCCCGCGCGCATGCACAGGAGTGACGTCATCACGGCTCGGGCCATTCACATTGCATTTTTATAGCACTGATTGCTGTATAAATGTCACTGGTCACAAAAAAGTGTCAAAAGTGTCCTATGTGTCCGCCATGTCACAGTCCAGCTAAAAATCGCAGATCACCGCCATTACTAGTAAAAAAAAAAATAATAATAAAAATGCCATAAATATATCCCCTATTTTGTAGACACTATAACTTTTGCGCAAACCAATCATAATACGCTTATTGGGATTTTTTTTACCAAAAATATGTAGCAGAATACATATTGGCCTAAATTGATGAATACATTCGTTTTTTTACATTTTTTGGGGGGATATTTATTATAGAAGATAGTAAAAAATATTGTTTTTTTTTTTTTTTTCCAAAATTGTTAGTTTTTTTTGTTTTTGTTTATTGCGTAAAAAATAAAAACCGCAGAGGTGATCAAATACCACCAAAAGAAAGTTCTATTTGTGGGAAAAAAGGACATCAATTTTGTTTGCGTACAACGTCCCACGACCGCGCAATTGTCAGTTAAAGCGACGCAGTGCCGTATCGCAAAAAATGGCCTGGTCAGGAAGGGGGTAAATCCTTCTGGGGCTGAAGTGGTTAAAGGGATGAGGCGGTAACTTTCACTTGAATGGGCTGCCCTATACGTGAAAAATGCTCCAGAGAAGCTCCTGCGGCTTTTCAGGAGGCAAGCTTTGCGTGCTTTTTTTTAGCGCAACCAGGGTTGCCACCTCTAAGTAAATTTGCAGTTTGTGGAAATTTGTGATTTTTACATGTGTCTGTGAATGACATGCAGCCCGGACATTCACGGACAGATGTAAAAATCACAAATTTACACCACAAGAAGTGAATTTACTGACAGTCAGCAGCCCTGAGTGCAACAAAAACGCCATGTTTGGGGTGCCATTACCAATTATTGGCATCACAAGTGCATTTCCAGAACACGCAGCCATCAACATGGGCTTTACAAAGTGTTCTACACTAAGGCTGCTTTCACACTGAAAGTGCTGGCTGTTAGCGGTAAAGCGCAGCTCGTTTTAGCAGCGCTTTGCCGCTGTTTAAAGCGGAGTTCCGACAATTTTTTTTTCTCCGCCTTTATCCGGCGGAGGCACCGGATAAAGCATAGATATCCGCGGATACTGTGGCAATCTATGCCCGCAAGTGGAAGCAAATACCTCAATTAGACAGGTATCTGCTCCCCCCTCCCCCCCTGAAAGTTGTCAAATGTGAGGGGGGGAAGATTCCGAAATACAGAAGATTCATTTTTGGGTGGAACTCCGCTTTAGGCGGCGCTTTTCAGTCACTAGCGGGGCTAGAGTTGCCACCTCATCCCTTTAAACCCGAACACCTTTGAATTACACAGGTTCTGAAGGCTAATTAAATGCAGATAAGTCACCAAGTGAGTTTAATTACCACCTTAATCAGCCACAGAACCTGTGTAATTAATATGTGTTCGGGTTTAAAGGGATGAGGTGGCAACCATAAGCGGGGAGCTTTTAACCCCAAAGAAGGGGTTAAAAATTCCTGTGTTGCGGCGATTCGGAAGCACTGCCCATTCATTGCAATGGGCAGGGGCATTTTGGGAGCGCTAAATACAGTGCTCCCAAACCGCCACAAACATGCTGCTTGCAGGTCTTTTTCTAACGTCCCGCAAGCGCAAAGAATGAGGCGGTTTTCAGGTGCTAATTCTAGTGCTAAAACGCCTGAAAACTGCTTCAGTGAGAAAGGAGGTCTACAAAGGGAAATTCGAAGAGGAATGAGGGGCTAAGGTATTTGATGAAAGTTGTGTCTGTGAACTTCATTTCACTAAATAAAGTTGGGTGTAAAAAAAAATCTTATTAAAAAAAAGAAATCAGGGCCATTAATAAAGGATAACGTTGAACAGCGGGACGAGCATCCCACCCTCATGTGAGAGAACCGCGCCCTGTACTGGGTGTGGCCGGTACCTGCGCAGTGGGCGCGTCCCCCCTGCACACCGTGCCCTACCTGGCCGTACTCCGGATGCTTACACGGAATTCACTCACATTTTGGGACTGGCGGGTCAGACCCATCCTGAGGAATTCGGCGCTCTTTGCCCATATATGGGGATTTTTATTGTCAGCCAATGGCGGAGGAGTGGGTGGGGCCCGGGACGCAGACACTGACTCAATGAGAGGAAACTGACTCAGACAAACAGAAGGGGAGACAGGCAGACGGAGAGATTTGGAGAGAGGAGCGGCGTGCTTGTTATCCATCCGAAGGCCTTCTTCTAGAACGGGGCAGCATGAGCAGTCAGTTTAACAAGGGGCCGTCCTATGGACTGTCTGCAGAAGTTAGGAACAGGGTAAGGTGATGGTGTGTAGGGTGCTGAGGGGCCTCGAACGTTCTTTCCTCATGTTACTAATTCTTCTCATAGGAATATGGAGATACAGGGTGCATGTGAGGAGGGGACTATACAGGGTGCTGTGTATACGTGTGACAACACCTACTCATCACTTCTCTATTGACTTCCATTGGTGGCTCCTTTAGGCCCTGTGTGTTCTGGGGGTACACAAAAGTGTGAGACGTGCACTGCTGTTAAGGCGTCCCACACACTATTCTAGTAAAATTATTATTAGTTTATTTTTTTTTTCCTTCTATAGGAGTTTAGAAGCAAAAAAATGCGGTAAAAAGCTGCTTTAATTTTTTTTTTTTTTTTTTCTCGTGCGCATATTATGGTGTTATTACATGCTATTGGCCGGAATTCTGCCCATTAGAATGCGTTGACATGGGAACGTGCCCAAGGCTGTGTTCACACCTGGGCATTTTGAATCACAGGCAGATTTGCCGCAGTTTGCTCAGGTGCGAATGACAAATCTCACGACGAACATTTCAGATACCGTTTATTTGAATGGCACCTAAAAAAAGAAAAAGTGGTTTGGTTCTGCCCTGCGATAAATCGTGCTGCAATTGCGTGAGACCTGTTGACCCAAAAGACGCTCCTGAACTTTTATTTTGGGTGACGAGATTGCAGCTCGATTTATCGCGGCAGTACCACACGAGTTTTTAGGTGCCATTCAAATGAATGGCATCTAATATATTTGTGATTCACACCTGGCCGTTTTTGAAATCATGGCAAATATGCCCATGTGTAAATGCAGCCTTAACTGTGTGTGTGTGTGTGTGGTAATTTTTTTATTTTTTTTTTTTCTTCAAAAAAAGCTTACCTGAACGCCCCACAAATGTGGTGTAGAGCTGCACGATTCTGAGAAAAATGAGAATTACGTTTTTTTTTTTTTTTTTTTTTGCTTAGCATAAACATCACAATTCTTGCGGCGTAACATTATCTTTCACATTATACAAAAAAATTGGGCTAACTTTACGGTTTTAGTTTTTTTTTAATTCATTAAATTGTCCTTTTTTTGGGAAGGGGGGGGGGGGGAATTCCCCAAAAAATTGCATTTGAAAGACCGCTGCGCAAATACAGTGTGACATAAAATATTGCAACAACCGCCATGTTATTCTCTAGGGTCTCTGTTAAAAAGAATATAATGTTTGGGGGTTCTAAGTAATTTTCTAGCAAAAAATGACTAGGGGCCCTTTCACACGTGTGGACCGTTCTGATCCGCCTGTCAGCTTTTTTCAGGTGGACTTGAGCGGACGCTCCATACATCTCTATCCGCTAAATCCAGATGGATGGAAACCCTATTTTGCATCCGTCTATCTCGGATGAAAACAGGCGGTCCGTTTTCATCCTATTCCCACCCCCATAGAGGAGAGTGGAGATCTGACAGGTCAGTTTCTGCACAGTGAGTGGAGACGGACTTGTCATCTGCCGGCTCAGCGGGGATCAATGGAGCGATCCTTGCTGAGCAGGCGGATGACTGAAAATGGATCCGCACATGTGAAAGGGGCCTAACTTGAAACCAGCAAGTGTCTGAAGGTTTAGTCTTTAAGTGCTTAAACTTCCCTCATTTACAGATTGAAGTTCATTCCTTTTGATCTAAAGAGCAAAACCTTACAATGTTTATAGTTAGCCCAGCAGCTGAGAAATGTTGTAAAACTTGGCAGACTGCCTGGGTATGTGTGTGTGGTTTTTTTTTTTTTTTTTTTTTTTTGACAGCTGTCGGCTTGACCAGAGAACTCTGCATAGAATCGGAAAAATGCTTTAAGATTGTGGGGGGGGGGGGGGATCACAATCTCGATCAATGATTAATCATGCAGCTCTAGTGTGGTGTTTGATTTATTTTCTGCCTCTAAACTCCTATGTGTGCATGGACACATAGGTTAGCAAGCTCAGACGCCTGTAAAAGCATCGTTCTGAGCTCAAGTGGGTATGAGGCCTAATTGGTAGCTGCACTCTGAAATGTGTCTGGAAACCGCTTGCAGCCCCAAAGGGTGCGGGAGCTCCTCTTGACACGTGTACAGCAGCCTGCCCTATGCTGTCGCACCAAACAAAAAAGCTTTAGCATGACTGGAGCTAAAGCCTGGTACACACAGGTCTGTTGAGCTGGGCGACATTTGGCCCGTGTGTACGGCAGCCTGTCTGACAGAGGACGACCGAATGTCTGACTTCTGTCAAAGGGATATGCTAGAAAAAACAGCGTTGGCTGCCGGGGGGGGGGGGGGGGGGGGGTCAATCCCCTGTAGCTCAGCTGGGAAATTACTGTACTAACATCGCACAGTTAGTACAGTGAACTGCTCAGTCTTTTTCCCTTTAGCCCACTTGGTTACTGATAGTGTATCAGGCTTTAGGCTCCCTATACATGCTGCAATCTCTGTACAATCAACTTTAGATCTGTGTAAACTCCTAATACAAAGGCCTAGCTGCATTATTCAATTAGGCTTCATTTACACAGCTGTAAAAAAAAAAAAAATGCCCTCCAAGCATTTATTTACAGATCTGCGTTTGCATTGGAGACATTCACACTGAAGTATGGATACATGTATGCCAGATGCAGGTTTTGGAGGGTGGGGAAAAGGACAATTTTATGCAAGTATTTGATTACAAAGCCTAGTACACACCATCAGTGTTTTTTCATTCAAAGCTCCAGGTTGAACGGAAAAAAGTGACTGCTCCGGTCGGAGCCACTGTACTAGCAATCCATTGGCTGAGATCGCTGATCGGGAGCTGGACAGCTGCTGATTTTTCAGAATGCTCGTTCGGACCGGCTGCCATAGGCCTCTTTCACACGAGGGATCCGTATGTCCGTTTTTCACCCTTCCGTTTTCGGATGAAAAACGGACATACGTGTATCCCTATGGAGCGTCGGATGTCAGCGGTGACATGTCCGCTGACATCCGACCCGCTCCGATCCGAAAAGTGTAACGGAGGAAAAACCTACTTTTCCATCCGTTTTTGGGATCGGATGACGACGGACACTACGGACCGTCATCATCCGATCCCCCCCATAGGGGAGAGCGGCGCTCTGACAGGTCCGTCGCTGCACAGTGTGCAGCGATGCACCTGTCATCTTCCTGCTCAGCGGGGATCGGCGGAGCTATCCCCGCTGAGCAAGCGGATGTTCACGGGGCGGATCATGACTGATCCGCCCCGTGTGAAAGAGCCCATACACACCAGCCGAATGTCGGCCCGTTTTTATTGAAGTGGCCAATGTCACCTGACATTCAGCCTGTGTACTAGGCTTTACACAGGAAGTTTTGCACTAAAAAACTGGGTTGATTTATTAAAACTGCTGCACTCAGGCTACCATGCACATCTGCACCAGATTCTATCAGCTTCTAACTTCATCTTGTTCAATTAAACTTTTGCCAAAAAACCCTGAAAGCTGACTGGTTTCTGTGAAGAGCTGCGCCAGATTTTGCACTCTCCAGTTTTAGTAAATCGACCCCACCATGTAATTAGAAGATTAAAGTTTTATGCCCAGGTCTTTAACTCCAATATGCAAGGCTCTTGTACTACATAGTTGGTAGATCTAAAGGAGCTTGTACGATTTTTGATTTGTAATGTATGGTATTTAGATACAGTATGAATGTTTTGTAAACGCATTGCGAACGCATATGCAAAAATTAATGTAATACAATAAGCTTAGTTTACACCATTGTGGTGTTTCATGTGCCTTACAGCATGCTGTATTTTTCACACCTAAACGTACCATAAATGCAAGTGAGACCTCATTCATGCTAGCCTGCCCAGGAAAACGCAGCATTTTACTGTGCAGGCTAATGAAGTGGCAGCTCTGGCAGGGAGCTGTGATGCATGTTTCAGTGCATCACACTGTTCTCTTTATATTTTTCAAACCTATTTGATGTATGTTCATTCATGTTACTGCACAGCAGTGTGGTGACAGATGGCCCATCCAGTGCAGTAAAATAGACCAGCTTAATTTTCCACATTGCGCATCACATCAGTGTTGTGGTATGAATAGGGCACATAGAAAACTTGCATTATGCAGGTCACCTATGATGGTTTGAACAAGCCTCAAGGGCTCTTTTTTACACCTTCAATTGGGGATGCCCCCCTTTAAGCCAAACAGGGTTGTATAATGCAATGGTTTGCAGCCCCAGCAAAAATTATACCCCATTTGCATTCATTGGGTAATGTTGCCACCAAATGCAACCAATACAAGTGAATGGTGCCACTACCATGCTGTAAACATGTGTAATGCAAGCAGTGGTGCAGTATTTACAGGTTTAAAACAGGCAGTGAGGAGGTAGCATATCTTTCTCGCTGGCTGTCAAATGACTCTGAAAAAGATCCACTGTGGATCGCTTTTCAGAGGGGTGACCAGGACTGGCGCACATCTAAACCTAGGCTAAAGATGATGCCTCATACCACAAACCTGCCACAAATGCATGTAAATGCGTATGTGGAATTGAATGTGGGGACTGCAGTGTGAACAAGCCCTAAAGGCATACATAGATCATGTATTCATACTTAAACGGTTTGTCAACCAGTAGCCCTCAACATCAAGAATCCAGTTTTAAATGACTCCTGCTCACATCATTCGTTTTATTTTATTTTTTTTATTGGCAGAATTGGGTATTTTTAGCCCCATAGACTTTATTGGGAGTGTACCAAGTATGTTGCATGTGGTGTCCTGTTTTTTTTTTTTTTTTTTTTTTTTTTTTTTTTTCTTTTCCCCCATTTGCTTCCATAAGCTGTCATGGGCAGTTTGACTCGGCCGATTCAGCAGGCCTAGATTCACACAGGATATGGACAGGCTGAATGTACGATCAACTTGGATACAACCAGGCTGCCGGATTTTACATGCAGTTATTTCCAGCGGCTGTTATAGCCATTAACCATAATTACTGTGTTCTCCCAGCAGGAGAGAACTGTGGTTGCAAGAAAGAAATTCACTCCATTTATGGCCAGCCTTAGCCTATGGGCCAAAACAGGTGATCCTGCCGACAGCCACCCAATAAGCAAATCTTGGCCTATCCTATTAGAAACCAGCTTTAGTTGTCACCAGCACAGGTGACCCCAGTAGAAGCTTGACCTTCGCCTCCTTTTCCTGTGACAACTGAACTTTCCGATTTCCAATAACTTTCTGTCACCTGTACAGCTTAGGAGGGTGACTCCTCTCAGCCAGATAGCAGTAAAAACCCTTTAAAGCCCCATTCACACCTAGTATAGCAGGAACACGCATTGTTTTGCGTGACGCCCAATTTCAATGGGCTGACCAACGCTTGACAAACTCAGAATAATAGCTCATGAAGGTGTTGATTTACTAAGACTGGAGATTGCAAAATCTGGTGCAAGTCTGCATAGCAACCAGCTTCCGGGTTTTTTGCCAAAGCTTGCCTAAAAGCCCCACCATGTTGGTCTGTGTCCATGTACACATAAACTGTCGGTGTTTGGAGGCATACCGTATATACTCGAGTATAAGTCGAATTTTTCAGCACATTTTTTTGTGCTGAAAGTGCCCCCTCGACTTATACTGGAGTCAAGCACTTTTCTGCAGCAAAAAAATTAATTTTCCGAACCGACTTTGGGGCCCTGTATCTCAGGGCCACTTGGTGCTAGGAACCCCAAATTCGGCGTGCAAACCCAGTGGAACTGGTACCACAACATTTCCAAAGCTGAAGTTCCTAGCTCTAAGTGGCCCCGAGATACGGGGCCCCAAAATTGGTTCGGAAAATGTCATTCTCTGCTGCAGAAAAGTGCTTGACATTTTCTGGACCGATTTTGGGGCCCCATATCTCAGGGTCACTTGGTACTAGGAACCCCAAATTTAGTGTGCAAACCCAGTGGAAGTGGTACCACAACATATCCAAAGCTGAAGTTCCTAGCTCTAAGTGGCCCAGAGATACAGGGCCCCAAATCTGGTTTGGAAAATGTCATTCTCTGCTGCAGAAAAGTGCTTGACATTTTATGAACTGATTTTTGGGGCCCTGTATCTCGGGGCCACTTGGTGCTAGAAACCCCAGCTTTGGAAATTTTATGGTGCTAGTTCCACTGGGTTTGTACACCAAATTTGGGGTTCTTAGCACTAAGAAATCCCGAGATACGGGGCCCCAAATTCGGTCAACTGTGTCCATCTGCAGCAATGTCATTTCAGGACCTTTGGGTTCAGAGACCCCAAATTTCGGCTGCAGCTAGGGGGCATCTAGGAACCCTTAACTACCGAGTTTGAAGTTCAGGGGACCTATGGCTGCAAATGGGCACAGTGAGGCATGCAAATGGGCACAGTGATGCTACAAATGGGCATTGTTGACCCTCTTTTCCACTTACAGTAGCTGTGCATTTCTCACCCTCATCTTATACTCGGGTCAATACGTTTTTCCCATTTTTTTTTGTGGTAAATTAGGGCCTCGACTTATACTCGGAACGACTTATACTCGAGTATATACGGTAAGTGTTTAGGGACAGTAGAAAAACACAGCCTGTGCTTTCGGGAGCAGTAAAAACAAGCTGTAAAAATGAAAAACGTGGCTAAACCATGTACAGCTGCATCAGATTTTGTATTCCCCAATTTTAGTAAATCAACCTAGAAGCATTTTGCTGCATTTGTCACATGTTTGTGCATGGCAAAACACCTGGCTTCTCGCATTTTGGGTGAAAACACTCTCTCCCCATCTTATGTAGTTGAATAAGGGGCCAAAAGGCAATGTCTGCCACTGGGTAGGCAACAAGACGTCATAAACATTACTATGATGATGCATCCTCCATGAAGTCTTGAACATCTTTACTTTTTCAAGTGGAGTAGTCTTTTTTACAACACACAACTCAACTTCTAGAAAATGCAGCCAACCAAGTATATCTTTCTACGTTAATATATCTTAATATTGGGTTGGACAGTAAAATTTAACATATGGATGAGTTGGGGTTTAAATTGTATTCGTGTATACTGTTAAACTTCTTAGTAAAACCAAACAATACATCTTGCTTTCTGCAAAAGTAATTTCCACATGCATTCTGGTTGCGGCATAGTACGTTTCCGTTTATTTTACAATGACAGGAGGTCCCCTTCTCAGAAGGTACATAAAACTCTAGCGGAGACGGTTTCCTTCCTTGTATGTTTCTTTACACTTAGTCCTTTATGTACACATACATTGGTCGTTTGTTTTTTTTTTGTTTTTTTTTTTTTTTATTCTGGATCCTGGGGCCATAGGGATCAGCAGTTTTAAGCCATGGTAAACATGTCTATATTCTGACTCAGTGGAGCAGTAGTTGAGGGAACTAAATGGCAGAGATGTATCGGCAACTAGAGGTGATAAATTAGTTTTTTTTTTCCCCCCTTTATGCAGGGTCCAGAACTTCTGTGATCTATGTTGTATTTAAAACTGAACAGCGTTTCCTGCACAGATGGTTGCAATACAAGACTTGTGGAAACAAAAAATAGATTTTTTTTTTTTTTTTTTTCCACCTTGTTCCTACAGGAACAAAAAGTAAATGCTCCATTTACAGCTTTTATGCTATTTGAATGAGAGATTTTGTTCTTTCTTTAGCGGTTGGATTGCTTCCTGAATGAAAGGCTGTGGTCTGAAGCTAGCTACTCGGAAGGCAAAATGATCATTTTCTGAAGATCATAGCCCAAGGAGAACTCTTTTGACCTAATTGTGTGCATTGCAGTTGGTTTACATGTTTGAGGAGCTCTTTTTAAAGGATAAGTTCATCCTTTTTAGAAAAAATTAATAAATATTTTTGTAGGGGGGAAAAAAGTGCATTCATTTTTTAATTTTTCCCTGCAGGAGCCTGGAAAGTATTGCACCCGTGATCAGGGGTGCAATGTCAGGATCCTTCAGACAAGCCCTGCTGTTTTCAGCCTGTACCTCCATAAGTGCTGTCAGTTTTAAAGCTGCAAGCCTTGTGAATGAACTACAAGGGTGAAGCTTGGCAACCTTGCAATTCATGTAGAACTGCAAGCTTCCTGTTGCAGTGACTGATGGTACCTGTAGTTCATTCAGAGGAAGCTGTGAATGAATTATGTGGTTGTGTGGGCGGAGCCATACACAGCCACACAGTTTGAATTGACAGTGGTGCAGGGAGATGATCTGTGCCCGCTATCATATGGAGGAAGGTATCGAGATTGGAGTTGAATATGTAACATGTTCCAAAAGGTAAACTTCTTTAATTTGCCAGTGCAAGCAATGTATGGCAAATGTGTTTCATGCTCAGTCTGCAGGAAAGTAAGGGTTAAGTTGGCCATATACTGTTTTTTTGTTTTTTATTCAGCGTTCACAAATGCGGTGGGATCTGTCCGTATACACTGATCATTGGCTACAGCTGCGGATCGACAAGTTTTCCAGCGTGTCTGCCAGAAGTCTATCAGACTTCTGTCGAGCAGAAACTGCCACATACTGATCAAAATTTGGCCAGTTCCAGCTGAACCACATAATCGGTGTATGGCCAGCTTAACCTGATCAAGTTTTTCAATCCACATGTTACTTTTGTAAAAGTGCTCTACCCTGTATTTCCTATAATTTTTAAATCAATAGGACCACACAAACCTTCCTCAGGATACTTGACCCTTGTTTAAGAATATCCTCATACAGACTGATCATTTTTTTTTTTAAATCATTTCTATCACTTTTATGCCCACAATTTTTGAGCATCACTTATCACATAAAGTCTCGAACTAATACTATTTGACTGTACTACTTATAAAAGTGTAGGAAAGAGAAGCATCCATAGCAAGAGACCAAACGTTTTCAACTGTTCTTGTTTCATGCAGTGCTTGAACAAGCTTAAAATATTGGTTATTCTGCCACAAACTTTCTGTCTATCTTCTGAAAAACGGATTATTCCATACTTCTGTATGCAGATCAAGAATTCTAACTCAAAGAATTGATATCAGACAGCCAGGCAACTAGCATGTTTAGAAGCAGTGGTAGTCTCTTTCTGCACAGGTTTACCTCTAGAACTGTGGCCAGGCTATGGATATTTGACTATTTGCATTTTTTTTAAAGTAGTCCTCAATGACCTCTAATTGTAGGTAGAACTTTATTTCATTTTTGATAGAGTAAGGAAGGGTTTTATATTTTTCTTTTTTATCTGCGCCCCATTGGGGAGATTTCATTTCCTGTCCCATAGTCAAAACAGAAAAGTGAGAAGGAATCCCAGGGTGTCACCAGAACTAGTTTCCACCCGTTGGAAGATTTTCCATCTAATACTGTTTTTGTGTCAACCCAAAATTTGGGATTTTTTTTTTTTTCACATTCAGAGATGGTAAACAGGGAAAAATAGATGGAGTGAATCTCTCTAATGGGGGTACAGACAGCAGTAAAAACTGACAATGTTCTTATTCCTCTCCACTCTTTCCAAAACCAAACCAAATTTTGCCTTTACCCTTTGGAGCCACTGTGGAGCAATTCGTCCTTAGTGTTCGCAATAAAATGTCGCTGCGCTCTCCTTTTCTGTGCACCTACATTGTATTTACATTAGAGACTAGAACACTTTCGTGCTTAGATAAATAAATGTTTGGCTCGAATAGTTAATATAGATGGTGGTCAAATGTGTATGGGTGGCTTAAAGGATCATAACACTAGGTGTTTTTTTTTTTTCTCTCCTTTGTTCCTGGTATACCTTGTTGTGAAATTTCACTTGTCAAGTACAGGGTGGTATCAAGGTTGGGATGTATGGAATTCTCTGCAGGAGAACACCTTTCTGAACCAGCTAAATGCTTTAACAGATGAGAAATGTTGCATTAAGCTTCCTGTTTTCTCTTTGTTGGGTAAAGCTTCACTTTGGGCACAGTATACATGTTCATCACAGGATTTAATATTGACCTACAGAATAAATCTGCCAGGATGCCTATGAAACTACCGTATATACTCGAGTATAAGTCATTCCGAGTATAAGTCGAGGCCCTAATTTACCACAAAAAAATGGGAAAAACTTATTGACCCGAGTATAAGACGAGGGTGAGAAATGCACAGCTACTGTAAGTGGAAAAGGGGGTCAACAATGCCCATTTGCAGCCTCCATGTGCCCATTTGCATGCCTCACTGTGCCCATTTGCAGCCATAGGTCCCCTGAACTTCAAACTCGGTAGTTAAGGGTTCCTAGATGCCACCTAGCTGCAGTCAAAATTTGGGGTCTCTGAACCCAAAGGGTCCCAAAATGACATTGCTGCAGATGGACACAGTTGACTGAATTTGGGGCCCCATATCTTGGGGTCACCTAGTGCTAAGAACCCCAAATTTGGTGTGAAAACCCAGTGGAACTAGCAACATAAAATATCCAAAGCTGGGGTTTCTAGCACCAAGTGGCCCCGAGGGCCCTAAAGTCGGTTCAGAAAATGTCAAGCACTTTTCTGCAGCATAGAATGACATTTTCCGAACCGATTTTGGGGCCCCGTATCTCGGGGCCACTTAGTGCTTGAAACTCCATCTTTGGATATGTTGTGGTACCAGTTCCACTGGGTTTGCACACCAAATTGGGGTTCTTAGCACCAAGTGGCCCTGAGATACTGGGCCGCAAAGTCGGTTTGGAAAATGAATTTTTTTTGCTGCAGAAAAGTGCTTGACTCGAGTATAAGTCGAGGGGGGCACTTTCAGCACAAAAAAAGTGCTGAAAAACTCGACTTATACTTGAGTATATATGGTATATTGGCACACAGTAACTAACACACAGGGCCTGGTTTATTAAAGGGGTTGTAAAGGTATACATTTTTTCACCTTAATGCATTCTATGCATTAACCACTTGAGCCCCGGACCATTATGCTGCCTAAGGACCAGAGGTCTTTTTCCAATTTGGCACTGCGTCGCTTTAACTGCTAATTGCGCGGTCATGCAATGCTGTACCCAAACGAAATTTGCGTCCTTTTCTTCCCACAAATAGAGCTTTCTTTTGATGGTATTTGATCACCTCTGCGGTTTTTTTATTTTTTGCGCTATAAACGGAAAAAGACCGAAAATTTTGAAAAAAAATGATATTTTCTACTTTTTGTTATAAAAAAAAATCCAATAAACTAAATTTTAGTCATACATTTAGGCCAAAATGTATTCGGCCACATGTCTTTGGTAAAAAAAGTCAATAAGCGTATATTTATTGGTTTGCGCAAAAGTTATAGCGTCTACAAACTAGGGTACATTTTCTGTAATTTACACAGCTTTTAGTTTATGACTGCCTATGTCATTTCTTGAGGTGCTAAAATGGCAGGGCAGTACAAAACCCCCCCAAATGACCCCATTTTGGAAAGTAGACACCCCAAGGAAATTGCTGAGAGGCATGTTGAACCCATTGAATATTTATTTTTTTTGTCCCAAGTGATTGAAAAATGACAAAAAAAAAAAAATATTTACAAAAAGTTGTCACTAAATGATATATTGCTCACACAGGCCATGGGCATATGTGGAATTGCACCCCAAAATACATTTATCTGCTTCTCCTGAGTATGGGGATACCACATGTGTGGGACTTTTTGGGAGCCTAGCCGCGTACGGGACCCCGAAAACCAATCACTGCCTTCAGGATTTCTAAGGGTGAAAATTTTTGATTTCACTCTTTACTGCCTATCACAGGTTCGGAGGCCATGGAATGCCCAGGTGGCACAAACCCCCCCCCCAAATGACCCCATTTTGGAAAGTAGACACCCCAAGCTATTTGCTGAGAGGCATGGTGAGTATTTTGCAGCTCTCATTTGTTTTTGAAAATGAAGAAAGACAAGAAAAAACTTTTTTTTTTTTTTTTTCAATTTTCAAAACTTTGTGACAAAAAGTGAGGTCTGCAAAATACTCACTATACCTCTCAGCAAATAGCTTGGGGTGTCTACTTTCCAAAATGGGGTCATTTGGGGGGGTTTTGTGCCACCTGGGCATTCCATGGCCTCCGAAACTGTGATAGGCAGTGAAGAGTGAAATCAAAAATTCACGCCCTTAGAAAGCCTGAAGGCGGTGCTTGGTTTTCGGGGTCCCATACGCGGCTAGGCTCCCAAAAAGTCTCACACATGTGGTATCCCCGTACTCAGGAGAAGCGGCAGAATGTATTTTGGGGTGTAATTTCACATATTTCCATGGCATGTTTGAGCAATATATCATTTAGTGACAACTTTGTGCAAAAAAAAAAAAAAAAAAAAAAAAATTTGTCTCTTTCCCGCAACTTGTGTCGCAATATAAAATATTCCATGGACTCGACATGACTCTCAGCAAATAGCTTGGGGTGTCTACTTTCCAAAATGGGGTCATTTAGGGGGGTTTTGAACTGTCCTGGCATTTTATGCACAACATTTAGAAGCTTATGTCACACATCACCCACTCTTCTAACCACTTGAAGGCAAAGCCCTTTCTGACACTTATTGTTTACATGAAAAAGTTATTTTTTTTTGCAAAAAAATTACTTTGAACCCTCAAACATTATATATTTTTTTAAAGCAAATGCCCTACAGATTAAAATGGTGGGTGTTTCATTTTTTTTTTTTCACACAGTAATTGCGCAGCGATTTTTCAAACGCATTTTTTGGGGAAAAAAACACACTTTTTTAAATTTTAATGCACTAAAACACACTATATTGCCCAAATGTTTGATGAAATAAAAAAGATGATCTTAGGCGGAGTACATGGATACCAAACATGACATGCTTTAAAATTGCGCACAAACGTGCAGTGGCAACAAAATAAATACATGTTTAAAAGCCTTTACAGGTTACCACTTTAGATTTACAGAGGTCTACTGGAAAAATTACTGCACTCGATCTGGCCTTCGCGGCGATACCTCACATGCATGGTGCAATTGCTGTTTACGTTTGACGACAGACCGCCGCTTGCGTTCGCCTTAGCGCGAGAGCAGGGGGCGACAGGGGTGCTTTTTTTTTTTTTTTTTTCTTTTTTAATCTTTTAAACTGTTCCTTTCATATTTTTTTTTTTTCTTTTAATCATTTTTATTATCTCGGGGAATGTAAATATCCCCTATGATAGCAATAGGTAGTGACAGGTACTCTTTTTTTTGAAAAAATTGGGGTCTATTAGACCCTAGATCTCTCCTCTGCCCTCAAAGCATCTGACCACACCAAGATCGGTGTGATAAAATGCTTCCCCAACTTCCCAATGGCGCTATTTACATCCGGCGAAATCTAAGCCATGAAATGCTCGTAGCTTCCGGTTTCTTAGGCCATAGAGATGTTTGGCGCCACTCTGGTCTCTGATCAGCTCTATGGTCAGCAGGCTGAATCACCGGCTGCATTCTCAGGTTCCCTGTTGAGACAGGAGAGCCAGAGAAAAACACGGAAGACGGTGGGGGAGGGGGGCATTCCCTCCCACGGCTTGTAAAAGCAGTCTAGAGGCTAATTGGCCGCTAGGATTGCTTTTACATGAAAGCCGACCGCTGGCTGAAAAGAATGATACCAAGATGATACCTAAACCTGCAGGCATCATTCTGGTATAACCACTCAAAGTCGTGAATGGCGTACCTGAAGACAAAAAAATGGTTAACAATGGTTAACAATAAAGCACAGTAAACAGTAAAGTATAAATAATTACATGCCTGAAAAACAAACATGATAAAACATAATAACAATAACAATAAAACATTGCAGAATAGAATACAGTAAAAAAAAGAGCAGAACAATAGAGAGAGGAGAGAGAGAGAACAATAAAACGACAACAATTTTTTTTTCATTTTATATATATTTTTTTTTTTTACACTTTTTTTGTAACTAACTTTTATAACTGTAACCGATTCCAGGTTCGGGTCTCTCAAAATGCGATGGCATCTTGGGAGACCCTGTGAAAGTGCGCCTAGTCTGTGGAATGCTGTACCCTACGCTAATACTCAACTAGTGCATGGTAGCGTTCAAAACATTCACCAATGCAAAGACCAGGATTGTCAGGACAGGAGGGACAATAATAGCGGGTGTCACGCCTATATCCGCGCTTGCTGCAGACACAACATCTTTTTTGGGGGGTTCGCTGGGTAGGGGTACTCGGGAGGACATAAAAATGCCTCTCATGCAGCCGACTGCATTTGGTTGGGGATGTGAATGGGGGAAGTACGGGCGCTGCAGAAGCGGTGGGTTCCCAATTAGGATTGGCGAATGCAGCAGGAAGGGCATTATGGGCACGACGGGCCTGTGTTTGTCTTCTTGGTGGCAGCGGGACACTACTTGTGCTTGCCACCTCACCAGCTTGAACTGCACTTATGGGACTCGCCACGTCACCAAGTGTTACTGCAGTGCTGGTTTGATTACGACCGGGGTGTACTACACCGCTGGGCTTGCCAGTTCCCCAAAACGCTACCAAAAAAACTGTTAGCGATCGCAGGGATCAGGCCTGACTCTGCGAACGCTGCAGTTATGCGTTTAGAGTTTTGTAAGTGACAGTGATCGATCGATACTGCACTTGGGTGGGCTGGGCCGGGCGGAGGGGCAAAACGCAGGTGCTAGCAGGTATCTGGGCTGATCCCGCTAACACTGCGTTTTTGGGAACCCTAAACTGCTGGGGACGCTAGTATAGATCTGATCGGATCAGATATTGATCAGATACTATACCACTAAGGGAGGTGTTCGGTGCGTGCGTGGGTGTTAGCGGTACTGGCGCTAACCTGACGCTGCCTGGGGCTGGTGCTTGCCAGTTCACCAAAATGCTACCAAAAAAACTGTTAGCGATCGCAGGGATCAGGCCTGACTCTGCGAACGCTGCAGTTATGCGTTTAGTGTTTTGTAAGTGTCAGTGATCGATCGATACTGCACTTGGGTGGGCTGGGCCGGGCGGAGGCGCAAAACGCAGGTGCTAGCAGGTATCTGGGCTGATCCCGCTAACACTGCGTTTTTGGGAACCCTAAACTGCTGGGGACGCTAGTATAGATCTGATCGGATCAGATATTGATACTATACCACTAAGGGAGGCGTATGCTGCGTGCGTGGGTGTTAGCGGTACTGGCGCTAATCTGACGCTGCCTGGGGCGACTCATATCACCGCCGGGCGATCAGGGGGCTAAACCTTTATTCGGTAATAAACGGCGGGTGCCCTGACACTATAAAAAATAAACAAACTAACCAGCGTCAACCGTAACAGTTATACGGTGATCAGTGGTGAAAGGGTTAACTAGGGGGCAATCAAGGGGTTAAAACATTTATTAGGTAGTATATGGGGGTCCCTGACGCTATAAAACGCTGACGGCGAACCCAAATATTTACCTCACTAACTAGCGTCACCAGCGACACTAATACAGCGATCAGAAAAATGATCGCTTAGTGACACTGGTGACGGGGGGTGATCAAGGGGTTAAAACTTTATTAGGGGGGTTAGGGGGGTACCCTAGACCTACAGGGGGCTAACCCTAATTGTCCTAACACTGTAACTGTCACAAACTGACACTATGCAGTAATCAGAAAAAAAAAAAAAAAAAAACAAAAAAAAAACTGCTGGTGTCAGTTTGTGACGGGGGGGGGGATCGGGGGGCGATCGGGGGGGGGGGGATCGGGGTGTAATGTGTGCCTGGCATGTTCTACTGTGTGTGTGTGTGTGTGTGTGTGTGTGTGTGTGTGTGCGTGTGTGTTGGTGCACTCACTCACTTGTCGTCTCTCCTCGGGCCGGAACGGAAACTACCGACCCGAGGGGAGATGACATCATTTCCTTTGCTGCTGTTTAGCATACAGCAGCAAAGGAGTGTTCCCATTGGCCGGCGGCGATCGCGAGGGGGGGGGCCACGAACGGATGGCCTTCCCCTCGTCTCCGATCGCCGGGGGACAAAACGGGACCGCCTCGGGCGGCGGGGGGGGGTCCGATCGGACCCCCCACCCGCGGAAGGCAAATCGCGTACCCTGTACGTGATTTTGCCTGTCCGTGCCGCCTTGCCGACGTACATCGGCGTGAGGCGGTCGTCAAGTGGTTAAGGTGAAAAAACTTTTGACAATACCGCCGCCCCAGCCCCCACGTTTTTTACTTGCCTGACACCTCGAAACTCGACCGCTCGCTCCCGACCTCCATTCAGCCGATCAGCCTGGTCGCTGATTGGCTATAGTGGATGGATTGAAAGCAGCGCAGCCATTGGCTCGCGCTGCTGTCAATCACATCCAATGACGCGGCGCGCCGGGGGCGGGGCCGAGTGATACAGCGAGCGGCTATAGCCGCCGGCTGTATCACGGGAGCGCCCCCGCAATAACTAACAACCATGCGAGAGAGCTCGCATTAAGGTGGTTAGTTATTGCGGGGAGGAGCTGAGACAGCCGCCGAGGGACCCCAGAAGAGCAGGTTCGGGGCCACTCTGTGCAGAATGAGCTGCACAGTGAAGGTAAGTATAACATGTTTGTTATTAAAGAAAAAAAAAATTACCTTTACAACCCCTTTAATGAGGTCATCATCAGTGGTAGATTTAAAGTCCTACTCGGTTTGGTTGTGTCTAAGTGTGCAATTGTAATTTTAGGGGTACTTTAACCTTGTCCCCACTCCCTAGCTTGCACTCGCATTGTTCTGGGCCTGAACTTGCTTATTTCATCCTCTCTGCCTCACACAGATGTATACCATGCCTGAGCCCAACTGGACTGTGCAGAGCAGACTGAATCATGCCTGAGCATGGAGCAATCACACAAGTGAACTGGAAACATGCTCAGGCACAGTATAGAAACTCCTAGTGTGAGCACACCCTTATTTAGAGTGGAACAATACCCATAACTTGATGATTAAAAAAAAAAAAAAAAAAACAAAAAAGTCTTTAGCATAAAACCTACACTCCACATTTAATAAATTATGCTATCAAATTTAGTGTGTGCTGTAAACTGCTTCAAGCATTGTTCCTGTTTCTTCTTTCTGGAGGCTGCAATTTTTCTGAAGCCCCTGAGCAGCAGTAAGGCTGCATTCACACTTCAGCGTTTTGAATCACGGGCAGATTTGCAGCGATTCTGCCCACGGTTTCAAAGCGCCGATGTGTGAATGACAAATTGCGGGACTTCCATTTGAGATGCCATTCATTTAAATGACACCTGAAATTGCAGTGCAGGTCTGGCGCAACTGTCGTGTGACAAATCGCGCTGCAATCGTGGCAACACGCATCGTGTAAAGCATGTCGGGCAAAAAAGTTCAGGGGCTACTTTTGGGCGATGTGATTGCAGCGTGACTTATTGCAACCGCTTCCCGACCGCCCACTGTATATTGACGTCCTGTTTTTTAAAGATGGATATCTCGGTAACGGCAGCAGCTGCTGCCACAACCGAGGTATCCATCTTTAGAGCCGGCGATTCTGCACACGATAATGGTGGTCTATGCGGCGGGTTCGCCGCGAGATCACCGTTATCGGCGGCGGGAGAGGTGCCACCCCCCCTCCCGCCGCTCTCCCGCACCCTCCGCCGCTTACCGGAGCCGTCGGTAACGGCGGAGGCGATCGGGTCCTTTCACTGCTGAGGTACTGAGACGAGTGAGGCCAAGATGGCCCCCACCCGTCTCTATACCATGTGACGGCCGGAGCGACGTCATTACGACGGCTCCGCCCACTTCTCTTAAAGGCACAATTTATTTTGTGTCATTTTTTTAAACGACTTTTTTTTTTTTTTTTTTTTTTTTGCATTATAGTCTAAATATGAGATCTGAGGACTTTTTGACCCCAGATCTCATATTTAAGAGGACCTGTCATGCTTTTTTCTATTACAAGGGATGTTTACATTCCTTGTAATAGGAATAAAAGTGATCCAAATTTTTTTTTTTTTTAAAAAACAGTGAAAAAATAAATAAAATAAAGTAAAATAAATAATTAAAAAAAATAAATAAATTTTTTAAAGCGCCCTGTCCCGACGAGCTCGCGCGCAGAAGCGAACGCATACGTGAGTAGCGCCCGCATATGAAAACGGTGGTCAAACCACACATGTGAGGTATTGCCGCGACCGGTAGAGTGAGAGCAATAATTCTAGCCCTAGACCTCCTCTGTAACGCAAAACATGCAATCTGTAGAATTTTTTAAACGTCGCCTATGGAGATTTTTAAGGGTAAAAGTTTGACGCCATTCCACGAGCGGGCGCAATTTTAAAGCGTGACATGATGGGTATCAATTTACTTGGCGTAACATTATATTTCACAATATAAAAAAAAATTGGGCTAACTTTACTGTTGTCTTATTTTTTTTTTCAAAAAAGTGAATTTTTTCCAAAAAAAGTGCGCTTAGAAGACCGCTGCGCAAATACGGTGCAAAAAAAAGTATTGCAATGACCGCCATTTTATTCTCTAGGGTGTTAGAAAAAAAACAATATATAATGTTTGGGGGTTCTAAGTAATTTTCTAGCAAAAAAACCTGTTTTAAACTCTTAAACACCTAAAATCCAAAACGAGGCTGGTTTTGAAGTGGTTAAGGTGCAGGTGCCATTCAGATGATTGGTATCTCCAATGGAGTCCTGCGATTTGTCATTCACACCGTCACTTTAAAATCGCATGCAGATTCTGCCTGCGATTCAAAACGCTGAAGTGTAAATGCAGCGTTTAATCTTTGGGATGTCAGCAGATCATAAGATCATTAGCCTAGGCTTTTTACCAGACAAACAGGAAGTGGGCTGTATAAGGTATTTACTGGCAGAAAAAAAAAATGTTTTACTGTAAAGTTAAAACTGCAAGGGCAGAAGATTTACTAGATAGAAAGATGAAAAAATGACAGAAGGTCCGCTTTCAGTTTTTACAAACGAGCCGTTCTGTGCGTTATCACACGTTTGCTAGATTTGCTTGAGCTTGGTTTCTACCTAGGTTGGATGGTCAGGAGTTGCAATTACCTTCCAGCTTTTTTTACACAAGAATGTAAATTTCGTCATTGGATACTTTTCTTTTACCTGTGTACTTGATCTGGGCTTTAAACTTTGCTTGTTGCACATAGTTCATTGGCATTCTTTTACCATCCCTTTCTCTATGTAAAAGCTCATATGACCTCTTTCTCTTTATTATTCTTGGCATGTCTATACTGCTAAGATCAAGTAGTTGATTTCATAATATAAAACTGGGTTGAAGTAAGGCTGTTTTGTGATTTAGTGCAATGACACTGCAGTAGGTTCCACACCCTGTATGAATAACACAACATCGCCAAGAGCTTATTACTCTCACCACACCAGAGAGGAGTATTACAATCCAAAATAGCTCAGGTATGCAAATGCACTGTATGTCAGGGTGGGGGCTTTGTTTCTATATTGGTTGGTTTTGTCTTTCTCTGTGCTCATATCTGAAGAAAACAGGGAGGATCATGTGTATTGAGAACTATACAGTGTGTGGTGTTTTTGTTTTTTTTTTTTTTTTTTTTTTTTTTTTTTCCTTCATCAGATTGTTTGCTGAACACACAATTCTATTATCCATGCCACCTGTATAGGTGGGGTACGATGTTGCAATCTTCTACACTTTATGGGTCACTTCAAAACTTTGTAGCAAAGCGTCTTTAAAGGATTATTTCACCTTTTCTAAAAAAACAACATATTTTTGCAGAAAATTCAATGTGCATCTATTTTTATTTTTTTCACAGGAGCCTGCAGGATGCTGCAATCGGGTGCAATGTCAGGCGCCTGCCCTCCAGCTTTCGACTCGTACCTCTGTTTGGGCTTTGTTTTGAAAGTGATGCGTCAGTGGACTATGAGGGCGCTCATCACTGATTTTAAAATGACAGCGGCTGCAGGGAAGAGGAACCCCAGCCCACTATCAGAGGGGAGGGGGATGATCTGCGTAAACATGTTACCCCCAATTATGGGGGTAACATGTTTAAAAAAAAAATGAACCTAACCTTTAACAGCTTCCCGATTGTACTATAGCCAAGACTGCTACAATGTGGTCATCCATTTCTGGGAAGACGTCCATGGTCTGCTCTGAGTGCGGTAAAGGGCCAATCACAGCGGCTCTTTACATGTGATCAGCTGTGTCCAATCACAACTGGTCACATGTAAACAAACTTGCCGGTTATCAGTATGGTTGCACCGATACTAGTATCGTGCCAATACCTCGGTATTTGCACAAGTATCGGTACTTGTGCAAAAGCACAGATACCTGAAACCGATACTTTCAGGCTCAGTTCTTTTGAGTTGTCAGTGGGTCTCCCCTGTTAACAGCTGAAGTTGTCATTCAAAGTGCGACGGCACTGAAAGCTGAAAAATTTGGCCTGGGCAGGAAGGGGTTGAAAGTGCCCAGTATTGAAATGGTTAAACCTGCACTTGGCTCATTCTAGGGAAAGTATCAGGCTCTCTGTTCACAAGTAGCTGCCTGTGCTTATCTTCTGCACTCTTCCCCACTGCTGCCATAAAATGATACTTCTGTATAATGGGGTACATTTGACCTTATTCCAAATTGCTGCGATGGGTGTCCAAGTTGCTAGTTGCCAAGTTAAAGCACTTTCTCTCATGGCTGGCTCCTTTTGTAAAAGTTAAATATTTTACACTGGAAATTTTGAAGGCTCTAGCAGCAGACCTGGTCAGTGGGGTAACATGGGGAAGGCAGGTACAGGCAGTTTTTGGTGTCTTGCTTTACCTAGTCTATGCAAACTAAAGTTACAATTTTCTCTTGTTTCCTAGTTGGCTCAGAAATATGATCCTCAAAAGGAGGCTGAGCTTAAAATATGGATGGAAGAGGTCACTGGAATGTCCATTGGTCCTGACTTCCAGAAGGGATTAAAGGATGGTGTCATCTTGTGTGAGTAAGTATTTTTTAAATTTTACATTTAAAAAAAAAAAAAATTCTATTAATCTCAGTAATGCAGTATTTTACTCTAGGACTTTCCATGTTACTTTTACAAAATGTTGCATGAAAATTGGAGTGTGTGTGTGTTATAAAACAGATGTGCCGGTTCCCGCATGGCATAGAACTGGCAGGCAGTTTACACTGCCCAATGCAAAGTTAATGACACCCCCAGATCTGTTTGCATATCGCAGTGCGAACTGTGAATTCGGACAGGAATCGTATGGGTGTGAACAAGTCCTGCACGATTTTGGCCCGAATGCAAATTCAGCCATACATATATTCGCATCGCATGTGATCTGCAGTGCGGTGCAAATCGCATGCGATGTCTGTCTGACATCGCAGAAGTGTGAACTGGCACTAAAACAACTGTTGTCCTTGCGCAGGCAGGTCTCCCCACTATCTTTTCTATGACTAGACTTGCACTGAAAACATGCGTTCCCCTTTCCTCCAAAGGAAAGGCAATGAACTCTTCTGTTTGCAGAGCTTTTTCAGCAAGTTGGACATTGTTGTGTGAGATGAGTGGGTTCTGTTGATAATCAGAAGTGTTTGTTGGGACTTGGGGAACACTACATTGTTTTGAAACTGTATTGGAAAGGGGCACGCTACTTGCAAACATTGGGTTGTTCATGTGCTCCCTTGGTCCTGTAAGTAGCCTACCACCCTTTTTGCAGTGCAAATTATCTATACTGTTCAGCATCTATAGGTAGGATGCCTTTAGATTAAATGGGGCGATCTGATGTGCAAGGATGAACGTCCACTGTCAGGCACCCTTGTTTGCTGATGCATATAGGATCATTATACTTAGTTTGCCTGAGCATTCATGCCTGACCCATAAACAAAGCTGTGTCAATCATCCGAAAATTCAGATTGGGTGGCTGAATTTCTGTGGGCAGCATTAAGTCCTCATGCACACGGACGTTTTTACAGCTGCTTTTTTGAGCTTTTTTTGCAGCTTAAAAAGGCCTGTCTATGTTAGTCTATGGCTTCATGCCCACCTAGGCGTTTTCAAGCTGCAAGTGGCATAGGCGTTTTTAAGCTGTAAAAACCCAGGAACAGTGGGTTCTGAGACGTTTTTCAGCTGTAAAAACGCTCTAACGCTGAAAAACGCTCAAACGTCATTCACCAACGTTTTTTAGCGTTTTTGATCCATTGAAAAAAAAAATTTGAAAAAAAACGCTCAAAAAAGCTAAAATACGCATTTGCAAAAACGCTGAATAAAGTAAAAAAAAAATCACTGCAAAGATACTGGCGTTTTCATAACGTTTTTTTTTTTTTTTTAACAGCCTGTGTGCATGAGGGCTTAAAGTGTAATGCTAATTTTCCATAAAATGTATTTTTTAATCTCTTGGCGCCAACAACGGGTAAATATGTGGCCTCTCCGCGAGTGGGCCTTGGTGTGGAGGCCACGTATTTGCGTGTAATATTGCAAAAGAACAGCTGTGTCCCGAGAGCACGCTCCCAGCACAGTTGCCGACAGCTTGCGGAAAGCTCCCGATCGCTGCTTGCCATTCACACAAGCAGGCATACATGTGTTGGCATTCATATACGAGCAGTGTTTAGACCACCTCCAGATTGCTATGTTACATTCATTTTTAGGACCATTTTTAAGAAATGAACGTGGCTCCTCCAGATTGAAATGGAAAGATATTTTAATACAATTAAAATACAAGATGCCATGGGTTGCAGTGTTGCATGCTAGTTTTTCAAAAGATAGTAGTCTTTAACACTTTTTTGCCAATTGTTTACAGAAACCGCTGCCATATATCAACTATCTTATATTAATTAAAAAAAAAAAAAAAAACCCCACCAGGGCAAAATCGGTGAATTCTGCTCCATTCTGTCCTAGGAGATTGAGTTATTCTCCTGTTTAAAGTTTTTCATATCGTTCCTCTTGCTGTCCCAATCAAGCAGTCCCTCTGTATAGAGGCCGCTTTATGCCAGTAGACGGGAGGTGAACACGCTGCCATTTTCTATTGGTGGCTCCCTGTCGACAGTCCATGGCAGCTATAAATGTCTGCTTCTGAAGGCTGGTTAAGTAGTAGTTCTTTTTTTTTTTTTTTTGTAGGGGATCAAATGAATGCCTCTCATCTAAAGCAAATTTTGAAATGGTTCTAGAAATCTGTTCTCTCATCGTGATGTATATTAGAACCTCTTGAAACAGAATCGCCTGCTTCCCCCTTTCTTCCTTTATGGGGAAAGAAACTTGGTTGATATGCACTTTACCCTCTTACTGTAAACTGAGATGTGAAGAGCTTTGCACACTTTATACAACCATGCAGGTAACAGCAGTGTTAGGAAATCGGCACTGGGGGTTGTGAATATAAGCTCAAACCAGTTGAGCTGTTGCCTGCAACAGCCAACCAGATTTCAGGTGTCATTTCAGCTTATTGAAAGGTGAAACTGTTACTTGGTGGTACATATGCATTTCCATTTAAATCATGAAAATGCATGTAAGTGTGCAATTAAAAGCATTGAGGTGTGTGTCCAAATTTTGGAGTTAAACTATTGTCCTGGAGCTAGCTTTCCATACTAATTCGTTTTTCACTTTTTCATCTTAGACTCATGAACAAGTTAAGTCCAAACTCCATTCCAAAAATCAATGTTTCCAAACAAAACTGGCATCAGGTAAGGAAGTAATCTGAAGTGTCAAGAAAAAAAAGTTAATGGCCATGACTGTACTTAGAAATCGGTGTGTCCTTAAAGTGGAGCTTTACCAATGACCACTTGATGGAAATAATGTTCTTTAGCAAGGAACATACATTGATAAATATGCAAGCTCGTGAAGTGTATAGATATATAGTATGTATATAGTATCATTAGCAGTAATCAGCATGGTTTCAGGAAGAATCGTTCTTGCCAAACCAATCTATTAACCTTCTATGAGTAGGTGAGCTGCCATCTAGATAAAGGAAGACCATAGACGTGGTGTATCTGGTATTTGCAAAAGCATTTGACACAGTTCCCTTTAAACGTTTACTGTACAAAATAAGGTCCGTTGGCATGGACCATAGGGTGAGCACATGGATTGAAAACTGGCTACAAGGGCGAATTCAGAGGGCAGTGATAAATGGGGAATACTTGGAATGGTCAGGGGTGGGTAGTGGGGTCCCCCAGGGTTCTGTGCTGGGACTAATCTTATTTATTTTGTTCATGAACGACCTGGAGGATGAGGTAAACGGCCGATGCTAAGTAGGGCAATAACTTCTCCGCAGGATGTGGAAACCTTGCAAAAAGATCTGAACCAATTAATGGGGTGGGCAACTACAATGCAAATGAGGTTTAATGTAGAAAAAATGTAAAATAATGCTTTTGCGTGGCAAAAATATTAATGGAATCTATACACTAGGGGGAGAACCTCCTGGGGGAATCTAGGATGGAAAAGGACCTGGGGGTCCTAGTAGATGGGCTCAGCGATGCCAAGCTGCTGCTAACAGAATATTGCCATGGATTAAAAAGGGATCAACTCCAGAGATAAAACGATAATTCTCCCGCTCTACAAGACTTTGGTCCGGCCGCACCTAGAGTATGCTGTCCAGTTCTGGGCGCCAGTCCTCAGGAAGGATGTACTGGAAATGGAGTGAGTACAAAGAAGGGCAACAAAGCTAATAAAGGGTCTGGAGGATAATGGTTATGAGGAAAGGTTACGAGCACTGAACTTATTCTCTCTGGAGAAGATGCTTGAGAGGGGATATGATTTCAATTTATAAATGCCCTACTGGTGACCCCACAATAGGGATAAAACTTTTTCGCGGAAGGGAGTTTAACAAAACATGTGGCCACTTATTAAAATTAGAAGAAAAGAGGTTTAACCTTAAACTACGTAGAGGGTTCTTTACTGTAAGAGTGGCAAGGATGTGGAATTCCCTTCCACAGGCGGTGGAATCAATAGGTTAAAAAAGAAAAAAAAAATTAGATAAGCACCTGAACTACCACAACATACAGGGATATACAATGTAATACTGACATATACCGTATTTATCGGCGTATAACACGCACCCCAAGTTTTTAGGAGGGAAGTTTAAGGAAAAAAACTTACATTAAAATGCCCATCAATGCAGCCTCATCTGTCCATCTGCAGCCTTTTCAGTGTCAGTGCAGCCTTGCCCCAGTGCAGCCTTGTCAATGCAGCTTTGTGCACTCGGTGTAGATTCAAAAAATGGCGCTGAGGCTGCAGGGAGCCGAGATACACATACCCGAGTGTTCTCGGCTTTTTCCGGCGCCGCCGTCACGCCCAGTCCCGCCCCTGGACCTGTGTTATGTCCATCATAGGGCGGGACTGGGCGTGACTGAGCGGCGCCGAAAAAAGCCGAACACTCGGGTATGTGTATCTCGGATCCGACAAGAGCCGAGATACACATACCCGAGTGTTCTCGGCGCCGCTCAGTCACGCCCAGTCCCGCCCTATGATGAACATAACACAGGTCCAGGGGCGTGACGGCGGCGCCGGAAGAAGCAGAGAACACTCGGGTATGTGTATCTCGGCTCCCTGCAGTCTCTGCGCCATTTTTTTGAATCTGCCCACGGCTGTGTATGTCGGCGGCGACCGTGGCAATTGCCGCGATCGCCCTGATGACACAGAAATCGGCGGGGATCGGCCTATAACACGCACCCACAATTTCCCCCTGATTTTCAGGGGAAAAAAGTGTGTGTTATATGCCGATTAAATACGGTAATCACACACATGGGTTGGACTTGTGTGTTTCTTCCACTGTCCCCAATCTATCTGCTGATGGAACAGAGCCTTGGGGCAAGCTACACTTGCTCATTTTGGTGTGTGGTATAATTTTTTTTTTTTTTTTTTTTTGTTTGGAGAGTGCATGTGATTAGCACAGGGTCTGTCAGCACTGTCCAGACAGAGGGTCCTGGGTTTAACACTTTAAAGTGTTACTAAACCCAGGACCCTGCATTCACTAGATCTGGTCTCCCACAGTACACAGAACATGGAAATACAATAGTTTTAATAAATCTAAACTGCTAAATACCTTTTTTTTTTTTTTTTTTTTTTTTTTTTTTTTTTTTTTTTCTTTATCCTACATCACAGGACAGTTGGGCTAATCATTACCTTCTAGGTTATACTTGGTCTCCTGGTGAATGGACATTGGTAGACCAAAGATCTTTAGACAGAAAGTGATCCCCCTATACAACCCCTCCCATATAGGAAGTACTTCAGTCTTTTTTACCAGTGTGCAAAGTGGAAATGCATGTTTTGTTTGAGCTCTCTTGAATCAAGGGATTGGATCCATTTGAAACTAGCTTATATGCTAAGACAAATGGTACCCGAACCTCGCAAAGACTCCTTTCTGATGGCTATCACCTCGACTAGAAGGGTGTCGGAGTTGGCGGCCCTTTTTGTGCAGGGAACTAAATTTAATCTTTCACCGTTACAGGGTTGCCTTACGACCTATTCTATCCTTTTTACCTGAGCTGTTGTCAGGCTTTCATTTGAATCAGGACATTGGTTTTTGCCTTTCTTTTTCTTTTTTTTTTTTTTTTTTTTTTCTTTTTTTCTTTTTTTCTCTCAGCCTTGTTCGGTGGAAGGAAAATCTGCTGCACTCCTTAGATGTAGTGCAAGCAGTCAGTTTTTGTCTAGATCAGACTCCTGGTAAAGAAGAAAAGAGAAAATAAAAAGACCCAAGAAGGGGCAGGCAGCTTCCATTGCCCATTGGGTCCACTAGTTGGTCGTTTAGGCCTATGGTCTGAAACTTTGAGCGCTCACCATGAAGGGAGGAGCCTTTTCTACCAGGAGTGCAGGAACTTCCTAGGGTTTTCCCCATCGGGTATCTGTGGCTCAGATTTGTAAGGCTGCTACCTGGCCTTCAGTGCATACATTCACAAATTTATCAAGTGGATGTTTGAGCAGCCGAGGATTTTGCTTTTGGCCGCAGCGGCTGCTGTATAAGGTCTGGCTATTGTTTGGCAGGGTGTCTCCCCCCTCAAGGCTATTGCTCTGGGACGCCCCAGCAGGTAATGAATATTAGCCTAACTGTCCCGTGATTTATAATAAAGAAAATAGGATTTTTTTTTTCGTCATACCTGTAAAATGATTTTCTTTGAATACACCATGGGACACAGAGGTCCCTCCCCTCTTTTGATTCAGTGCCTGCTACATAACTGAAGTACTTCCTGTATGGGAGGGTTTATATAGGGGATCACTTCCTGTCTAAAGACCTTTTGATCTATCACTGTCCATTCACCTGGAGATTAAGTATAACCCAGTAGGTAATGAATATTTGCCTAACTGTGTCTCCCATGATGTATTCAAAGGATTTTACAGTTGAGCATGAAAAAAAAAAATCTTTTTTTTTTCTCATCAGCAGTTAGAGCAGTCTTGTGATTTTTCTATCAGTGTCCAGCCAAGCACTGGTTAAAGCTTGTAGGAGTTTTCTGACTGTCCTATGAGACTGCAAGACCCCTGACCCTGTGTCTGGGCAGTGCTAATTGGCCCTGTGTGATCACATATGCACTCTCAAGAGAAAAACCTCTCTAGCAATACACACCAAGCTGAGCATGTGCAGCCTGACTTCATAGACTGTTTTATCAGGGGACAGTGGGAGGATCAGGGAAGCCAGGATCAGACAGCCTTTTTACACAATGCAGAAGTTTAACTCCTTTGGTTCCACAGTGAGTATAACAAGCATGCTTTACTGCATATACAGACTGATTTTACTGTTGTGGATTTAGTAACACTTTAACCTTACTGGCAGTTAGCAATTCACAGGCCAAAACCCACATTTCTTTTTAAGAGTAAACTATGATTTAATGGAAAATTTTTCAATTAAAATGTTTATTTGCAGATGGTGTTCTGCTTTTCATACAAATATGCCTTTAGAATATATACTGTAGGCATGTAGCAACCAGAGGTGCAATAAATTCAAGCTGAATGATGCAAACCTGTGATGTCAATGAATGTCAGCAGTAAGTGGTCAGAACAAAACTTCCAGAAAGCTAGACACCTTTTAACTTGGTTTTCTGCAGGTCAGCATGCACATGATTCACAATTGAATACATTATGTACTGAATGCAGACAATGGGTTGTAAAACCAACATTGAATCCTTAGGGCCCTTTTACATCTGCAGGTAGCGGTGTAAACTGACACCTGAATCTGTATTAGGATTTTTTTTCTTTACAAAAAAATGTGAACCAATGATGCCCCTGTGACATTCTGTCATAAGTACTAAAGATATTTTTACAGCTGTGATGTCAACCTTCCCCACTAGTTTGGTAGTAATGAGGTATATTGTTTGAAAAGGGAGTACTGTTCCTGCAAAATTTGTAATCTTTTGCAGATGCATTTGTGATTCTTTGCACCAAATACTGATTCATTTTCTGTCCCACAGCTGGAAAATCTCTCAAACTTTATCAGAGCCATGTCTAATTATGGGATGAAGTCTGTAGATCTGTTTGAAGCAAATGACCTGTTTGAGAATGGCAATATGACCCAAGTACAAGTTTCTTTGCTGGCCCTAGCTGGAATGGTATATTCCTATTGTGATTGCATAAAATGAATGTTTGTGGTTTTTTTTTTTTTTTTTTTTTTTTTTTTTTTTTCCATATTATCTAGTGCTGTAATGTTTCAGATAGAATAGAAATGGTATAGAGGGGAAATATACATGCCAATGTAGATATCCAAACCTGTACCCCAAAAAAAAACCTTCAGTGTGCTGCATACCAAAATCCCCTCCCCTCCCAATACTTTGCCTAAGCTCGATCCAGCGATGTGCACGAGACCCGGGTCTCTCCTTCCTGATTGAGATGCAGGAGCCATTGGATACCGCTGCTGTCAATCGCAACCAGTGAGGTGGGCGGCTGAGTCATGCTCTGTCTTTATGGATGCAGAGAGCCAAAACCACTGCACAGAACATGCGTGTGGGTGTTTATTAAAAAAAACAAAAATAATGCAGCCACCAAGTCTAGTTGGTAAGCTGCAATATTACATTTTTGGTTTAGGGTTTACTACTGCTTTAATATAAAAGGAAATAATGGCACTGATTCATAGAAGGTAAAACCTTCTCTTTGTGTGTGTGTGTGTGTGTGTGTGTGTGTGTGTGTGTGTGTGTGTAATCCAGTTTAAACTGAGTAAGGGTAAAGTGCCTTGTCAGTCAAATCATATTCAAAGCATTTCAGAATATTGTTGGGGTGTTGCCAGTGGTAGTGTTTTGACCACTAGGGCAACTGATGGGCTACATTCACACCGGTGATTAAGGCCAGTATGAATTCTGGTGATGGGAATCTTCAGATTCCTGCTGTCTGTATGTGGCTAGGTCACCGGCAGACGCAGCTATTCACATTCACCTGTCGTTTATAGTGAACCGGGCCAGTGGCTGTATCTAGACACTCACAGCTGCAGCAGGAATATGAAGTGTGAATGCAGCCTTAGGCCTAATGTACACAGGACGCTGAGGCAACCTCTTCTTAACGATTTTTTTGACATCTTGAAACTGGCGTTTAATTACGCTCTTTTAGCTGTGTTTGCATGCCGCGTTTAAGCGCGTTTGCATCTAGGAGCGTTTAGTTAAGATAGCATCATAAGACCCTCCCAAAGCACAAAGTGTTTACCTATTTCAGCTATTCTGTGAGTAGCAGCAGCTGAGCGCAGCAGTGTACTTGTATCTACCTCAGTTTCGGTGCTTTTTCTATGGATCCCATAATGAGCATATGTTAGGAAATGCTCCTGGCGCTGCTGTTGAGGCTGGAAAGACGTCAGGAAATTGCATTCGAGGACCAGAGTTCGTCGCTACTGGACTTATCCTACAGACATGCGCAGTGCAATCAATGGATATTTTTTCAAAATGTATGTACAGCAATGATAGTGGCGGCTTGGATCATGGGCTCATTAGGGGTTAATAAATGGTCTGTCAAGCATTGCAAGCAATTACAGGTTTCTTTTTTTTTTTTTTTTTTCTCCAAAGAAAAGCCTCTAAACACAACTGCCTAAACGACATTAAATGAACCTGTGTACATGTACACATAAGATAACATTGGAAGAGTTCAGGGGCAGCTGAAAAGCATCCAACTGCCTCTGATAGTCCGTTTACCAGCAGCAGTGTACATGAGGCCTTTAGGCCTCATGCACACGAGACGCCGGTGCAAACTCTGCTGAACACACGTTTTTTAAAAGCTGAAACCGGCGTTTAGAAACGCTTGTTTTGCTGCGTTTTACCACGTTTGCATCTAGAAGCGTCTGCAGAGCAGAGAATGACATTTTGCGACCCAACTTTGGACCACTTGGTGCTAGGAACCCCAAGTGGAACTAGCACTATAACATATCCAAATTTGGGGTTCCCAGCACCTAGTGGCCCAGAGATACGGGGCCCCAAAGTCGAGTCGCAAAATGTCAAGCACTTCTGCAGCAGAGCATGACATTTTGTGACCCGACTTTGGGGCCCCGTATCTCAAGGCCACTTGGTGCTAGGAAGCCCAAATTTGCATATGTTATGGTGTTCCACTGTGTTGGCACACTAAATTTGGGGTTCCTAGCGCCAAGTGGCCCCGAGATATGGGGCCCCAAAGTTGGGTCGTAAAATGTTTCTTTAAAAACGAGGCTAAACGCCGGTTTGGCGTCTGAAACGTGAAAATATTTTTGCATCCTGAACCCATTTTTTTTTGCTTCTGGAAAAACGAGGTTAAACGCAACTGCCTAAACGCCAAAAAACGAGACTGTGTACATGGACACATAGAATAACATTGAATGGGTTCAGGGGCACTTTTTTCAAACTGCCTCTAAACGCGCATTTAACAGCTTCTCGTGTGCATGAGGCCTAAGTGTGCAAGGGGCAGGGGAATGCATGTTGGGGGGGTAAGGAAAAACTGGAAGCTGCAGACTGTAAAGTGTGTGTGTGTGTGTGGTTTTTGTTTTGTTTTCCGAAATTTTTGCATTTCTATTTTAAACTGTTAATGGGTTTTATAAGGTAAGGGTTCACATACACTTTAGAGGTTGGAGATGAGCTCAATATTTGAGAATTTATGAAATTCACAGTATTTGTCAACTTTTTTTTTTTTTTTTTTTTTTTTTTTTTCTGTGGCTAGTGTTTGTGTTTTTAACTTGTTCATTTAGTCTGCGGTTCTAAAATGTGTATTCACTTTTAAATAATGCTACTGTTTGGTGTATTCTCTGGGAACTGCCCACAGCTTGATAAATTTAAACGCCAGTTTGTGGTTAAAGCATTTTTTACTTTTATTCATCAAAAATTTAAACTCAATGTACAGTGAATGCAAGGTAACGCCTATCAAACGACCTTGGAGAAACCTGGGAATATCAGTTTGTCCTAAATTACTAGATTCTGTCTGTTTTTTTTTTTTTTTTTTTCTTTTTGACCCTTTAAAACTAGCCCTTACAATAATGCTCCCTCTGTGTGAGCTGAACTATGGAAGCAACAGGATCAGCCCAACAGCACACGGTAACATTTTTGCTTCTTTAAAAACTAGGGTGAAAGGATAAAGCTGCCTTTTTCAACCTTCAGGGGTGTCATCTAAATGTATACAAGCCAGCGGGTGGATCAAGCCTGCCTTTTTAGTTACAAAAATCCACAGGTTTTCATTGTGTACCATTGCAATGTTCTAGCTGCCATTATGCTAACAACCAGTGGTGTCGTCGGTTGATATGGAGGGCTTCCAGTGCCTGCACAGTATCCTTGTTTGCCTCTCCCCTGCACCTTTCCGTCAGCGCTGGGGTCACATTAGCTGAATGAGGGAGAATTGAAACCTTGGAATACTAGTCAATAGTGTGCAAAGGGGTGTGTTTGGGGGGAAAAAAATCCTCTCATGTTGAGTATCCCACATGTGTGGGTGTTGCTGCGTTATGTAAAATTTATGTTTTAGTTTTTTACATATTAGAATGGGGTTCCTTGATTGAAAAAAAGTGGAGAAACACGGGTATAGTATTGCTTGCCTTTGAGCTTTTCCGAATCCTTCATTTCGTTGAAACTGTTTTCTATATTTGTTCTGTTTTCAGGCAAAGACGAGAGGTCTTCAGAGTGATGTGGATATTGGGGTAAAATATGCTGAGAAGCAGCAAAGAAACTTTGATGACAATACAAAGAAGGCAGGGCAGTGTGTTATAGGACTACAGGTAAGGATGGTTGGAGGTGTTGATGATGGGGTGGAAATTGGTGAAAAGTCATTTAAAAAAAAAAACAAAGCAGGTTATTACACAAATGATGCCTTAGTTTTTTGTTTTTGTTTTTTCTTTGCAGCAAGTGGGTGGGACAGGCAGAATACTTCAGGCCTTAAATTTGAATTCCGGTGTAACCCGAAGTACATTTTAAAACTGTCCCCTCCTAACACCAATGTTTACTAATGTGTCTAAGAAAGATGACCTATTTTCAGGCTGCTCCAGTTCAGTCATGTGAACTCTCTCCCCTGTCAGCCAGCACCGCTGCAGGGGAGAGGAGGAAGCGTTGACAACAGATGGGCCATTGAAGTACTATAGGTGACATCACTGCTCCAGATTAGCTGTTGTCAGAGCACTATCTCCTTTTCTTGCGGCTGCCACGGGAGATCACATAGCCAGACCAGATTGGCTTCAAAACAGAAGTATACATCTCTTTCCTAATGCGGGCTAGTAAACATATGAGGGAATGGACAGTTTTAGGAGTAATTAGGCTTATCCTGAAATTCTACTTTGTTATTAACACCTGGCAGTGACCGGCCCCCTAGCCCCCCCACCCCAATTTTACTTACCTGGGTCCCGTATTTCCCTTGGCGAGACTGCGCTGTCCCTCTCTCCACGGGGTCCCGGCTCTTGATTGGATAGATTGATGGCAGCGCAGCTATCAATTCCCAGGAGAGCGCTTCTCCTAGGAGGTTCTGATGCAGGGAGGACCCACCGGGGGCCAAACTGCAAAACGAGCTGCACAGTGGATATAGAGAGATGGCATTATTTTCTGCTGTTGAAGTATGGTTCTCCCTATGCCAAACCCAGTCATTGCAAGCTAAGCTTGGGCATCTCAAACTCCATTTTGGCTAAATTATTTCACATTAAAGGGCATTAAACTGAGTGCCAGTGACATTTTATAGGAGTTAATGCTAGACAAGCAAGTATATACATTTTTCTATTGCCATCCTTGTCCAGTTTCTACTATCCTTTAAAAACCAGTACTGACAGCATGTTTCTCTTTACAATTTACCCCTTTGCTTCTCCATTGAAATAAATTGGTACTCTTGGCAGTGTGAAGTGTACAAGGCACTCCGAATGCATTTGACCTAAACCTGCATGTCTGTCAATTCTATGGCCAAATTCAAGTTGGGTCCTGTGTATTAGGGTGATAACTTTACTTGCTATGAGGAGCTCTGTCTTTACTGCTTGAATCTCTTCTGTTCTATATCTGAAGTTAATAGACCCAGAGCAGCATAAAATCAACTGGCTTTTATAGAACCAGTCCTGTCTTTTTACATTTGGATCTGTGCTCTTTCAGGGGAAGCTTATTAGAAATATACATCTCAGATGTTAAGGCAGGATTATATTATAATCAAACTTCTTTGTAACTTGGTTTTTGTCCTTGTGTAGATGGGGACAAATAAATGTGCCAGCCAGTCTGGCATGACTGCATATGGGACAAGAAGGCACCTCTATGACCCAAAGCATAATATCTTGCCACCTATGGATCATTCCACTATTAGTCTTCAGATGGGAACCAACAAAGGAGCCAGTCAGGTGAGCAGAAGTACAAAAAATCAGCTTCAGATCTTTATTTGAAACTGTCACACTGAGTAGATCAGTTAAACATTTGTTTACAAGTAATGTAATCTAAGTCTCGGTTCACACTGCTGCAAATTGGGTTCCAACTTGTGAGACCCCAAGTCACACGACATGTGAAATCCCATGTTGGTCAATGAGATCTGTCTTAAATTGGCAATACTGAAGTCGCTCTGATTTTAGAAAAGGGTCCTGTGCTACCCGGTGACTTCTATCCGACTTGTGCCCATAGACTTTAATGGAAGTCGGATCCTCGTCTAATATTGATGTGATTTGGATCAGACATTACAGGAAGATAACCAGGCATTCCCTGCGGTGTAGCCCCCTGCTTCAAAGTCATACTGAAGTCGCCTAACAAAGTCGTACTGTAAGTCACATGACTTTCAGGTCACAGTAGTGTGAAGTTTGTTGGAAAAATGAAGCAAAGGTTTGGCTGTTTTTCATATTTGCTAGGGGAACATATATTAGTGGGCTTTAAGATGAAGCATGGATAAATGTTGGCTAAATTTGGGCACACATCTACAGAGTTAAACAGGTGGCGGCTCTAGGTCCAAGAATGAATGTTCTCTCGTGTAGGATTTATTCATACCATACTTAATTGCTGCACATCAAATTTTTGATGTGAATATTGATTTGGATATTTGGAAATGATTGAATGTAGCAGTTTTCCATGAGGAACCAATGTTGAATCTGCTTCAGTATGGTTGCTGCCAACAATTAACATTTGTTGCAAGATAAGAAAACGGAAAATTGTATACTCCCCTTTCCGTAATTTTCCTTTCCTGACGCCTTTCCATGGCAGCACACGCTGGGTTGTGACTCCGCCCCCACAACCTGACAGGATTGGTTAGCTATAAGTTTGAAGGGGAGACACCCTGCTGCATTCTCTGTAAATATATCACCATAAAACGGGGTGGGAATCTGTGTGCTGCCATGGAAAGGCGCCAGGAAAGGAAAATTACGGAAAGGTGAGTATACAATTTTCCGTTTTCCTGACGCCTCTATGGCAGCACACGCTGGGAAATAACTCGCCAGTCGGGTGGGTGCAAGAAAATAATATTTATTCCTTCTAATGCGGAAGAATTGGCTCTAACAACGGATCTACCGAAGTCTGCCATAGCCAAATGAGCAGAATCTACTCTATAGTGAGAAATAAACGTATGTCTGGAGGACCAAGTTGCTGCTTTGCAAATAGTCTCCGGTGAAACTCTGCAATATGCTGCCCAGGAGGTAGCCACTGCCCTGGTCGAGTGAGCCCTGATGCCTTCAGGAATTGCCATATGCCGCATGGAGTATGCCTTCTTGATGGACTTGACTAACCAGGAGGCGATAGTACGTGAAGTAGCCGCTTGACCTCGTCTGTTTCCATGTGGGATGACCATGAGGGTATCCGTCTTTCTAAAAGAATTCGTAGCCGTCAGGTAACTAATGATGGTAGTTTTAACATCCAGGGGATGAGGTTCACCCTGATCATTAGTGAAGGATGGTAAGACAATATCTTGGTTGTAATATAAGGAAGTTGCTACCTTCGGGATGAAGTGGTCTGAAGGTCTTAGTACTACCTTATCAGGAAAGAATACCAAGTAAGGTTCTGATGCCATCAGTGCTTGGATCTCAGACACCCTCTTTGCTGATGTGATTGCAATGAGAAAGGATAGTTTTAGAGTCAGATCCCATAGAGATATTGATTCAGATGGAGTAAAAGGAGGATTGGTGAAGGCTTCAAGAACTATTGAGAGATCCCATGATGGAAAAACTGGTTTCTTAGGAGGTTTGATTTTCAGGCAGGCTCTCAGGAATTGGATAACCAGCGGATGTAGTGCCCATCTGGTGCCTGTTTTGGCCGACAAGGCAGATACTTGTACCTTAAGGGTACTTGAACTTAGACCTTTGTTGATTCCTGATTGGAGGAATTCTAGGATTTGAGAAGGTTCTGGAGCAATAGGATCCCATCCCTTCTGCTGCGCCATTCTAAAGAATTGGTTCCAAATTCTTGTATAGGTGGTGTTGGTGGTGCTCTTCCTGGCTTGCATCAAAGTCGATATTACTTCCTGTGAGCAGCCTTGTTCCCTTAACCTAACCCTTTCAACTTCCATGCTGTCAGATGTAGGTTCTCTGGAGCTGGATGTAGGAATTGGCCTTGAAATAGCAGATCCGGAGTTACCGGAAGGGGGATTGGAGGTTGAAGGCTGAGCTGCAATAGGGTCGTGAACCATGGTCTTCTCGGCCAAAGAGGGATTATCGCGATTACCGTGGCTGAAGATCTCCAAAGCCTGGACAGGAATCTCGCAATTAGCGTAGTTGGCGGGAATATGTACCCCAACTTGAAGTTCCAGGGGTGAATTAGACAATCTATCCCCTCGGCTGAAGGGAAAGATGCTCTGGACAGAAACCTCTGACACTTCGTAATCGCCGGAGTAGCTGCTAAGTCGATCTCTGGTACTCCCCATGTCTCCGTAAGAAGAGAGAAGGCCTGGAGACTCGGGGACCATTCGTTGTTCGAAAGAGTTTCTCGACTCAGGTAATCGGCTAACATGTTCTGTGCCGCAGGAACATATATTGCTTTTAGATCTGCTAGGTGTGCCTGTGCCCATTCCAAGATAGGGCGGACTTCCTCCATCAATGTGAGACTCTTGGTACCCCCTTGCCTCTGGATGTAGGACACTGCCACCTTGTTGTCCATCCGAATAAGCACGTTCTTCCCTCTGAGGACTGGTGCAAATGCCATGAGGGCCTGGAAGGCTGCTCTGAGTTCCAGTATATTCGATACTAAATCCTGGCCCCGGAACTGCCATCGGCCTTGCGCTGCTTGATCTTGACAGTGAGCTCCCCAGCCGCTCTGACAGGCGTCCGAGGTGACTATTATCGGATCTGGGGGAACTATCAGTTTGTATTTCCTGAGGTTGGTCAAGTGTGTCCACCACCACACTGATTGCTTCATTGGTCTGGAGATGGTAATGGTCTGACGCATCGATACTCCATCCCACTGCCTCAGAAAGGAGTTTTGGAGGATTCTCATGTGCCATTGTGACCATTGCACCATGGGCAGGGTTGCAGCCATAGACCCTAGCACACTTAAGCAGATTCTGGCTGGAAGATGCCTTGCTGATAGTAATCTCCACATCTTCTGTACTAGAGGCTGAATCTTCTCCTGAGGAAGTTGTACCATGTTCAATTTGGTGTTCTGATCTGCTCCCAAGAATACCATGTTTTGAGTGGGTTGTAAGCTGCTCTTTTTCCAGTTGACTAGCCAGCCAAAGTCTTGGAGAGTCGTGAGTAAGATCTTCTGATGGCATAGCAAGGTTTCTTGATCCTCTGCCAAGAGCAGGATGTCGTCCAAATAATGGTGGACTCTCAGACCCTTCTCCCTGAGGAATGCAACCAAGGGTAGAAGGACCTTGGTAAATGTCCTGGGAGCCGACGAGATGCCGAAAGGAAGGCACTGAAATTGGAAGTGGCTTCTGCATGCGCCCCCAGCAGTGGAGTATGCTTTCTTCAATTCTAGATCCAATTTCCGATCCAGAACATCCCGAAAGGAAACTGCGTCTTCAATAGGCAGAGTGACATGCCGTGCAAGACGCATCAAGGAGGAGTCGACTACTGGAGCGTTCATCAATGTTTTGACTTTTGACTCCTTCAGAGGATACATTTTTGTCAGTCTGTTGGTGAGACTGGACCGCTTATCAGATCTTTCCCACTCATCTTTAATTAGATCCTCCAGTTCACCTATAAAAGGGAAATTCTCTGGTTCTTAAATTTGGGAAATATTTCCGGACTTTCTGCGGTTCTTTATCTTCTTCCCAGCCTATCGCTTCTTTGACTGACTTTGCGAAAGGCTGTACCAGGGAAAAATCAAAACCTGCTGACATGTCCTGGTCCTCATCTCCTGAGGAGGGTTCTGATGCCTGGGGTTGGCGGTCATCCGCCACCGATGTGCTAGGCGTAGGCCTATCGATTAGTGGTGCTGTTGTCTCCCTTATGGACTCCCGCACAGATTCTCTTATGAGCTCCGTAGCCATTGCTGCGTCTAGCTCTTTGTCCTTTGCTGCTTCATTGAAGCAGGATCTGCAGACTAGCTTATCTGGCAAGGCTGGTGCGCCGCATACCCAGCAAGCGTTTGCTGCAGGACGGGTGTGGCGGCTTTGGCGGTGCGATGAAGGTGACCGTCTGCGGTGTGACGGGAGCGGCTGCGTCTTGAGCGGCTGTGACGTGAGCGGCTATGTCTTCGGTGGCGAGAAGAGGATCTTGAGCGGCTTCTGCGGGACTTCTTGCTTGACCCATGACTTGATCTCCTCTCACGCCTGGAACTTGCGGCTCTTGACCTGGTGGGGCTGCCAAAAACGCAGCGTTAGTGGTTGGCTCTCTTTTTTTTTTTTTTTTTTTTCTCTCCCCTTCTTCAATACTTACCAATGACGAATAGCCTCTTACCTCGTTTGCTGATGGTGGTCTGCGCGGGCAGTGGTCTCCATAGTGATAGACAGAGTAGACTGAAGGAAATTTTTTTTTTTTTTTTTTAACCACTTGACCACTGGGCACTTAAACCCCCTTAATAACCAGACCAATTTTCAGCTTTTGGTGCTCTCACATTTTGAATGACAATTACTCAGTCATGCAAAACTGTATCTATGAATTTTTTGTCCTTTTTTTCACACAAATAGAGCTTTCTTTTGGTGGTATTTAATCACCGCTGGGTTCTTTATTTTTTGCGCTATAAAAGAAAAAAGACCGAAAAATCTGTAAAAAAAATAAATTTTTCTTCGTTTCTGTTATAAAATTTTGAAAATTAGTAATTTTTCTTCATATATTTTGGCCAAAATTTATACCGCTACATATCTTTGGTAAAAATAACCCAAATTAGTGTATATTATTTGGTCTTTGTGAAAGTTATAGCGTCCACAAGCTATGGTACCAATATCTGAAAATTGATCACACCTGAAGTACTGACGGCCTATCATTTCTTGAGACCCTAACATGCCAGAAAAGTACAAATACCCCCCAAATGACCCCTTTTGGGAAAGAAGACATTCCAAGGTATTTAGAAAGATGCATGATGAGTTTTTTGAAGTTGTCATTTTTTCCCACAATTCTTTGCAAAATCAAGTTTTTTTTTTTTTTTTTTTTTTTTTTTTTTTTTTTTTCCACAAAATTGTCATTAGCAGGTTATTTCTCACACACAGCATATGCATACCACAAATTACACCCCAAAACACATTCTGCTATTAGTCCCGAGTATGGCGATACCACATGTGTGAGACTTTTACACAGCGTGGCCACATACAGAGGCCCAACATGCAGGGGAGCACCTTCAGGCGTTCTGGAGCACCCAGGCCAATTCTGACATTTCTCTCCTACATGTAAAAATCATCATGTATTAGCTAGAAAATTACATAGAACCCCAAAACATTATATATGTTTTTTTAGCAAAGACCCTAGAGAATACAATAGCGGTCATTGCAGCTTTTTATCTCACACGATATTTGCGCAGCAATTTTTCGAATGCCTTTTTTTTTTTTTGGAAAAAAAACAGTTTTTTGCTTTAAAAAAAAAAACAAAACAGTAAGGTTAGCCCAATGTTTTTGCATAATATGAAAGAAGTTACGCCGAGTTAATAGATACCTAACATGTCACCTTTCAAAATTGCACACGCTTGTGGAATGGCGCCAAACTTCGCCACTTAAAAATCCCCATAGGCGACGCTTTAAAAATTTTTACTGGTTACAAATTTTGAGTTACAGAGGAGGTCTAGGGCCAAAATTATTGCTCTCGCTCTACCGATCGCAGCGATACCTCACATGTGTGGTTTGAACACCGTTTTCATATGTGGGCGGGACTTACGTATGCGTTCGCTTCTGCATGCGAGCACACGGACAGGGGCGCTTTAAAAATTTTTTATTTTTTTTTTATTGTTCATTTTACTTTAGTTTGACACTTTTTTCAAAAAAAAAAAAAAAATTTTGATCACTTTTATTCCTATTACAAGGAATGTAAACATCCCTTGTAATAGGAATATGGCATGACAGGTCCTCTTTACAGTGAGATATGGGGTCAATAAGACCCCACATCTCACCTCTAGGCTGTTCCTGAAATAAAAAAAAAAAAAAAAAAAAAAGATCTTGGCTTCGATCGTAGCGGTGAGTCGGTAGAAGCACCGGAGGGCGGCGGGAGGGGGGGGGCGTCCCCTCTCGCCTCCCGTAAGAACGATCAAGCAGTGTAACAGCCGCTATGATCGTTCTTATGGTGTAGGGAATCGCCGGCTGAAAAAGATGATATCTGAATGATGCCTGTAGCTGCACCCATCATTCAGATATCCCCACACAAAGTCAAGGACGTTGTATGACGGAAGGTGGGAAGTGGTTAAAATGCTTTTTTTTTTTTTTTAACACAAAGTTGTCCATTTATACAGTATTTCTAACCCATAGCATGTACATACCAAAAATGACCCCCCAAAATAGATTCTCCTACTCCTCCTGAGTACGGGGATACCACATGTGTGAGACTTCCACAGCCTGGCCACATACAGAGACTGGGTATGGCTGAGCATGGCTGAGCATTGCAGAGTATCGCCGAGTATGACTGGGTATGGCAGAGTATCACAGAGTATGGCTGGGTATCACCGAGTATTGCAGAGTATGGCTGGTTATGGCAGAGTATGGCTGGTTATGGCAGGGTATGGCTGGTTATGGCAGGGTATGGCTGGTTATGGCTGGTTATGGCAGGGTATGGCTGGTTATGGCTGGTTATGGCAGGGTATGGCTGGTTATGGCAGGGTATGGCTGGTTATGGCAGGGTATGGCTGGTTATGGCAGGGTATGGCTGGTTATGGCAGGTTATGGCTGGTTATGGCTGGTTATGGCTGGTTATGGCAGGGTATGGCTGGTTATGGCAGGGTATGGCTGGTTATGGCAGGGTATGGCTGGTTATGGCAGGGTATGGCTGGTTATGGCAGGGTATGGCTGGTTATGGCTGGGTATGGCTGGTTATGGCAGGGTATGGCTGGTTATGGCAGGGTATGGCTGGTTATGGCAGGGTATGGCTGGTTATGGCAGGGTATGGCTGGTTATGGCAGGGTATGGCAGGGTATGGCTGGTTATGGCAGGGTATGGCTGGTTATGGCAGGGTATGGCTGGTTATGGCAGGGTATGGCTGGTTATGGCAGGGTATGGCTGGTTATGGCAGGGTATGGCTGGTTATGGCAGGGTATGGCTGGTTATGGCAGGGTATGGCTGGTTATGGCAGGGTATGGCTGGTTATGGCAGGGTATGGCTGGTTATGGCAGGGCATGGCTGGTTATGGCATGGCTGGTTATGGCAGGGCATGGCTGGTTATGGCAGGGCATGGCTGGTTATGGCAGGGCATGGCTGGTTATGGCAGGGCATGGCTGGTTATGGCAGGGCATGGCTGGGTATTGTGGGTCATTGCAGAGTATGGCAGAGTATTGTGGGGCATTGCAGAGGGAATTGCAGAGTATGGCAGAGTATTGTGGGGCATTGCAGAGGGAATTGCAGAGTATTGTGGGGCATTGCAGAGGGAATTGCAGAGTATTGTGGGGAATTGCAGAGGGAATTGCAGAGTATTGTGGGGCATTGCAGAGGGAATTGCAGAGTATGGCGGGGCATTGCAGAGGGAATTGCAGAGTATGGCGGGGCATTGCAGAGGGAATTGCAGAGTATGGCAGAGTATGGCGGGGCATTGCAGAGGGAATTGCAGAGTATTGTGGGGCATTGCAGAGGGAATTGCAGAGTATGGCAGAGTATTGTGGGGCATTGCAGAGGGAATTGCAGAGTATGGCAGAGTATTGTGGGGCATTGCAGAGGGAATTGCAGAGTATTGTGGGGCATTGCAGAGGGAATTGCAGAGTATTGTGGGGAATTGCAGAGGGAATTGCAGAGTATTGTGGGGCATTGCAGAGGGAATTGCAGAGTATGGCGGGGCATTGCAGAGGGAATTGCAGAGTATGGCGGGGCATTGCAGAGGGAATTGCAGAGTATGGCAGAGTATGGCGGGGCATTGCAGAGGGAATTGCAGAGTATTGTGGGGCATTGCAGAGGGAATTGCAGAGTATGGCAGAGTATTGTGGGGCATTGCAGAGGGAATTGCAGAGTATGGCAGAGTATTGTGGGGCATTGCAGAGGGAATTGCAGAGTATGGCAGAGTATTGTGGGGCATTGCAGAGGGAATTGCAGAGTATGGCAGAGTATTGTGGGGCATTGCAGAGGGAATTGCAGAGTATTGCAGGGCATGCAGAGTAGTGAGGGATGGCTGAGCATGGATGGATGGCTGGATGTCTCTGTGCAGCGCTGTGGGCACTACAGATGCACAAAAAAACAAGAAAAATAGCCCTGGGACTTTAGATGAGGTGAGAGAGGTTTAGCCAATGTCCACAATGAACACTGAGACAAAATCAATTTATTCATTTCAAGATGTTATGTAACTAAGCGGTAACAACAATGATTGTGAGTTACCAGGCATAATAGCCAATGTACACAACACAAATGAACGTAAATATACAAAGATTTATTACAAATGTTATACATCAATGAGCAACAATAAAACTTGAAAATTGCTGGGTCAGTAAGTACACATACAAAATAAGATGATAAAATGTACATACATGTGGACAGGGAAGTATGTAAACATAATGCAGACATCAATAATACCCAGCATGTACCGGCATAAAATAAGCATCAATAAAGCCCTATGCATTTCGCGAGACCCTGCTCGCTCTTCAGGGGCGGATGCATGAATGTGGTATCTGCAATGTAAGTAATAAGATCAATAAATGTATGTGGTTGGTAAATGGGGGCCCCCATTTACCAACCACATACATGTATCTGCAATGTAAGTAATAAGATCAATAAATGTATGTGGTTGGTAAATGGGGGCCCCCATTTACCAACCACATACATTTATTGATCTTATTACTTACATTGCAGATACCACATTCATGCATCCGCCCCTGAAGAGCGAGCAGGGTCTCGCGAAATGCATAGGGCTTTATTGATGCTTATTTTATGCCGGTACATGCTGGGTATTATTGATGTCTGCATTATGTTTACATACTTCCCTGTCCACATGTATGTACATTTTATCATCTTATTTTGTATGTGTACTTACTGACCCAGCAATTTTCAAGTTTTATTGTTGCTCATTGATGTATAACATTTGTAATAAATCTTTGTATATTTACGTTCATTTGTGTTGTGTACATTGGCTATTATGCCTGGTAACTCACAATCATTGTTGTTACCGCTTAGTTACATAACATCTTGAAATGAATAAATTGATTTTGTCTCAGTGTTCATTGTGGACATTGGCTAAACCTCTCTCACCTCATCTAAAGTCCCAGGGCTATTTTTCTTGTTTTTTTGTGCACTATTAGGGATGGAGGTGTCAGAGGGGTCACACCAGACCTTAATCTTCCTTTTTTTGCACTACAGATGCAGCCCACAACGCTGCAGCCATCCATCCATCCGCCTCTCCGGTCACTGTGTACCGATCGGTACACAGGAGGGGAGGAGAGGGGGAGGAGAGGAACCGGCGTCATCAGATGACGCCGGTTTGTTTACATGTGATCGCTCCGTCATTTGATGGAGCGATCACATGGTAAACGGCTGCGATCAGCGGCCATTTACCGGGATCTGTGATGCGCCGGGTCCTCTGGACCCGGCGGTCACGGATGCTCTCGAGTGCGCGCCCTAGGGGGCGCGCGAGAGCAGAATTCTGGGAGGACGTCCCTGGACGCCCTCCCACAGTTAAACAACCGCCCTGTAGCCGTCATTTGGCTATGGGCCGGTTGTTAAGTGGTTAAATCTTACTCTTTCTTTTATTTATTTTTTTTAAAAAGGCTAAATCGAATAAATTGACTTACCTGGTCTTGCTGAGTCGTTTTCTGGCAAAGCAGTTGAACGCCGATGAACATTCAGGTGTTTGTGATACTGCTCAGCAAAAAACACAGAAATGCCTGTTTTTAAATCTGCCGCCGCCGTCGCGGCAAAATGACGCTCCCGCGCATGCGCAGAGCGCCTCGGCGCCATCTTGGAGAAGGGCATTACCTTCCCAAGGCAGAACTAGGCCCTGAGGCCAATTGCAGAGTGGAGGAGGCGGCCTCCGCGGCCATGACGGTTCCTACAGCGGTGGACAGCAAGTGCCAGCAAGCCCCCTAAGTAGAAGAAACACCATAAGCAAGCTACAGGCAAGGTACAGGCAAAAAGGAAAAGGAGACCACTGCAAAAATATGAAGCTTCTTTAACCGGTTCAATACAGGGCAATTTCACCCCCTTCCTTCCCAGGCCAATTTTTAGTTTTCAGCACTGTCGCACTTTAAACGTCAATTGCGCGGTCGTGCAACGTTGTACCCCAAAAAAATTGACGTCCTTTTTTCCCCACAAATAGAGCTTTCTTTTGGTGGTATTTGATCGCCTCTGCGGTTTTTATTTTTTGCGCTATAAACAAGAGCGACAATTTTGAAAAAAACACAATATTTTTTACTTTTTGCTATAATAAATATCCCAATTTTATTTAAAAAAAACTAATTTTTTCCTCAGTTTCGGCCGATACGTATTCTTCTACATATTTTTGGAAAAAAAAATCGCAATAAGCGTATATTGATTGGTTTGCGCAAAAGTTATAGCGTCTACAAAATACGGGATAGATTTATGGCGTTTTTAAAAAAAAATATTTATTTTTTTAGCGCCGATCGCGATTTTTTTTTTTCGTGACTGCGACATTATGGCGGGCACATCGGACACTTTTGACACATTTTTGGGACCATTCACATTTATACAGCGATCAATGCTATAAAATTGCATTGATTACTGTGTAAATGTGACAGGCAGTGAAGGGGTTAACCACTAGGGGGCGGGGAGGGGTTAATATGTTTCCTAGGGAGTGATTACTAACTGTAGGGGGAGGGGACGTACAAGGGGAGGAGACCGATCAGTGTTCCTCCGTTCTGGGAACACAGATCGCTCTCCTCAGAGCTGACAGGCTGTGGATCTGTGTGTTTACACACACAGATCCACATGCCGGTCCGGTTAACCGGCAATCGCGGGTGCCCGGCGGACATCGCGGCCGCCGGGCACACGCACCGGGTCCCGAGGAACGCGGCGGGCGCGCGCTCCCGCCCCCTAGGCGGCCGGGAATCCCAGGGCGTCATATGACGCCCACCCAGGATGGGAGATCCCATCCCAGGACGTCATGACTATGGGCGGGTATTGAAGTGGTTAAAGCTTACTGTGCCAGATGTCCAGACGCCCCCTGAGACCACCAGACCGGGGGTTCCCTCCATAGAAGCTCCTTTAGAGACTGTACAGGAGGGACTTCCAAACAGGAGAGGCTTGAACCTGCTGGGGCGAGTGCGGTAAGAGGCTTTTTTCTTTATCTTGACAACAGGAGCAAGCTGCTTATCCCAATCTGTCAGGTGAGGATAAAGAGAATGCAGCGGGGTGTCTCCCCTTCAAACTTATAGCTAACCAATCCTGTCAGGTTGTGGGGGCGGAGTCACAACCCAGCGTGTGCTGCCATGGAGGCGTCAGGGAAAAAAGCATTGTCCTAAAATTACTCATAACAAAGCTAATCAATTCACTTTTATATTGTAGTTTGTACATGTGGAATGTATTTGTTTCATAGGTCTACACTACTTGCAGCAGTTGGTATATATGATGACAGTCTGCAGTGCCTTGTAAAATGCTTGCTCTGTAAAAATAAAAAGTATATAGGTTTTGATTCTTAAATACCTGTGCTATGAATTCCCTTTTAAACTGTTTTCTAGCATTGGAAAAGGTATGCGTCTCTCTTCCAGAATAAAACACTTAAAGGTGTGTGCTTGTGCTAACCACTGTTCACATTATTTTGCACTGTTCCAGGTGGGTATGACTGCTCCAGGAACACGACGACACATCTATGATACCAAAACGGGTACTGAGAAGTGTGATAACTCTACCATGTCGCTACAGATGGGATATAACCAAGGGGCCAATCAAAGTGGCCAAAGTTTCGGTTTGGGCCGGCAGATCTATGATCCTAAATATTGCCCTAAGGGCAATCCTGATGACCTACCGCATAATGATGGTGATGAACAGCAACTGTACAATTATATTCATGAACAGGACTTTTAGATGGTGCGCATGCTGCACAATACAATTTTCGTTCCATATCAGTCCAAGCTGCCTTCATCCCTCCCCAAAAATGTAGACTTTCATATTTTCTGTATTTAAATATTTTTTTTGCTTTTAAAAAAATGATATTTTTAAGTATTAACAAAAGGTTCTGAAGATGCAAGTATATAATACTGCCATATGTACAGAGGTATGCTTATGACCTAGTAAGTGCCTTAAAGTTCTCAGGGGAGATAGTATTTGCCATACCTCCTTTTGAAAAAGATCACAAAATACTGAATTCTCTAACCTCAAAGGTGTCCTATGGGAGCTAAAACTATGCTCCTTTCCAGTGTAGCTAATCTGTTGATGTCCACTCAGGGCACCCACAGTGATGAGACTTGTGCCCTATCTTGATGATTTCAGAAAATGGAGATTTGTGGCTATCAAGAGGTATGTGTGCACACCTGACTATCTAAGAAAAGTTTTTTTCTGCTGGATTGGTTGATCCCTAAGGCTGCATTCACACCTGAGCGTTTTTCTTTTCAGGCAAAAAGTTGCACTTTTTTTGCTGCAATTTTGCACAGGTCAAAAGGTCTCCAATGTAAAAAGCAGAAAAATGCCTGTAATCTGCCCAAAAAAGCTCATGCGCTTTTTTGAGCTTCGGGTGCTACAAAAAGCTCAGATGTGAATGGGCCTTTTAAATGAATGAGATTTTGCTTGTTGGGCATTTTTTTTTTTTTTCGGGGTTTTTATTTTTTCGGGGTTTTTTTTTTTTTTTTTTTAAAGCTGAAAAACGCTCAGGTGTGAATGCAGCCCAAGGCCCCTTTCACATGTGAATGCAGCCTAAGGCCCCTTTCACACAGGCTTTCTGATCATGTCCACCTGTCGGTTTTCAGGCAGATCTGATCAGGAGGTGGATGTAAATGAACTTGTGTCCGTTTACACCTGCCTATCTTCAGTCTTTCCAGGTCCGGAAAGAGACTGAATTGGACTTTTTTATATTTTTTCAGGCCTAAACAAGACTGATTAAAGGTAGCCTGATGTAATTGAACGCTGAGGTCCATTTACATACTGCCTTCTAGCATTGTCATGGGTTCATCAAACTTTTGAGTTGTATATTGAGCATGTATAACAGGGAAAGACTGTAGTAGTGACTTTTTAAATATATTTTGTCAAGGACCAAAGAACACCTATTTTCTTATGAATGAAAGTAAGACTGCTTCAGACATTTTTATCTGTTACAAGGAGATTTTAATTTTGTAGGATAAAGCTTATCCTACAGGTGGGAGGGACCATTGTGCATAGCAATATATAAGGTAGAACTATTGCATTCCATTTTATTGAAGACTATATACTGTAGTTTTTGGTAGTAACTTAAATGTTAACATAATGTAGATGTTAAAAACTACCACCAGATATGATTAATGTGACTGTTTCCAGGGTGATGATCCTGCATATACTAACAAGGAATTTTACTGTCTGTCTCACATATTTTTGTTACTTTTTTAGCTAATGTACTGTTTTAAGTTTATTTTCTAATCGGCCCATATATATTACTCAGCGTAGGGTTGGAGCTGTGCCATGTATATGATACAACTTGAAGACAAACATTGCTAAATGGGGGCAAAACCATTATTTTGTTTTCATTCTGTATTTTATGAATCGGCCCCCACAGTTCTTTAAACTGCATGCATTACCTAGATCATGCTGCAATAGAATGTTCTAATATGGCAACTCAGGATCTTAACCCTGAGACGATATGTGAATTTTTTTTTTATGATTATTTATCTAATAAAGGATGTGACTGGATGGCATGTTTGTCATTTGTTGAGTCTGATGGAAGTCTTGTATGTAAGTGGGTCAGATGATTGCAACATCAAGTGAGTAGAACAATCATCAATTTGAGATCTCCCTTTTTTATTTAAATGTTTTTATTTATTCATTAAAATGATTCTTGAAAAAATGAATACAAGGTTTACAGTGTGGGGAGAAAAAAAATGCAAAACCTGAACAATTTGACTTGTTCATAAAGAGGTGAGAGAAATTGACATCTATCCATAGCAATAAGTATGTACATATGTCAGCGCATTGCGTATGAGCATAAGAGGTTAAACTTACAAGACACTAGGCCTTTGAGAAAGGGTATCATTACATTACACATACTATAAATGAGCATGGTGGTGATTATAGCTTTTCCTGAATGTTTAAAGTGTTAATGGTGGGGGCTGTCAAGTTCATGTTTGTAACAAATTTGCGTGGTGAGTCTACAGCATGAAAATTCAGCCACAGTGACCCTTGTGGTGGGATGACTTATTGCACAACATAACTGAACCAGAACTTGCAGCAAACTGTTGCAAAGAAAGTTGACCTTGAGTCATGCAATGCAGACTTGGTGCAATTGTGCAACAAACTTGTGAAGCCTGGGAAGTCTAGCCAAAGGTTAGCTAGTCAGGAATCAATTGTGCTACAAATTTGAAAAATATCTGGGCACTGGGAGAGTATTAGAAAACTGGGTTCGCAGGGCATGTCTCAATTGTAGGTATCTGAAGAACATTAAATTTTGGAAGTGAAAATTCCTCTTTCAATAACTGAAAGGGTTTAAGACCGTTTGACGTATAGAGGTGGCACAAATATCTTTAGAGGCCCAAATCTATGGGCTATGAGTTCATGCAGTAGTTGTGCCATAAGGGGGAGGAGGAATAATGAGGCTGTTTGATTTGGTCAAGGCCAATTCGTAGACCGGCTTATGTTGATACAAAAGGCTAGTATGATTATTATCCATTGGAACCTCTGTCCACATTGTCCTATTGGTATGGTTTAATCTATAAGTAAATTTAGTCAAAGTAAGTTGAAATATCAGATGCAGTTGTATACTATCCCAGTGGGAAGCAGTATAGGGGTGTGATATATTCAATCAAAATAACTGCCCCAAATACTAGGTGGTGGAAAAACTCATCTTCGGAGAGGGGGGGGGGGGGGTGAGTGGAAGTTGAGATGCTGACAATTGTCACATAATAAGGTGCTAGAACAGGGAAAGTCCAGAAGATATGGAAGAAAGCGCGCCCCCCCCCCCCCCCCCCCCCCCCCCACAAATAGCGCTTTCTTTTGGTTTTTGGGACCAATGACATGACAGGGGTTAACACTAGGGGGCAATCAAGGGGTTAAGTGTGTTCTCTCAGTGTGTTCTAACTGGGGGGGGGGGGAAGAGGAGAAATAGGACTGACTAGGGGAGGAGACATATATCATTGTTACAAATCACTGTGCTGGGTCTCGCTTGGCGATTGCCACCTGTGCACATTGGGTGCGTGCCTGCCCGCCCTCTGGTGGCTCTTAAAGGCAACCCCGTACAAGGTTTCGCACAGGGGTGCCATTCTGCCTCGGAAAAAAGATGTGAGCTGGTCGGGAACCAGTTAAAGGGGTATCCCAGATGTCCATCCACGCTTCATAATTCAGATCTGGGATATACACAAGCTATTTGTTTTAGCGTAAGTTGGGAAGAGCCATCATAGGAAAATGGTTGTATAGTGTAGAATCTAACAAAGGATAGTTTCAATAAATGGTGCCACAGCAGTCTGAAAATTGTCCCTGGGTGGGAGCACAGTAAATACGCTTATGGGATCCTTTTGCCAGACTCACTGCCATGGGGACCATATCCTTTCAAACCTACCCAGGTTCCCCCAAGAGTATTTCCCATCTGTGTTATCCATGATGTAACTGTGGGCAGTGATGATGATTTCCATCCCATTTAAGATGAGCTTTCTAGCCTGGGAGAATGCAATCCTAACTATCTCTGGGATCTCCTCCTCTAGAACACCCAATACACAGCAGATTGGATCTAAAGGTGCACGCGTCTGAAAGACCCGATTGAGCATTGCAAGTACCGTGCTCTAGTAACACTGGAGCTTTGGGAATCGCCAAGGAGAGGGATAAGGGCCCCAGGGGTTTGCCAGTCTACTCATCCTATGAAGCTTTTTAGGGTGTAAAATGTACTCTTAAGTACAATATATAACTATAGATACTTCTTTTTGAGCTACTCCTAAAAGACATAACCCATTCTCCTACATCACCCTGCATGCAAACAGCATCGTGTAACTGAAGATGGGAATAGAGCATAGTGGTGGGTAGGATAAACCTGTTTTGTAGTTCAGGGAAGGACAGAAGAGTTTCACCAAAGGCGTTCCACCTAGGCCCCTGCTGTAACTTAACCAGTCATAAATAGGAGTGGTTGCCCCAAATTGGACTATACTCAGTGAATCCTATCACCCCCTGCAACTGTTTGCCCTTGTTTCATATTTTTTGAATTGGCGTAAGAGTAGGTGTCTGTTTGACCTGTGAAACCTCTGCGCCTCCCAGTCCCATCGGAACATTTTTTTTTTTTTCTGGTGCCAATAAGTATTAGGTGTGCCGATGAGCCTACCAGATTGTGGGACATGGAGCCAACTAGGTGCTGCAAGATGGTACTGCCAATCCTGTGCAATCTTTAGGGTATTGCAGTTGTTCCAGTTTAATCCTGGGGGGGGGGGGGGGGGGTAAAAAGGGTATTGACAACTCTACAACTCTAAACCTCTTCAAATGAATCACTAAAGGTGAGTTGTGAAGGAAATATAATAGCTGTGGCATTAGAATCATTTTTATTAGAGTGATTTTTTTTTTTTTTCCTGTCAGTGACAATTTTAAGACTATTAATCTTATCCCTAAATCAGAAAAATAAGGAAACATTGAGTTGCCAATCTGTAATCCTGGGCGATATCTGGACACCTAAGTATCTAAAAGAGGAGACTATTGAAATGGGACATGAATTGGGCATACTCACTCCTTTGTCCTTATCTAGCACCATCAAAGATGACTTGGACCAGTTTATTGTCAGGCCCGAAAAGTGCCCAAAGTCAGAAATTATAGACATGACTCCAGTCAACGAGGCATTGGTGTGTCCCAAGAAAAGCATCATGTCATCAGCGTATACCATGATCTTCTCATGCAATACACCAAACTTGAACCCATTCATCTGTGGGCAGGCACATGCCAGAGCCACCAATGGCTCTATTGCAATTGCAAAGAACGCGGGACATCCCTGCCTAGTTCCCCTGTGACATCCTATCAGACATTCTAGTGGTTGCTTGCGGGGATTCAAACAACAATTTGACCCAAGCTATAAATCGAGCCCCAAAGCCAAATTTGAATAGTAATGCCCACAGATATTGCCAACTAATGCTGTTGAACGCTTTTTTAGCGTTGAGGGACAAAAGAGCCCTGCGACCCCCGTTGTCTGCCAGCTTCTGCATATTAAGAAAAAGCCGTCTAAGATTCGTGGCTATAGATTTTTGCAGCATAAAGCTGGCCTGGTCTGGATGTAGGGTGGAGGAGATGATCCCTTTGACCTGAAGCACCAAGACCTTAGTCAGGATCTTAAAATCGCTCTGAAGGAGAGAGTGGTCTATAGGAACCTGGGTCAACTGGATCCTTTCCAAGCTTGAGTAGTAATATCACATTCGCGCTTGTCATTGAAGCAGAAAGGCAACCCTCTTTAAACGAGGCATTGAAAACCTCAAGCAACCTAGCCAACATCTGCTCACTATATTGGGTGTAAACTTCCATAGGTAGGCCATCCTCCCCAGGAGCTTTGCATGTGGGAAAAGAACAGGCCACCTTCTGCGATTTCTTCCAATGTTAACGGGGGGCATCTAGCTGTTGCTCGACTGTAAAGAAGGCAAGGAGATATCTGAAAGATATTTGTCTGTCATCATCCGAATAGCCATCTCGGGACCAATAGAGATCCATAAAAAATGCTAGTTCAGAAATAATTTGTTCTGGGTTGTTGACTATCTGTCCACTGGATGAGTGAATGGCCCCGATAGTGGGTGATTGTTGTTGTGATTGAGCAATTTTGGCGACCCGTCTTCCCCCTTCCTCATAAAATGCTAGTTTTGTACAAAAAAAAAATGTTATGTTCTGCAGTGGAGGATCTCGGGCAATCCAGTGAATCCTAAGCCGACATCCATGCCTCCCTTGCAGAGTCTAATGCAGTGTTTCTCAACCTTTTTACTGTGGAGGAACCCTTGGCGACATTCTTGAGATCTCTGTGACCCACTAAAAAAAAAACCTACAGCTTGCGGAACATTGGATCTGATTAGCGAGCTGTAGATATAACCACAATTATTGTGGAAATAGCTATAAATATTAGAACTCGCCTGACCCCAACATTATAGTGTGAACAGGGAACATAGAAATCAATTTTGTTTTATTTATGTCTTTGCAGAGACCTACGTTAGAACAAGCCCAAAATTTACTATGCAAGTCAAATCTACACATTTTTCATCAGTTTTTTTGCACATATGCTGTGATCGAGGTCTTGCTGAACTTGAACAAAACTCCCAAATATTGTGTTCCATAAATAAGACAGCAGACTGTCAGGAACGTGAACAGTTGGGCTTTGTTCACAACATACATGCATAATAAATGAGATTGATGGAAAATTGTGCAGATTTGACCTGCATAGAATACTTTGGTCTTGTCCAAATCAGGAGACATGCATTTTCCTAACACAGGTCTCTGCAAAGACCTAAAAAGAACAATTGATTTCTCTGTGCTGTTCACACCACAATGTTGGTGTCATTTGTGTATCTTTCTCTGCAGAAAAATGCATACATGTTGCATATTTCTGTGCAGAAAAAATGCACAATACCAATGTTTTCAATGCACCTTTTTAATTCAGGACCGTATCTTTAATCAGAATTTCCTTGGCATAAGCTTTGTGTGCCTCCCAAACCATCGCTGGGGCACAGTCCTGATGCACATTAAAACAGAACTGTTGCAGCTCCCTGGATACCCCTTCCACCACCTCAGGAATTTGGAGCAGGGGGTCATTGAGCCTCCACATCCACTGTCTAGGGTCGGGAGGCAACAAATCTATGTCAACACACGCTGGAGCATGGTCCGAAAATGTGATAGTGCCAATGAATGCGGATGTAACCCTAGACAACAGGGACTGGGGCAACAGGAAAAGGCTGATTCTGGTGTAGAAATCGTAAGGGTACGAGTAGAAGGTATAGTCCCCCTGGTTCGGATGGAGTATCCTCAAAACGTCCATGAGGTGGAAAGCATAAAAGTTTTTTTGTTTTTTTTTTGTTTTTTGTTTTTTTCCTTTATGCGTTTCAGCACTGCATAGGAGAGCCGAGAGGAACAGCGAGAGGCATCCAGGATTGGGTCCATGGTAAAGTTCATGTCCCCCCCCCAGGATCACCATGCCCCCCGCAAAGTCACCCAATTTAGTTAAAATCTGTTCCAAAAAGTCAATCTGGTTTGTGTTTGGGAGATAAAGGTTCAGCAGAGTGACCATAGAGCTACCCAGGGTTCCCTTTACAAAGAGAGCTTGCCCCTTTGTGTCACTCCACTGATCTAACCGACCATGGCGTGAGTATTTTGAGCCGAAACGCCACACCTTTTCATTTAGTCTGGCGAGCACCCGTGGTACACCGCTGGGGAAAAAACAATTTCGGTATTTTATCAGCACGAAAGTGTCTCCTGGAGGACGCAGACATGCACTTTCATATGTTCCAGGTTGGTAAGCACTACAGAGCGCTTCACTGGGGTATTCAACCCCTTCACATTGATAGTAACTAGACGGATGGGCTCTGGTTTACCCGCGGTCATGGCAGGGACTGGAGGAAGCACACACAGGTTGGAGAAGGAAGAACAGCGGATGAAAAAGAGAGAATGAAAATACAAAGAAGGAACCAAACAGAAGTCAGGAAAAACTACTACGATAAAAGGCGTAGGAAAGACAGTCTCAGAGCACCCAGGTAACACAAAGGAGTCACCAGCAAGGTGCTGACCCTATGTGAGAGAAGCCGTCATTCACAGCAGGAGTCAAAGGCTCCCTATTCGGACCCAGCCTATAATAGATTCTCTAGTGACAAAATCTAAATTAGTGGCTAATATGCCAAGCGACGCAGACACCGGTGCCCCCAAACAGCCGTCCAGGTGCATGATGTAGCATGGCCTACAAGCGTAGTCTAAGCGCTCAGAGCACAGCAGCGGGGAGGCCCCCAATGCTACAGTTCCCCGCGAGACCGCAGGTGGACCCAGTAGAGGAGTCCGACCACTGCAGGAGATGCAAAATGACGAGACCATAGCTACAGAACTTAACATTAATGAGTGAGAGAGAAAAACAAACAAAAAAATCCCAACTATATAAAACAAATGTAGACACTTTCCATCACGGTGGGAGGGCCGGATGGACCAACCCCAGAGTAACCGGGAAGGTGGGGACAGAGTGGGGGGAGGAGGGGTAGGGGGTATTGAGGGGGGGATCCAAGGGCCGGGAGAGGAGCCAACCCGAGAGACACCAGGAGGGTGAGGGGAGCACATCCAACAACATAAACATAGCTCAGCCCCCCCAGCTGAGACACCCCCCCCCCCCCAAACACAAGGGGCCCCCAACATGAGTGGGAAAAACCCCCTGAGGACCTGGTACCATAGAGTTCCAGTCTAGAAGTGGCTCATAGGCAGTTCAGAGCATAGCAGGGTGCATAGTGGTTAGCGTGTGCTATCGGGCCGGACCCAACCGGCACTCAGGGTGTAGGATCATCACCTTCCGTCCAGGGGATAAGATTAAGTGAGACGCCCCTGAGCCAAAGTGTCAAATGGCCACATAACCAGGGGGAAGGGGGGGCAACAGGCTTCCGGATCAAGCGTCACCCCCTCCCAACCCCGAGGACATTCAAGTCCGAGCATAGTCACCAAGCCAACCCCTGAAGCCAGGTCAATTTGTAGTCTGCGCAGTAAGCGTTAAACTTACGAGCAATGCAGCGTGCCCCAAGAGTCACATTTCTGAATCTTGTGCCGGGACCGGCGTGTGATCTCCCTGACGGCGTCTGGATGAACAGCGAGGCAGCCTCAGCCTGGGGACCCGATTCATTGCACAAGGATCCCTACCAGTTAGTGGGCGCAACCAGTCAGATAATGGGAAAGATTCCATCCCCAAAAAAGCAAACGGGTCCGGTAGATCTACATTGCGTCACAGCGTGTAGGAAGAGCTGCCCTTCCGAACAGTAAGATGGTGTGGAAATCCCCAGCGGTAAGGTAACTGTGTGGCGCAACTTCTCCAGCAGGGGCTGCAGCATGGCTCTTCGCTGTAGGGTGGCCCTGGACATATCCAGAAAGATGGAGATAGCTACTCCGTTAAAATCAGTCGGGCCCTTTTGCCACACGAAGAATCTGCTCCCTCTAGCCTTTGCGGTGGAGACGGCATATAATGTCCTGGGGATGATCTTGATCTGAGGGTTTGGGACCAAGTGTACCCCGTTAGAGTCAAGCAGGGAGTGGAAGATTGCCATGACGGTAGCTAACAGGTTTTCTGGCCCCGTCACCTCCGGCAGCCCCGGAGCCGCAAATTGTTGCGGCGGCTCCGGCTCTCCAGGTCCTTGGCATGTAGCTGCACCTCTGCCAGCTGATCTTGATAAGTCGAGTGGTCGTGCTCAAGCTGAGTGACACGGAGTTCTAGGGCACTCACCGCCGATTCTCTCTGGGACATTCCGTCATCGAGGCCACTGAGCTGCTGGAAGTCTCGGCGGTGCTGCTCCTCAACACGCCGCACCAACACCTCCATGTTTGCCTTTTGTGGGAAGGGCTCGGAGCAGGACACTGATGTCTGCATCATCTTGGGACGGCCATGTGGAGAACCTCGGGCTGCTTGTCAGGTCGGGTGAGGGATCCAGAAGAGCCGGCACTCCTGCCAGTGAGATAGGCTCCGGCGGATGAGATTGAGAGGCCGCCATGTGAAGGGTAGGTGAGGCCGCGGGCCTTCAATCACCACGTGTCTCCTCCGGAAGTGCGGGCTGGACCGGCCTGGGTGAGGCCTGGAAGAAGCCGCTAATCGGAGCAGCCGGTGGCGGCCTGGACAATCCCCTTGTCTTCCTGCGTTTGCGATACCTCATAGCAGGGAGAAAACAGGCAAAGAGAGGGGCATATGAGCCGTGCTATGTGGGTCGGGAGCTCTAGTGATGAGCGTCTTACTCTGCCATGTTCAAGCCACGCCCTGCACCCTTACATTTCTTATTGCATACTTTGTAAAGTTGGAATGCTGATGATGACCCCTCTGCCTTGTATTTTTTCATGGCCTTCTCCTTTGCTTTTATATGCATTTTTACGTTGGAGTTAAGCCACCCAGGACTTTTCTTAGCTCTTTTAAATGTATTTCCCATTGGGATGCACAGGCTAATACCCTTATTTTAATATGCTCTTCAAGTATTCCCATTTTTTCCTCCATGTTCTTTGTTCCTAGTATTTTATCCCATTTAATATCTTCTAGCAAGGAGTGTAGTTTATGGAAGTTGGCTCTTTTGAAATTCAGTGTCTTTGTATTCCCCTTGTTTACTATTTGTTCGATTTATACTGAAACTAATTGACCTGTGATTGCTGTTTATAGAATACTCCCAGTATTACTTTCCCCTTGGTTTCCTCCATTTTGTAGCTCTACCCATAATGATTCCACCTCCTCCCTTGCTCCATTAGTGATGATATCCCTTTCATTCACTTGTACATCATTTTTGATATACAGGCATACCCCTCCCCTATTTTACCCTCCCTATCTCTGCGATATGGGGAATACCCTTGAATGGTTGCCAGCCAATCATAAGAGCTGTTGAACCAAGTCTGAAATTCCCACAAAATCGAAATCCTCCTCTTACAATAGCAGCTCTAGTTCTCCCATCTTGTCTGCCAGACTCCTGGCATTAGTGAACAAGCCACGTAGTTTTGTCCGGACGCATACTATCTCCTTATTGGTTGTTATGGGGTTGCATATAGGACTTGTTACTATACTTACCTCAGGTTTAGGTGCTTTAGTCAACCTACCACTAATGCCCCCAATACTATCCTTTGAAATTTGTTCCACGGTGGCTATCTTTACATACAAACCTCCCCGCCCCCCCTGGTAGTCTAGTTTAATAGCCCCTCTAACTTGTCAGCCATCTTCTCTCTCAGCCGATCTCCACCTTTCCCATTTAGGTGCAGTCCGTCCCTGATAAAGAGCTGGTAACCGACTGAGAAATTGGCCCAGTTCTCCAGGAATCCGAACCCTTCCTTTTTTATACACCAGCTCCTCGGCCACTTGTTTACTAACCTAATCTCCCGCTGCCTCTCTGGTGTGGCTCGAGGTACCAGTCGTATTTCTGAGAATACTAACTTGGAGGTCCTAATCCTTAATTTAGCTCCTATGTCACAAAAATCTTTCTCCAACTTTTTCATTGGTGCCAAAGTGCACCATGACAGCCAAGCCTTCCCTAGCCCCTCCCAGTAATCTGTCCACCAGATCCGTGATGTGCCGAACCCGAGTGCCCAGTAGACAACATACCCACCGGTCATCGTACCCACTAATGGGGATTGGGATCCTATGCTCTGTCCAATTAACTAACTAGCTTCCTGACACTACTACTCAGACACAGGTACTCCCATACACAGGTACTCGCATACACAGGTACTCGCATACACAGGTACTCGCAGCTACTCGCATACACAGGTACTCGCAGCAACTCACACAGGTACTCAGACACAGGTACTCACATACACTATCCACCATTTTTTTTATTATTTGTGTCGCTCTGCACAGCCACCCCTTGTAATCTGACACTTGCAGCAGTCAGTGAATTTCTTTTTTTAAATCAAAAAGGTTTTTTATCAAAACAAGTTCACATAGGAAATACACAAACTTTTCAGAGTACAGTCTTGTGAAGTTGTATTTACATTCGTACTAGTTCAACATTACTTATCATCAGGGCTTTTTTTCTCAGAGAATAGGCACAGGAATTCCCACTTTTGGGAGTTACCCATTGTCTTTGCCCCTACCTACCTCTGAGCATCAGTCCTTGGTTCCACCCCCTACCTACCGCCCAGCACTGCCCCTTTTAGAGAATACAGAACCAAGTAACATTTGTGTTACTAAGTAATTTGTATGGAATTTGTTATAACAAGAAAAGCAGTAAAATAGATCCCCCACAGCCAACAGCAATAGACCCACCAGCAACAATAGATCCCCCCCCCCCCTGCAACAATGGACCACCTACAACAAAATACCACCTAGCAACAATAGACCCTCTAGCAGCCACCTATAATAGACTGCTCCCTCAACAGTAGATCCCTCCCAGCGACAACTGATCCCCCAGCAACATAAGACCCACCCCAGCAACAATAGACCTCCCCAGCTGCAATCGACCATTCTGCAGAAATAGATCCCCTCCAGCAACAATAGATCCATCAGCAGCCAGCATCAATAGACACTGTAGCACAATCCAGCACTCCTTGCCATTACATACATTCAGTGGTGGAGGTGCCGGAACTGCGTTCCCCCACGTTCCCGCTGAAAAAAAGCCCTGCTTATCATTATATTACATGGAGCCCCTCATCAACCCTCTTCATTCTGTTCCCTACAAACATTCTACTTATAATATTTTCCATGGTCCCTCTCCTCCCACTGTTGCCTTTTTGCCTTTAACTGAGGATTTTGTCTAGTATAAGGTCTACTGGAGCCAAGCCAGGTGTATTCAGGCAAGGGGACCATACCAGATCGACGGCCTCTGTGTTGGAAAATGTATTTTTCTAACCGTAGTGTTACCCCCATTTGGGTCACCCATTCGTTTAGTATGGGAGGCTCAGTTGCCTTCCAGTATCTGAGAATTCGTTTGGAAGAGAGCCCTCGTGATAGCCTGCTTGGGATTGTCCTCTGTAATGTGGTCGTCCAATATGCCTAAGATGCACTGTTTGGGGTCTAAGGGAACGTTAACCTAAAATGCTCGGTTAATGGTCGCTACAACGCCCCTCCAGTAGAGGTGCAGTTTTGGGCATCGCCATAGTAGGTGAATCGGGTCCCCATGGTTTCTGGTGCAGCGGGGGCAATCTGCATCCTCTCTCCGTCCCATCCTATATAGTCTAGCAGGTGTAAAATGTACTCGCATGACTATAAAGAGCTGGGACAGGCATGGGCCGTGTTGAGAGAGCACTGCTGTATTATGTGTAGCACCTCCTCCAATTGGTCCTCTCCAAATGTACCCACATCTCCCTCCCACTGGGTCACTACTTTAGTTGGGAAATTGCCTTGATGTATGGATATAAGCATGGAGTAATATCTAGAAATGAAGCCCTTGAAATGGGACACTTCCACCATGTAGTGGAAGACAGGGGCCGGAGACCGTATCCACAGTTCACCGCCTGCCCGTGTTCTCACCGCGTGATGCAGCTTGGGGCAGCCCAAATTTAGCCTGTAGTTCTGGAAAGGAACTCCTTTTCCCGTTCGCGATGATATGTGCCAAGTGTGTGACACCAAAGGACTGTAACTCCTTATAGTATCGGTTGTCCCAAATTGGGCTGTAGCCAGTGAAGCCACTGACCCCCTGAAGCTGTTTTAACTTTTGTTCCAGATTTATTTTCTGCATTAATACATACGTGGGGAACAGTTTATTAAATTTGGTAAACGCAAGTGCCTCCAGTCCTGTAGCGAAGTTCTGTGTACTCATGACCTGTGTGAGCAAGGCCATTGTTGGGTCTCCTCTATTCCCCTCCCCATTATTCTCCCTGGGGATCACTCTGGTGATGTGTTGGAGCTGGTCTGCTATATAGTATAGCCAAGGGTTGGGTAAAGCTAGCCCACCATTCTCCTTTGGGCTTTTCGAGTTGTTCCAATTTAAACCTCGGGGGTCTATCGAGCCAAAAAAATGATCTGAACATGGAGTTAATGATACGGAGTATTCTAAGGGTCACCACCATGGGTGTATTATGAGGCATATATGGGAGCTGTGGCATAAAAAACATTTTTGTTAAATTTACTCTGCCTACCATTGACATTTTTAGTTTGGATCATACTTGAATTTTTTCCTTGATGCGGCTCAATAATGGACATATATTAAGCGAGACGTAGTTTCTTGGCTGCGGGGTAATGTACACGCCTAAGTATTTAAATTTTAAGGGTAATGGGAATGTTCTGTATTGTGGGACCCAGACTGTCAGAGGCAGAGTCTAGTGGCATGATTGACAATTTTGACCAATTGATTACTAGGCCTGAAAACTCTCCAAATTTTTTTATAATCATCATGGCTTCCTTCAGGGAGCCCTCCATATTTCCCACTAACAGCATAGTGTCATCCGCATAAAGCATAATTTTCATGAATCTGACCATATTTAAATCCTGTATTTAACCGCTTCCTGACCGGCGCACGCTGATGTACGTCGGCAGAGTGGCACGGCTGGGCAAATGGGCGTACCTGTACGTCCATTTGAATTTCCCGCCGTGCCATTGCGTGCGCGCGCCAGCTGGGAGCTCCGTGAGTCGGGTCGCGGGTCCCGCGGACTCGATCGCCGCGGGGATACCCGCGATCGCCTCACAGAGCGGATGTACGGGGAGATGCCGGTGTAAACAGCATCTCCCTGTTCTGCCTAGTGACAAGTGTCACTCGATCTCTGTTCCCTGTCATCGGAGCAGAGATCAGTGACGTCACCCACACAGCCCATCCCCCTACAGTTAGTAATCACTCCCTAGCACACACTTAACCCCTCCCCGCCCCCTAGTGGTTAACCCCTTCACTGCCAGTGTCATTTACACAGTAATCCGTGCATTTTTAATCACACTGATCGCTGTATAAATGACAATGGTCCCAAAAATGTGTCAAAAATGTCCGACATGTCCGCCATAACGTCGCAGTCCCAATAAAAATCGCTGATCGCCGCCATTACTAGTAAAATAAAAAATTATTTTAAAAAATGCCATAAAACTATCCCCTATTTAGTAAACACTATAACGTTTGCGCAAACCAATTAATCGCTTATTGCGATTTTTTTTTTTTTTTTTACCAAAAATATGTAGAAGAATACGATCGGCCTAAACTGAAGAAAAAAAATGTTTTTTTTATATATTTTTGGGGGATATTTATTATAGCAAAATGTGAAAAATAATGCATTTTTTCAAAATTGTCGCTCTTATTTTGTTTATAGTGCAAAAAATAAAAATCGCAGAGGCGATCAAATACCACCAAAAGAAAGCTCTATTCGTGGGAAAAAAAGGACGTCAATTTTTGTTTGGGAGCCACGTCGCACGACCGCGCAATTGTCAGTTAAAGCGACGCAGTGCCGAATTGCAAAAAACGCTCTGGTCAGGAAGGGGGTAAATCCTTCCGGGGCTGAACTGGTTAAATAATTAGAGCGGATCAGAGCCGCCAGGGGCTCTATGGCTATGGCGAACAAGAGAGGAGACAGAGGGCATCCCTGTCGGGTACTCCTATGTAGGGGAAAGGCAGATGATGTGTGTCCTGCCTCCCTAATCGCTGCTTTAGGTGAGGAGTAGAGTAACTGCACCCATGACAGAAACACAGGCCCGAATCCAAATTTTTGCATTGTGGCCCATAGAAGCTGTCATTCGACACTATCAAATGCCTTATGGGCATCTAAAGACAACAGTGCTCTATCCCCTGCATTATCCACCAGGACTGTATATTCGCAAATAGACGGCGTAGATTAATAGCTGTGGATCGCTCTGGTATGAAGCCTGATTGGTCAGGATGGATAATGGATGCTATCTCCGTGTTTAACCGCAATGCCAGCACCTTAGCTAAGATTTTTATGTCCGTTTGTAACAACAAAATCAGTCTGTAAGAGCCCGGGTCTAGAGGGTCCTTGTCTGGTTTAAGCAGTAGTACAATACTTGCTTGCGTCATTGAGTCTGGAAGGGTCTGTCTAGCTGCATTCAGTGTTTTCAGCTGGTGTGGTAGTATGGTGTCATTATATTGTTTATATGCCTCGACCGGGATACTGTCATCCCCTGAGGCCTTTAAGTTGGCAAAGGAGTTAACCGCTGTCTAATTCTCTTCCATGGTGATTGGTTCCTCTAGTCTCTGTCTCTGTGTATCGGTTAAGCAGGGTAATTCAATCTCCTGTAAGTAATCCTGTAACTCCCCCTGGGAGTAGGTTTGTTTGGAACTGTGGTTAAAGAGTTTGGCTAGGGGGGTGAGGGGGGGTATCCGGATGGTAGTGGTCTGAGTGGGACCCTGTGAGCCCGCTCTACAGAATAGAAGGGGGTAAATGCCTCCTTGCCAAATACCTCAATCATCCATTTTTCAACAAAGTCTGTGGGGTTTCTCTACCTTCTGTCTTCTCTGGGAGTCCCACTATGCGGACATTGCTCCTCCTAAGGCAGGTTTTGATGTCCTCCCCTTTAAGTTCACTGGCTCTGGCTATGCGTGTAGTTATTTGGACTTCTCTGATCAATGGCGCCAATTTATCCTCTAAGTCACTGACGCGGTCGTCCACTGCTGTGGTGCGCTCTCTGATCTTTTGAAAGTCATGGCGGATCAGTCCCAACTCCTCTTTCAATCCCCCAAATTGTTCATGCAGTGTATTCACAGATGCTGTGCATTTATGCACAGCTCTAAGTATATCAGCCAGTGTGGGTTGTTCAGTTTCCTCATCCTCCTCCTGCTCTGGGGATGGCTGTCTATGCTGTGTGCAAGGCTCAGCATAGAGGCTGTCCCTTCCCCTGCAGCATTGAATATAGCTGGGGTAGCTTCCAGATCCTCCTCAGGAGACTGCAAGAGCACCCTATTCAGCTTCTGGGTGTAATATACCATGTCCCTGGGGCCTCTTTACCCTGGTGCTTAGGGGTTTTAGGTTGAGTCTTACCATCTGCTCTTGGCTTGTCCCTTCGTGCTTTCTGGGAGGCCGCTGCGCTATTTTGGGCTTCAGGGTGCATGCTGTCCTCCTAAAAACGGTTTCCTGGTCAGCATACTGTTGTGCAGGGGTTCGTTTGGGTGCACACTGCTTCCGGTGCTTCTGCTGTCCGGTCCGGTGTGGGTTCTGGCCAGAATTGCGTATCTGTGCAGGATATTGTCAGGAAGCTCTGTGAAACACGTCTACTGACATGCTGCTCTTGGCCACCCCCCCCACACAGTCAGTGATTTTCAGTCCCATCGCTTCCCTGGTCTGTCTGACGCGCTCTCCGTCCGCTCTGCAGTTTCACATACCTGCCGCCTTCTACCTCCTGGTCCCGCTGGATTTACTCCCGCCTCCTCTGTCAGTATCTGTGGGGTGATGCTGTCTCCAGTTACTCCCGCTCCACCACCACAATGTCCCGCTCCTGCTGCTGCTCTCAGTCCCCGGGTCAGCATTTTGCTGTGAACAAGACACATAGAAAACAATTGTTTTCTGTGTTTCTTGCAGAGATCTACAGGCTGGCTCGCAATTTCCACTCTAATTCATCCCAAAGGTGTTCTATCAGGTTGAGGTCAGGACTATGTGCAGGCCAGTCAAGTTCCTCTACCCCAAACTCGCTCATCCATGTCTTTATGGACCTTGCTTTGTACAGTTATGTTGGAACAGGAAGGGGCCATCCCCAAACTGTTCCTAAAAAGTTGGGGGCATGAAATAGTCCAAAATGTCTTGGTATGCTGACACCTTAGGAGTTCCCTTCACTGGAACTAAAGAGCCAAGCCCAACCCCTAGAAAACAACCCTACACCATAATCCCTCTCCACCAAATGATTTGGACCAGTGCACAAAGCAAGATCCATAAAGACACGAATGAGCGAGTTTGGGGTGGAGGAACTTGACTGGCCTGCACTGAGTCCTGATCTCAACCCGCTAGAACACCTTTGGTATGAATTAGAGTGGAGACTGCGAGCCAGGCCTTCTCATCCAACACCTGTCCCTGGTCTCACAAATGCACTTCTCGAAGAATGGTCAAACATTCCCATAGACACACTCCTAAACCTTGTGGACAGCCTTCCCAGAAGAGTTGAAGCTGTTATAGCTGCAAAGGGTGGGCCAACTCAATATTTAACTCTACGGACTAATGCCCCGTACACACGGTCGGACTTTGTTCGGACTTTCCGACAACAAAATCCTAGGATTTTTTCCGACAGATGTTGGCTCAAACTTGTTTTGCGTACACACGGTCGCACAAAGTTGTCGGAATTTCCGATCGCCAAGAACGCGGTGACGTCAAGCACGTACGACGAGACTAGAAAAGGCCAGTTCAGAACCAAGCGCGGCACCCTTTGGGCTACTTTTGCTAATCTCGTGTTAGTAAAAGTTTGGTGAGAGACGATTCGCGCTTTTTTCAGACTCATGGTTTTCAGATCGTTTTCTGCCGTTCAGTTTGTGCTTGTGGGTTTGTATCTGCTCTTCAGTGCGTGCAAGCAAGTTCCGCGTGACTTTAATTAGTCATTGTGTTCTTGTGCGTTCGTTACGGTTTTTCAGGTCACTCTTCACAGGCCTTGCTGTTCTTCAGTGCGTTCTGTTACTTCGTTCTGAGCAGCCGACCGTTTTCTAGCCATGTTGCGTATGCGTACTCCTCGTAGAGTTCGTGCTGTGCGGGGGCTTGGTGTTGGGGTCCTGACCTTGACACAAGTCCAGTCCATGAACAGGGTGGGGAGGAGTTCATGGACCAAGAATTAGTTGCTTCAGCGTGACCAGTTCTCTCATATGCCTTTGCTCTGTGAGATCCTTGAGAATAATCCTGATGATTTCAGGAACTTTCTTAGGATGACGGACCCCGTATTTCACCGTTTGTTGGCTTCGCTGACCCCCTATCCCCCTAGGATACCTGCATGAGGCAAGCCATCACTCCGGAGCAGAGGCTCTTCGTTACCCTGCGGTACTTGGCGACGGGGAGAAGCCTGCAGGACTTGAAGTTCTCGACAGGCATCTCCCCCCAGGCTCTGGGTATCATCATCCCGGAGACCTGTTCTGCCATCATACAGGTCCTGCAGAAGGAGTATATGAAGGTAAGATTTTTATCCTTTTAATATCACATTTCATTGTATTTAATGTTTGCTAATATATTGTATTTCTTTCCTCATTCCCTAATTACCATGATTGGAATATGCTGTGAATGTCCCCTTTGTCCTCATGCATGCTGGATTTTTATGTAATTAATTTTTTAGGTCCTTCGTACAGATTGTCCTTCACTAACCTCCCCAGCATGCTCTACGGGCCCTATATTAATTCACCACATGTAGTCACTTAAAACAATGTATTTTATCAGCTCCATAGTAGTGCTTTACCCCAAACACCCCTAAAATGTTTTGAAATGTTATTTTAGCTTTAAAATCAGGCAGAGTGGCAGAGGCTTTTTTTGTGGTGTCCCCAAATCATTTTTAGTAACCCTCCCCCCAACTGCTAAGTCAGCTGATCCCAATTCTCTATCTATCCTCAATCATCTATCTGCTGACTTTGCCAAACCCATACACACTATACCCATCTCTTTTGTGCTCTGATTTATGGATGAATTCCCCAAAGCATGTAGTGCAAGGGCCTGCCTGTATACTTTCAAATGGTACTGTTTGAATTTTTAAGATCCTATTATTATCTTGAGTCAGGTAATAGCAGAATGTTCAAATGTGTACAGTGTGTATTTATATCTTTGTATTATGACACTTCTTACCTGTCCAGTGGGCTGCCAATAGTGTAACTAAGGAGGGGCTGTTCCAAGTAATACCCTGTATTTAGGCATTCATCTCTCAATGAAGTGAAGAGGGTTACCTGTCCAAGATTTTCACCCCCCCCCCATAATGTTAGAAATGGCCCATGAGAGGGGGGGGGGGGGGGATATGATAGGTGTACTTTATACTTTGGTGTTGTTAAATTCCCCTTAATAAATGCTATCTGGAGGTTGCCCCAGAATGTTTGTGCCTAATCTGCTTGCCATGTTTCTGAGCAAAAATATAAATTTTTTTTTTTCCTCAACAGTTTCCTTCCACGCCACAGGAATGGCAGACTGTGGCCTCCCACTTTGCCCAGCGGTGGGACTTTCCTAACTGCGGAGGGGCAATTGATGGGAAACATGTCCACATCATCCCACCACCCAACTCGGGGTTGTACTATTTCAACTATAAGGGGTTCAATAGTATTGTGATGTTGGCGGTGGTGTCGGCTAATTACAACTTCTTTTATGTGGACGTGGGGAAGAATGGCCGGATGTCCGATGGTGGAGTCATCGCCCAGACGGAGTTCTACAGGTGTCTCCAGAATGGCAGCTTGGACTTGCCAGCTCCAGAGGACAATGTGGAAGGACTCCCATTCGTGTTCGTTGCTGATGAAGCGTTTGCGCTGGGGGACCACCTTTATGCGGCCATTCCCTATGAGGACCATCACCCCGGAACAGAGGGTTTTTAATTACCGGCTGGCCAGAGCCCAAAGAGTGGTGGAGAACACATTTGGAATCCTGGCCAGCCGATTCCGCCTATTTCTGACACCTATCCATATGGCGGAGTATAAACTTAATCATATAATCATGGCGTGCTGTATTCTCCATAACTTTTTACGGAAACATTCGGCCAACTATGCTGGCTCAGTTGGGCCTGAGGCCGGAGTGATACCTGAAACAACAATGATGGCGCTTGAAAGCGGCCGTCCTGGCTTGCCCTCCCTGAGTGCCCGTGATATTCGGTTACGATACCTGGAGTTCTTTGCAGGTAGGGGGGCCATCAATATGCCTTCAAATTTGTGAAGCCTTTTTCAAATCACAAAGAATTTCTTTTTTTTTCTTTTTTGACATTTACTGCTTGTGTTTGTTTTAGCTGACCCTGACAGAAATGTGTCCAGAAAATGGCGTGATTGTGTAACCTTATACAAAGCACTGTTGGGTGTTATTTACTAAAGGCAAAGACACTTTTCACTACAAGTGCACTTGCAACTGCACTGAAACTGCACTTGTAGTGCAAAGAGGATTTGCCCTTAGGAAATAACCCCCATTTTCATAGAAATCACCAATTACATCACCAACAAAGTGTTTTATTAGCGTTGACACAATAATCCACGCATTCCTGATTAACAATCTCTTTAATACCTGCACAATCACATGTGCATTTCGACAAGGTTTTTCTAACAAACCCACAGGTTTGTTGTTTTTAAATTTTTGGGGTAGCATTATAAACCAGATAAAGGTCCATTTATTTAAGATAAAACAGGCATGTGTAAAACCAACAAGAAAGACACAAATCTTGAACTTACAAAGTTCACATTTGGTAGAACTTGAAGGCAATATCAGACATGAGTATTTAGGAACTGTGTTTGATATTGCGTTCAGATGGGGTGAAGTCACCCCAGGAAAAGGCAAAATTGGAAGATGCACACAAATTTACCAATGTCAACATGTGCGACCTGCCATCACGGGGGATCAAGGGACGTGTTTTGGGGGAGAAATCCCTTCCTCTCAGCTACTTTATTATAGAGGAAGGGGTTGCAACCCCAAAACGCGTCCATTGATCTCCCGTGATGGCAGATAGCACATGTTGGCACACTGTGTGCATCCTACAAATTAGGCTTTTCTACAAATCTGGCAAACATTTTGAACATTGGAGCACACCAAAAAACCAAGGGATTGGGAGGGGTTTTAAACTCCCCCCAAAACATCAATGATGTTCTTATTTTTTTGGATAACATCATTGATGTTTTTCTTTAGGCTTTCCAATTGTAAATTACACCCCATGATCTCCCCGATCAGGATCTGGGCACTTTCTGATGTGAAAGGATCTGGATCCCCAACATCACGATCACCTAAAAAGAGAAAAACCAAACAAAAACGGGTATCAAAAATAGTCCGGCATCCATCTCTTACCTGAGCCTGTGGTTGCAGACACTCACCTGTTGTGGTGACTAGTTCCACCACGTCTTCTTCATCCTCCTGCACTTCTTGGTTTGGGGGAATTTCCCCTTCTTCCAGAGGTGGGGGGTCTCTGGTCTCCTCGGATGAGGGGTGTCCTCCGAGTCTTTTTTCCCCTATGTAAAACACAAATGCTATACTTGGCACACAGTGATTTGATGGCAGAACTATAAATAGGAAACATTGCTTGGAAGTGGGGTACAATTGTCTATTTTGGCCGAGTACAAAAATGTAGCATTTTCAGTGTCCTTTGTCAAGCTGCAAAACTTTACCTGTTTGGTACAAGCTTCACAGATGGAGACCCCCCATAGTATACACTGGAGCACCTGTGTGGCCCCCTAATAAAAATGGTGTTCTGGTGTCCCACACTAGTGCTCCAGTGTCCAGATGTGAACGCAGCTGCTGAGTGTCCTCTCCTTACACAGAATCTAGTTTGCATTTCATTCTAGTAACAAAGCCATCTACACAACCAAATTAGTTTATGACAAGTAGGGCGTAAAAAATGTGTCCAAATGCGTATGGCCTAAACAATGGTGTTTTAGAGGCCGAAAGAAAAATGTTTGATACGAACGAATAATGGGCCCTTGAACATGAAAGTTGCCATTTAAAAATGTACACTTGTAAGAAAAGCACATGGAGCAGCACGAACGTAAGAAACATAAAGAATAGGAACACAGCACAACTACTTACTTTTTTGCAGCACTCTCCGGATCTTTCTGTACTACTCATGTTCTCGTAATTTGAGGTCCGACCACCGCTTCCTGAGCTGATCTTTCGATCGTCGTACCCCAAATTTCCGGTGCAGACTTTTGACCACTTTCGCAATTATCTTGGCCTCTCTGACGTTGGGGTAAGGTCCATACTTTCCATCATAGTCGGCCTTCTTCAGGATGTCCACCATCTCCAACATCTCCCCAAAGGACATATTTGAGGCCTTAAATCTCCTTCTGGATCGGGACGTTTCCAGCTCCGGCCTTTCCTCCTCCTCCTCGTTCCTGTAATTATCACACACCTGCTGTGTATCCGCCATGTGCTCTTCCCCCACTGCGCAGAACGAAAAGGGGCGGGGAATAGACTAGAAAGAACGTCAGGGGCGGGCGGAGTTACACGCATGCGCGGTGTGTATAAAGCGTAACACGCGTGAGTATTACGTACGATCTGTGAGCGGAGGAAGGAGCATCGAAAGCGCTGATCGTGATAACGAAGGTAAGATCTAAACTTGGGCCTATACTGCTTCGAAATAGAAGCCTAGATTCTAACAAGATTAGGAGAGTTTGGCCTGACAGGGTTTGTCTTGTGTTGTGTCTTGCAGAGAAAATGGATGGCTTCAATGACCACAACTTCCTCCCCCTGTTTATAGACAAATACAGGGAGCTGCCCTGTCTGTGGCAAGCGAGACATCCCCATTACTACAATAAACAAAAGAGGCAGGCAGCGCTGGAGAAACTGCTGGAGTTGGTGAAGCCGGTGGTCCCCACAGCAACCATCCCCTATTTAAAAACCAAAATTGGTGGCCTGAGGAGCACTTATCTTAGGGAGCGCAAGAAGGTCACAGATTCCCAGAGGTCCGGAGCTGCAGCAGATGACGTTTATGTCCCCAGGCTGTGGTACTATGAGAGACTGCGATTTCTGTCAGACCACACTGAAGTCAGGGAATCCCTCTAAACCCTTCCTTCCACTCTTCCTTCCATCCCAGCTGAGGCTTCCGATGTCCAACCTGGGCCTCTCAGCCAGGAAGAAGTGGAGGAGCCCAGCTGGAGCCAGGTATAGCATTCTTCTACTGATTTCTGGTCAATAAATAAATGATGTTTACTAGATGTTAGTATTGATCACTAATTGCTGATTGAAAACCGTTTTTTACATATCAATAGACAGTAGTGGGCAAAAATAATTGGGACAAGAATGAAAAATGCTGGGCTCAGAATGATAGTCTGTTATATTTGTTAACATTCAATTTGCAACAGTCAGAAGGTGAAAATTGTGTGTGATTGATGAAGAAAAAACTAAAACTATGTCCCTTTTTCATACAAAGGAAGACCTCAGCCAGGAGGAGGTTGTGGAATGTGGCAGTCAGGAGGAGGCTGGGATTAGTGGCAGCCAGGAGGAGGCGGGGCTAAGTGTCAGCCAGGAGAAGCTTGGGACAAGTCGCAGCCTGACCGAATCGCAGGTTCCTCCCCTCCGCCTTCCATATAAAAGAGCGAGGAAGACGACTCCCATGCAGGATTCTGCGCTCAGGCTCATTCAGGAGGCTTCTGCATCCCTCCGAGCCTTACCCACTCCTGAAGAGGCCTTTGCCTGCATGGCTGCCACAAAACTGCAGGGCATGCAGGAGGGTCAACGCAAGCTATGTGAGGACCTGCTTTATAAAGTCCTAAGTAAGGGGGTGAGTGGGGAACTAACACCCAAGACCAACGTGGATGAGTTGGACCATCCTCCTCCTCCTGCTGCCACAACTCCACCACCACAGCCACAGCGTGGAAGGAAGCGTGGAAAGAAGACCAGAGAGTGATTGCCCTGGGTTCAGTCTGGTCTGACAAAAGCTGCAGTCTCTCGTATGACCACAGCCTGGGGACACAGATGTCATCTGCTGCTTTCCGGATCTCTTGGACTTCTGGGCCAGACTGCCCTCCCTTAGATAAGGACTCCTCAGGCCACCAATTTTGCGTGAAGATTATTGATGTCTGCCCTGGGGGTCCCAGGCTTTGCCAATTTCTGCAGTTTCTCCAGCGTTGCCTCCCTATTTGTTTAGTTGTGACCCCTTAATAAAAGTTTATTATTTGGGAAATTATACTCTCCTGTGTGTGTTTTCATCCAAAAAGGACAGTTTTGGTGACGATTCAGGTACATTTCTAACATAAAATGTGAAATTAACAAGGGACATCAACACCAAACAATCTCCTACAGATTAAATAGAGCAACATATTAATGGTAACTTGACCCAAAAAACACACACAAAAATTTTCACAAGTACAAATAAAAATCCCAAAAACCAAAAATACGCCTTGAAAAAAATACAAACCCTAAAAAAATTAATCGGCCTTAAAAACCAAAAAAATTAAATTATGTCAGATGTGACAAATCAAAATATATCAAAATATATTGAGGGAATCCCGAAAAATAGTAAAGAAATTAGTTTGTGAGAAGTGTGTGTGAATATGAGCAGCAAAACTACTTAATTCTTGTCCCATTATAAAGAAGAAGAATGGGCAGCGCTGCTGAAGCGCCGCAACATGGGCGCTTTTAACCCTTCAGCCGCTAGCGGGGGTTAAAAGCGCCCTGCTAGCTAAATTGGCATTAAAACTAGCGGTGCTTTACCGCCAACGCACCCGCGCCCCAGTGTGAAAGTAGCCTTATGCCGCGTACACACGAGCGGATGTTACGGCAGACTTGGTCCGGCGGACTTTCCGACGGACTTTCCGAATGAACGGACTTGCCTACACACGATCAACCAAAGTCCGACGGATTCGTACGTGATGACGTACGACCGGACTAAAACAAGGAAGTTCGTAGCCAATAGCTGCCCTAGCGTCTGTTTTTGTCCGTCGAACTAGCATACAGACGACGGACTCTAGTCCGTCGGAAAGATTTGAAACATGTTTTATTTCTAGGTCCGTCAAACTTTTGGGAAAAAAAAGTCAGCTGGAGCCCACACATGATTGAATTATCCGACGGACTCCGGTCCGCTGGACCAAGTCTGCCGTAAAGTCCGCTCGTGTGTACGCAGCATTAGACTACCCTGTTCTGCAAGGTGACAATGCTGCTGCAGTATGAACAAGATGCACAGCTCGGGGTACAGCCTTGGTAGGGTGTCTGCGTGCCGAGATCAATGAACTCCTGCGTATGCGTTGTCCTGCTCAGGCCGAATAAAACCGGAGATGCTGACAAGAGTCCCCACAAACACTTGTGGAGAGGTAAGCATTTTTGGCTTTGGATCAACTTTAGGCTAGCCATACATGGCTTGAATTTGCGATGATTCCTGCTGAGTGGAAAATGATGGGCTGTTTGGGTTTTCAACCAGCCACGGGTTTTACAGTTGCTTAACCACTTGCCGACCGCCTCACGCAGATATACTGCGGCAGAATGGCACGGGCAGGCAAAATCACGTACCTGGTTGCCTTCCCGCGGGCGGTGGGTCCGATCGAACCCCCCCCCCCCGGTGCCTGAGGCGGTCAGCTTTTGTCTGGGAGCGATGAGAGGCGAGGGGGAGACCATCGTTCGTAGTCCCCCCCTCGCGATCGCTCCCAGCCAATCAGAATCATTCCTCTGCTGCTGTATGCTAAACAGCAGCAAAGGAAATGATGTAAACTCTCCTCGGCTCGATATTTTCCGTTCCCGGCGCCGAGGAGAGAAGACTTCACTTTGAGTGCACCAACACACACACACAGTAGAACATGACAGGCACACTTTACACCCCCGATCCCCCCCCCCCTGATCACCCCCCAATCACCCCCCCCCCCCCGTCACACTGACACCAAGCAGTTTTTTTTATCTGATTACTGCATGGTGTCAGTTTGTGACAGTTAGTGTGGTAGGGCAGTTAGAGTTAGCCCCCTTTAGGTCTAGCGTACCCCCCTAACCCCCCCTAATAAAGTTTTAACCCCTTGATCACCCCCGTCGCCAGTGTCGCTAAGCGATCATTTTTCTGATCGCTGTATTAGTGTCACTGGTGACGCTAGTTAGGGAGGTAAATATTTAGGTTCGCCGTCAGCGTTTTATAGCGTCAGGGACCCCCATATACTACCGAATAAAGGATTTAACCCCTTGATTGTCCCCTAGTTAACCCTTTCACCACTGATCACCGTATAACTGTTACGGGTGACGCTGGTTAGTTTGTTTATTTTTTATAGTGTCAGGGCACCCGCCGTTTATTACCTAATAAAGGTTTAGCCCCCTGATCGCCCGGCGGTGATGTGCGTCGCCCCAGGCAGCGTCAGATTAGCGCCAGTACCGCTAACACCCACGCACGCAGCATACGCCTCCCTTAGTGGTATAGTATCTGAACGGATCAATATCTGATCCAATCAGATCTATACTAGCGTCCCCAGCAGTTTAGGGTTCCCAAAAACGCAGTGTTAGTGGGATCAGCCCAGATACCTGCTAGCACCTGCGTTTTGCCCCTCCGCCCGGCCCAGCCATTGCCATTAGTCAACATAAGACATAAAAAGGAAGGGAGCAGCTTCCACAAGACTCATACTTATTGAGGTTGGTTTTGATCTATTCATTTTGGATATGTACAAAGCGTCAACAAACACTTTCTTAATAGATCAGATGTGGAATGGGGTGTGTCTCAGTATATGGGACTCAGCTTTGCCTTCCTTTGCTAATGTCTGAGCGGGAATCTAAAGCCTAGTACACACTATTGTTTTTTCTTTTCACGTTCAACCCAGTGAGCTGAACAAAAAAAAAACTGAAGCGCTCAGAAGGAGACACTGTACTAATTATCCGATGTTAGTACAGTGATCTCCCCCGCTGAGCTATTGTGTACTAATAGGGGGACTACCCCCCCCCCCGCAGCTTAACCGCTTGCCGACCGGCGCACGCCGATGTACGTCGGCAGAGCGGCGCGGCTGGGCAAATGGGCGTACCTGTACGTTCATTTGAATTTCCCGCCGTGCCCATGTGTGAGCGCCGGCGGCGCGCGCGCCGACCGGAAGCTCCGTGAGTCGGGTCGCGGGTCCCGCGGACTCGATCGCCGCGGGGAGACCCGCGATCGCCTCACGGAGCGGATGAACGGGGAGATGTCGTTGTAAACAGCATCTCCCCGTTCTGCCTAGTGACAAGTGTCACTCGATCTCTGCTCCCTGTCATCGGAGCAGAGATCAGTGACGCCAGCCACACAGCCCATCCCCCTACAGTTAGTAATCACTCCCTAGGACACACTTAACCCCTCCCCGCCCCCTAGTGGTTAACCCCTTCACTACCAGTGTCATTTACACAGTAATTAGTGCATTTTTAATCGCACTGATCGCTGCATAAATGACAATGGTCCCAAAAATGTGTCAAAAATGTCCGACATGTCCGCCATAACGTCGCAGTCACAATAAAAATCACTGATCGCCGCCATTACTAGTAAAAAAAAAATTATTAATAAAAATGCCATAAAACTATCCCCTATTTAGTAAACACTATAACGTTTGCGCAAACCAATTAATAAACGCTTATTGCGATTTTTTTTTACCAAAAATATGTAGAAGAATACGATCGGCCTAAACTGAAGAAAAAAAATGTTTTTTTTATATATTTTTGGGGGATATTTATTATAGCAAAATGTAAAAAATAATGTGTTTTTTTTTTCAAAATTGTCGCTCTTATTTTGTTTATAGCGCAAAAAATAAAAATAGCAGAGGCGATCAAATACCACCAAAAGAAAGCTCTATTTGTGGGGAAAAAAAGGACGTCAATTTTGTTTGGGAGCCACGTCGCACGACCGCGCAATTGTCAGTTAAAGCGACGCAGTGCCGAATCGCAAATAACGCTCTGGTCAGGAAGGGGGTAAATCCTTCCGGGACTGAAGTGGTTAAGAACACACCGGTCATCTCTCTCAACTATTGCCTGAGAGCACTGATCGGGTGCCGATGAAGCCGGCCAAACCGAATGGCATACACATGGGCTTAATGTTGGTCGGTTTCTGTTATACCGGCTGATGCTGCCTGATATTGGGCCCATGTGTACGGCCCCTTACATGCATTTTTACTATTAAAAAGCTCCTACTTTAATACTTGAGCTTGTATATTAATGAGGCTAAATGGCGTTGATTCACTAAAACTGGAGAGTGCAAACTCTGGTGCAACTGTGCATGGTAGCCAATCAACTTCTAGCTTCAGTTTGTTCAAATAAGCTTTGGCAAAAAAAAAACCCTATAAGCTAATTAGTTTCTTTTTAGAGCTGCACCAGATTTTGCACTTGTTTTAGTAAATCAACCTCAATATGTCTTATGGGGCGTACACGCGGTCGGACTTTTCAGCTACAAAAGTCCAACGGACGCCGACGGACTAATGCTGGCTGGTAATCCGATCGTGTGTGGGCTTCTCCGGACTTTCAACGGACTTTTTCAGCCTCAAATCCGACGGACTTTAGATTTGAAACATGCTTCAAATCTTTACGTCGTAACTACGACGGACCCCGAAATACGCTCGTCTGTGTGCTAGTCCGACGGACAAAAAAACGACGCATGCTCATAAGCAAAAACTAAACGGAAGCACTCGGTCTAGTAAAACTAGTGTTCGTATTGTAGGTAGCACATTCCTCACGCTGCAAAATCTGTGATCGTTGAATGCAGCGCATTTAATGTCTTCTTTACGAATGCTATAAAGAACGAAGGTGTTTTGCTGTTCATATTCAAACAGAGTTCTCCCAAACTGATTTCTGGATTCTTTTTCTCTTTGATCTCATGAATGATATAGTATGCTTTTTAAAAACAATGTTTCCATACTAATAATACTTTTTACACTTTTTTTTTTTTTTTTTGGAGGAGTCATCTTTTCTTGTAATTTTTATCCAGATATTTATTTTATGATTGTTGTGGAACTTTTTTTCTGTTTATCTCTATTTTTTTTTTTTTGTTTTTTTTTTGTGTTTGTAAAGTTACCACAAAGAACCCATTTTTAAAAAAAAAAATTTATTTATTTTTTTATGTTTGTAAAGCTACCACAAAGAACCCATTTTTTTTAATTTTTTTTTTTTTTTTTTTTTATGTTTGTAAAGTTACCACAAAGAACCCTTTATTAGTTTTGTTTTTATAGTGATTTTTTATTTTTTTTATATAAAGTTAACCCAAAGAACCGTTTTTGGTTATGTATCTTTTTTTTTTTTAAAGACTTACCACTCGAACATTATTAACATTATTAATGTATTTTTGGTGTGTTTTTGCAAACTCAATGAGATTGTTGTCCCTTGTTAATTTAACATTGTGTGTAAAATCAATGATTTAAAAGAAAACACATAAAGTCTTTTCATAAACTCAAAAAAGATCCATTTATTCATGGTCAAAATAAAATAAAGAGGAAGTCAACGCTGGAAAAAGTCAGTGGACAAGAAAATTGGGATCTTGAGGAGTCCATATAAGAGGGAGCACAATCTGGTCCAAGAATCCCAGAGATCAACAGCACCAGCAGATGATATAGATGTCCCCAGACTGTGGTACTAAAACAGCCTGCGTCTTCTGTCAGACCAGACTGAACCCAGGTCATCACTTTCTTCTCTTCTCTGCAGCCTTTCCTCCACGCTGCCCTGCAGCCTTCCCTGTAGCCTTCTTTGGAGGCTGTGGCTCTGGTGTTTCAGTTGTGGCAGGAGGAGGAGGAGGAGGGGGGGCTGCCTCATGTAGTTGGGTGTTTCGTGTTAGCGTGCCCTGCAGCCCCTTCTGGATTGTTTCCCCAAATAGTCGCTCGCAAATGAGGCGCTGCTCCCAATCCATTTGAAGAAGCCTGCTGGCTAAGTAGCAGCCATAGGACTTCCGCTTCGGGGGGGCTCCTCAAAAAACGGGTGGCCTCTTGCATGAGGCGCAGGGATGCCTCCTGTGTGACCGTCCCCTTCCTGGCCCTTTTTTTGGGAAGGCGGAGGGGAGGCACTTGGGATTCGGTCAGGCTCCTACTGGGCCCAGCCACCTCACTGGGACCAGCCACCTCACTTGGCCCAGCCACCTCACTGGGACCAGCCACCTCCTGCCTGACACTGGGCCCAGCCTCCTCCAGGATGATGGAGAATCCGGCCTCCTCCAGGCTGTCCATGGGCCCAGTCTCCTCCTGCCTGCCACTTTCCACACATTCCTCCTGGATGGACTCATCCTGTGTATAAAAAAAGGACATAGTTTTAGTATATTTTTTGGGGTTCATCAATGACACACAATTTGCTTCTCATGACTAGCAAATTCAATGTGAATACATCTCTTTAATAAAAGAGTCTAATCAGACACCCTAATTTTTTCAAGCAGGTGCCAAACATATTTAGCCACTACTGTCAATTGATATGTATACACAATTTTGAGGGCAAAATTCTTTGAGACAATTATAACATCCAGTTAACATCATTAATATTAGTACAGTAAATATTGATTAAAATAATTTACCTGACTCCAGATGGTCATATCCGGTTCATCCAGGATGGAAGACCCAGCTTGCTCCTCATCAGCCTCTGCTGGGGTGGAGGGAAGGGTGGAGGGAAGGGTTGAAAGTGATGCCCTGGCTTCAGTCTGGTCATCAAGAAAACGGAGTTGATTGTAGTACCACAGCCTGGGTACATAAACATCATCTGCTGATGCTCCTGATCTCATTGATTCCTGGATCTTTTTATGCTCCCTCTTATACATATTCCTCAAGACCCCAGTTTTCTTGAGCAATGTCTCCATTGTTGCTTCCGGGATGGTCGCCTGGACAAAGGACAGAAGTCTCTCCAGCGTTGACTTCCTCACATGCTTTGCATAATACTGAGGGTGTTTCACCTCCCACAAATTCCTCATCTCTCTATATTTAGAAATAAAAGCAGTAAGGAACTCTGGATCCTTAAATAAGGGATTTATAATGTCTGTAAAAGATAAAGTCACAAGACAAAAAACACTTATTAGGTTTCTGCTAAACCCTCATCATCTTCTCCCTATGTAGGCCTCATCAATCTGTCAAGCCATATAGGCTGCTTGCTACAAAGTCTTGACCAAAAATATAAATTTAAAATTACCTTCGTTTAGTAGCGTCCCGGTCCACTATCACCTACGCACAGAACGTACGTACGACACGTGCACAAGGCCCCTCTTTATACACTGCACATGCGTAATACTACGCCTACTTGGCCCGCCCCTGACGTTCTTTTTGTTTACGCATATAACCCGCCCTTGACTCTACGCACAGAACGTACGTACGACACGTGCACAAGGCCCCTCTTTATACACTACGCATGTGTGAAACTCCACCTGCGTCGCCCGCCCCTGACGTTCAATTTTAACTCATGTTCTCCGCCCCTTAATTCTACGCACAGAACGTACGTACGACACGTGCACAAGGCCCCTCTTTATACACTACGCATGTGTGAAACTCCGCCTGCGTCGCCCGCCCCTGACGTTCAATTTTAACTCATGTTCTCCGCCCCTTAATTCTACGCACAGAACGTACGTACGACACGTGCACAAGGCCCCTCTTTATACACTACGCATGTGTGAAACTCCGCCTGCGTCGCCCGCCCCTGACGTTCGATTTTAACTCATGTTCTCCGCCCATTTTTCTTTACGGCGCGTAGTGGGGTGAATAATGGCGGAGACACATCAGGTGCGTACTACCTCAGGTAGCAAAGAAAGCCTGGAGGCCGGAACGTCAAGATCTGTGATGCCTAGATTTAAGGCCTCCAATATGTCCTTTAAAGAGATGGTGGAAATGGTGGCCATTCTTAAAAAAAAAGGATTATGATGGGAAGTATGGGCCGTACGCCCGGCCAAATTTGCGCAAAGCCAAAATAATGGCGAAGGTGGTAAGGACTTTACAGGCTTATTTTGGGGTACAGCGCTCCAAGGATCAAATTAGAAAAAGATGGTCCGACCTCAAACTCAGGGAGCCGGATCAGTACAGACGGATCCGTAAAGTGCTGAAAAAAAGTAAGTACTTGTCGTGTTTTTATCTTGTGTTTATTACCTTGTATACTGCTCCATGTGCTTTTCATTCCTATCCGATTTTTTTATCATCGTTTGAAACGATCTTTTAATAAACCTCGTTACATATCTATAGATATATCGCTCTCTCTATATATATATCTCTCTCTCTCTCTCTCTCTCTCTCTCTCTCTCTCTCTATATATATATATATATATATATATATGTAGGAAGGCCAGTATGGTGGCCTGAATTTATGGGAGGAGCCCGGGGGGTATTTAAGCAGCCCGCTCACCTGTGGTGCTTGTCGGTTTCCTGTGCGCGATATACGTCACTAGGCCGACTATTCGATATACCAGCGTCCGCAAGTTCTTGCCTCGCAAGTTCCCGTATTCGATACTCCGTACTCAAAACTTTCGAAGTCCGCGTTTTTCGTTCCTAGTTTGTACCACGCGTCTGGCTTGGCTGTCGCAGGTAAGGTCCCGTCGGACTTTTCGTTTTCATATCATGTCACAAAACCGTGAGTTCAAATTTCGTTTCACCCGCATCTCACAAACTGCAATGTATATCGCTCGTACTTTCGATATGTTACAAATTCGACAGCACAGCGACGCTGACGTCGCTTCATTTCTAGCATGTCGGTATCGATAGACAGCCATAGCCAGTCGCAAGTGGTAAATTATCAAAGCAAGTTAGTTCGATACCAATCATTTCTCATTTCTGAAACATTCTAAACTCATTTCTGACATTTCAAATCATTTCTGAAACATTTCTAAACTCATTTCTGACATTTCAAATCATTTCTCATTTCTGAAACATTTCTAAACTCAATTCTGACATTTCAAATCATTTCTCATTTCAGTCACCTACCGCGCTCCGATTCGAATCCAGTCGCACCAAAAATGCGCCGATTCGTTCCGGTGTGCCCCAGTTATTACGGCCTCATTTCTATACATGCTCCAGAGTTACGTTATTGTCAGTCAATTGTACCTCTGTCATGGTTATCATTTCATTTCCATGTATCACGTTCCGACATGAATTCAGTCGCATGAAAAATGCACCGATTCGTCTCGGCGTGCCCCAGGATTGGCCTCATTTCTATACATGCTCCAGAGTTACGTTTCATCAGTCATTTGTACCTCTGTCATGGTTATCATTTCATTTCCATGTATCACGTTCCGACATGAATTCAGTCGCATGAAAAATGCACCGATTCGTCTCGGCGTGCCCCAGGATTGGCCTCATTTCTATACATGCTCCAGAGTTACGTTTCCTCAGTCATTTGTACCTCTGTCATGGTTATCATTTCATTTCCATGTATCACGTTCCGACATGAATTCAGTCGCATGAAAAATGCACCGATTCATCTCGGCGTGCCCCAGGATTGGCCTCATTTCTATACATGCTCCAGAGTTACGTTTTATCAGTCATTGTACCTCTGTCATGGTTATCATTTCATTTCCACGTATCACGTTCCGACATGAATTCAGTCGCATGAAAATGCACCGATTCGTCTCGGCGTGCCCAGGATTGGCCACATTTCAGTACATGCTCCGGAGTCCGATTCACAGTCAGTCGCTACAATAGCACGACCGATTCGAGCCTCCGTCATGGCAAACGATATGTTACACCCTCACTTACCGCGCTCCGTTTCGAATCCAGTCGCATCTCCGATGCACCGATTCATTACGGCGTGTCCCAGGGCTCGGCCTCATTTCTGATACATGCTCCAGAGTCCGGATCATAGCTAGTCACAGACATCGGGGGATTGATCCATATCGCTGTCATGCAATTTCTACCATTTCATTCCCACAACACATCACCGTTTCGAAACCAGTCGCATCTGAGGTGCACCGATTCGTCACGGCATGCATCACTGGTTCCGATCGCATTTCATATCTATACCAGAGCTCGGTTGGTTGCCAGTCGCTAACACGGCACAACCAATTCGAGCCTCGGTCAAAATAATCATTTCTCTCATTTCATTTCATACTGCACTCCGATTCGAATCCAGATGCATCTAACAGGCACCGACTCGTCCCAGGAGCACCAATATTTTCAGTTGCCTCATTTCAATACATGCTCCAGAGCCCGGTACAAGGTCGAACAAATCATGACACGACCAGGCCGGGCCTCTGTCATGCAGTTCATTCATTTCATAATCAAGGCAAACATTTCGAATCATTTCATTGTCACAAGATTGCAAGCACCATACAGATCATTGCTTCAAGTTAGTTAGCAATCCCTTCACGAATTGTCACCACCTTGGCCTTTGGCATGCTGAGAGACGTTCTATGCTCAGCCGCCCCCAGCAGAAGGGAAGAGCTGGATTGTATCTCCATACGGTAGTAGACTTGGGCCACAAGTATGGAGGATTTTCCTTTTACGAGTACCACCGTTCCTTTTCCGCAAAGGCTGCCGCCAGACTCACACAGTTCCAAACAACAACAAATTGGAGTCTCATGGACACAGAGCTCTTCTGCCGCCATTTTCCGGCTTACGCTCACCCCTAGGTGCGATTTGCCAGACCTCCACCCACACTGCCACCTGGTGCGCCAATGCGACTTTCAAACGTCCTTTCGAATTTCCCTCTACCTCCGGTGCACTTCAGGGTCAGTCGGCCCCTGAACAAACGCCTCAGGTGGACAAATTCGGACGCCCAGTCCGAACCGTGGGAGGGGCAGCCATCTGCAATAATTACAAATTATGGGTCCTGCAACGTCAGTCAGTGCCGCCTACTCCACATCTGCACCTTATGCTAAAGAGCGCACCCAAGGAACTTGTGCGAAGTCAAACAACAGAAGAGGGCATGACTAAACCGAAGCAACGTCTTATGGCTAAGACTCTACCTCACCTCACATCCCACCCCCTCTCTGGCCACCTACCTTATTCAGGGCTTCACAGTAGGCTTTCACACCGGCCTCATTTCACTACCCCACAGTACGTACGAATGTGGGAATCTTCGTTCAGCAGCCATCGACGAACAAACCATAGATCGGCTCTTACAAACAGAACTAGACCGAGAGTACGTTATAGGCCCTTTCACTCAGCCCCCTCTCAGCACTTGGAGAGTCAGCCCTGTTGGGGCTTGTCAAGGGCAAATTCACAAATAAATTACGTTTGGTGTACGACCTGTCTGCACCTCATTCTTCCCACATCCCCAGTCTCAATTCCCTGATTCCCTCCGAAGAATTCTCCATAAAATATTCCTCCGTAGACATGGCGATACAAGCAGTCATCAAAGCAGCTACAGGTGCTTTCCAAAGCCGACATCTCGGATGCCTTTAAGCTCCTGCCTATCCACCCATCCCTTTGGTGCTGGCATGGCATCAAGTGGAAGGAGGCATATTATTTAGGCCACAAAACTGACGTTCGGTTCGAAGAGTAGCCCTTGGCTCTTCGACACATTCGCTCAGTCTCTTGCTTGGATACTGTTACACAAGGCTCAGTGACAAGAAGTCATCCATTACCCTGACGACTTCCTACTAATAGAACCTCCCAGCAAGCCCCCAGGAGACCTCGACAAACTCAGAGCGATATTCGGAAAAACTCAATGTTCCCATCGCCGAGCACAAAGTAGAAGGCCCAACACATAACATCACCTTTCTCGGGGTCAGCTTAGACACCTGCGCTATGCAAGCCAGTCTCCCCCTCGACAAACTAACCCGCATTAAGGCGGTCCTTCACAAATTCACCCACACCAAGGGGTGTACCAAGAAGCAGTTGCAATCTCTCCTGGGAATGCTGAATTTCGCCATGCGAATTATTCCACAAGGCCGCACCTTCGTGCCACGCCTGCTGAGATTCCTGCCAGAAACACAAGACCCCGATCAGATCTTAAATCTAGACTCCGCAGCAATAGCGGACCTATCTATGTGGGACGAATTCCCGTCCTGGAATGGTATATCCCTAATTATACCCATGGTTTCAGCCCTGTCACCCCAGGTGGTGACAGATGCTGCAGCCACCACAGGTTTCGCGGCAATTTTTGGCCATCATTGGTTTTCAGGACCCTGGCCTCAACAGATACTGTTGATACCCGGCTTTATTCAAACATCTTCCCTCTTCGAACTCTATCCCATAGTGGTAGCGGCACAACTCTGGGGTCACCATTGGACAGGGCAAACAGTAATCTTCACCACCGACAATCAGGCCACGGCAGACATCATCGACAAAGGCAGGTCCAAGTCCCTAGCAGTCATGTCCTTCCTGCGCAGATTGGTACAACTGTCCTTACAGCATCAGTTTAACATACACTGTGCATTATTCCAGGCAGATACAATTTAGCTGCTGACGTACTGTCACGTTTTAACTACACCTCCTTTTCAGACAGATTCCCGGAGCCAATCCAGCGTCGGCCCCTATCCCTGCCTGGTCACAACTGACCCTGGACTAGTTCAACAATTACAAGGAGCAACGCAGCTCATCAATCACTCACTCTCTCATAACACAATTTCTCACATCCTGCCGTAAAGGACCAATAGATGCCAAACAGGTACTGGCCTTCATTTCATACTGCCACACTCAGCTGGCCTTATCGTACAATACTATTCGGCTATACCTAGCCGGCATACAACATTTCGTGACCCCGGAAGACCCCACAAAATCTTTACTTTTCTCATCACACGCTATACGAGCCATCCTAAGGGGCATCCAGGAAACAACAACCAGAGATCAGCACTAAGCGCTTACCCATTACGGGGCCCATCTTCAGGGATATGTCGACTATTCTGGCTACTTCGCCATTCGGTCTGCTGCCCAGCACGGTACTACAAGCAGCCATATAGTTGGCTTACTATGGGTTCTTGCGACCTGGCGAATTCACCTATAACAACCCCACAGACCAAGTATTATGCAGACGGCACTTGCTTCGCCACCAAGGCCATTTCATCCTGCACCTCGAGGTTTCTAAAACCCAGCAAACAGGCTCTGGAGTGGACATTCACCTCTACAGAACCAATAACAGCTGGTGTCC